>BSYO01000030.1:3452542-4052542 GCA_033239525.1 Nepenthes gracilis | reverse complement strand
GCCTTTCCGAATGTTGTGGAAGGTACCCTCTCTATTTGTGGAGTTTCTCGCATCCATATTATTTGACTCGGGGGTCTACCCATTCCTTCGTTTTCCGAAATTTGCATGTTATATCATATCTGCCCCATGTGTTTTGGATTGTGAATTATCCGTGTGTACTCCTCCCCCGGCTCATCCGCAAGTTCTTGATGTGATGTATCCGGGATATGTGGTTGAGGTGAATGGGAATCATTTAGTTGTGGATTTGGTATTGTTAGACATGGGTGATTTTGATGTGATCCTAGGGATGGTGGTGGCTAAATACCATGCTAGTATCGATTTGTTTCTGAAGCGGGTTTGTTTTGACATCCAGGAATGGAGCCCTTTTTCTTTCGGGGCTCTAAGAAAAGGGGGTGCCCATGTTGATCTCTACTCTACATGCCAAACATTTGATGAGTAGTGGATGTAAAGCTTATTTAGCATATGCCCGCACCACTGGGAAGTCATAGTGTACAGGCTAAGGACATCCCGATTATTCGTGACTTTGAGGATGTATTTCCGGAGGAGTTACCGGATTGCCCCCACATCGGCAAGTTGAGTTTGAGATTGTTATTGTTCTGGTGTTAGTCCGGTTTCTAAATCCCCTTATCGCATGGCTCGCCTGAACAAGCAATTGAAGTTAAACTGCAGGAGCTGTTAGACAAGGGTTTTATCAGACCGAGTGTATCTCCTTGGGGTGCACCGGTGTTGTTTGTAAAGAAGAAAGACGGGTCCTTGCGGTTGTGTGTTGACTATCGTGAGTTGAATAAAATCACGATTAAAAACAAATACCCTCTACCGCACATTGATGACTTATTTGATCAGTTACAAGGATCTCGAGAGTTTTCCAAGATTGATTTGAGGTCCGGTTATCACCAACTGAGGATCAAGTCTGAGGATGTGGCTAAAACAGCCTTTCGGACGCGTTATGGCCATTATGAGTTTCTCGTTATGCCTTTTGGCCTTACAAACGCTCCAGCTGTTTTTATGGAATTAATGAATAGGGTTTTCAAGCCATACTTGGATAAATTTGTGGTGATGTTCATTGATGATATCTTGATTTACTCAAAGGATCCTGAGGAGCATGAAATTCATTTGAAGAAGGTACTTCAGGTGCTCCGCGATGAGAGGTTGTATGCCAAGCTGAGTAAGTGTGAATTTTGGCTCGAGAAGGTGATGTTCTTGGGGCATGTAATTTACGATGGTGGCATTTCAGTAGATCCCAAGAAAATAGAGGCTATTACGAGTTGGAACCAGCCAACTTCGTGGACCGAGGTTAGGAGCTTCCAGGTATGGCGGGGGATATTACATGCGCTTTGTAGAGAATTTTTCTCGAGATCGCTATGCCCTCGACCAGTTGTTGAAGAAAGAGGCTAGGTTCGTGTGGACGGAAGAGTGTGATCCGAGCTTCCAGGAGCTAAAAGATCGTTTGACCACCGCTCCGGTCTGATTATTCAAAGAGGGTTTTGGAGGCTTTGAGGTGTCTTGCACGCTCTAAAGCGGGTCTAGGATGTGTGTTGATGCAAGACGGCAAGGCCGTGGCATATGGGGTCAGACAATTGAAAGTGCACGAGAAAAAACTATCCTACCCATGATCTTGAACGTCTTTCTTTGTGGTGTTCGCATTAAAAATTTGGAGACATTATCTATATGGTGAGAAGTTCCTTGTATATTCCGACCATAAGAGTTTGAAGTACTTATTCTCACAAAAGGAACTCAACATGAGGCAAAGGAGATGACTCGATTTCCTGAAGGATTATGATTGTAAAATACAGTACAAACCAGGAAAGGCCAACATGGTAGCAGATGCCTTGAGTCGCCGATCGGATTATGTGGCGCACCTACAGGTCAAACAGATGGAGATGTTAGATTATTTAAAGCAGTGCGATGTCCAATGTTATGCCAAAGGTGATAGGATGCTCCTGTCGTATTTCTAGATTCAACCAGAGGTAGTTGGTGAAGTCAAGGAAAAACAGGTGAATGATTTGTTCCTTTTGGACATTGTTAATAATTTGAGTAAGGAGTCTCGGGCTGATTTTAACATCCGGGCTGATGGTGTGTTGAGATTTAGATATCGATTATGTGTACCGGATGATAAAGGATTAAAGGAGAAAATCTTGAAGGAGGCTCATCGGTCTCGGTATACAATCCACCGGGAACGAATAAAATGTATCAGACACAAAAGGACTTTTTGGTGGAAAAACATGAAGAGGGATATCATGGGCCATGTGGAGAAATGCCTAGTGTCGACAATTGAAGGCCGAGAGGAAGAAGCCTTCGGGACTGTTGTAGCCAATGCGCATTCCAAGCTGAAAATGGGAGGATATTACTATGGATTTTGTATCGGGCTTGCCAAGGACTCCTAGGAGTCATGACGCAGTATGGGTCATAGTTGATCGGCTGACGAAATCAGCTCACTTTTTGGCGATTAGGACGACCTATTCGCGTGACAGATTGGCTCAGTTGTACGTAAATGAGATCGTGAGGCTTCATGGAGTTCCTGCCTCCATTGTGTCTGATAGAGACCCGCGCTTTGTCTCGAGGTTCTGGGAGAGCTTGCATAAGGAGTTGGGGACAAAATTAAAGTTTAGTACCGCGTATCACCCTGCATCGATGGGCCAATCAACATACCATTGATTCTCAAGACATGTTGAGGGCTTCTGTTTTGGAGATGGGAGGAACTTGGGATACTCATCTGGCACTAGCTGAATTTGCTTATAATAACAGTTATCAAGCTAGTATCGGCATGGCACCGTTTGAGGCATTGTATGGAAGAAAGTGTAGGTCACCTATTCATTGGGAGGAAACTGGAGACAAAAGAATTTTGGGCCCTGAGATTGTGAAGGAAACAGCGGAAAAGATTAAGGTGATCCACGATAACTTGAGGATTACTCAGCCGAGGAAGAGTTATGCGTGAAGCGGAGGAAAGAGCTGAGTTTTGAGATAGGAGATCTTGTGTTTCTAAAGGTCTCGCCGTCAAAGGGCATCTTTCGGTTTGGAGTAAAGGAAAAATTAAAACCCCGGTTCATTGGCCCATTTGAGATTCTAGAAAGGGTCGGGGAGGTAGCCTACAGGTTGGCGTTGCCACTGACTCTTGCAAGTGTACACGATGTATTTCATGTCTCGATGCTTCAAAAGTACATCCACGATCCAGCGCATGTGATTGACTACGGGACCTTGTCCATCGACAAGGACTTGTCCTACATCGAAGAGCCGCTGCAAATCTTAGAACGGAAAGATCAAAGGTTGCGAACGAAATCCATCCCCTTAGTAAAGATACTTTGGAGGAATCATTCACCCGAGGAGGCCACTTGGGAGCGCGAAGAGGAGATCCGAAACAAGTATCCTCACTTGTTCCCTTAAGGTATGAACTTTACTCAAATTTCGAGGATAAAATTTCTTTAAGTAGGGGAGAATTGTGAGATCCAAAAACAAAACAGTTAACGTGCTGAGCCTACATATACGAAAATCTAGTCCGGCCCTAGTACTCCGGCCTTGGTCACTTCGGCCTTGTAATCAAGGTCGGCTGTGATTCAAAATTAGCCCTTCTCCAAATCGGCCCGTCCAGTGAAATACGCGTTCCGCCCAAAAGGGTTGATCAACAAAGAGTGGGCCGCAGGCATGAAACTGGAGCAATTGGTTTGAGTTAATTTAATAGTAACTAAGGACAAAAGAGCACTTTATTGTCAAATTAGAACCCAACTAGACAGCAACCTAACGAAGTAAGTGAACCAACGTAGTTACTCCACCTACCCTCTGAAGTGAAGTACGGGAGTTGGTAAACTACCCTATTTACTCCGCCGAACTCCTCCTCTGTATAAACCCTACCCCGGTTGTTGATGCAGAGGCTAATGAAAGGAAGAGAGTGACGGGAGAAAGCTTCAAGGCGGTGAAAATCTAGGAATCAACTCTCGTGCAAGTTACCTCGGACGCCATTTTTTCATTACAAGTATATTACGCTTTCTGTTTCTAAACTCATGCTTCATTGCAAGTTACACCGTGACGCTGTTTCTAAATTGATGATTTGAGAATATTGCAAGTGCCTTTACGCTCTGTTTCTAAATCCATTGCAAGATATATGCTACTTTTAAAGTGATAATTTAAGAATATTGCAAGTGTACTCTGCTCTGCTTTTAAGTTCATATTTGAGAATATTGAAGTATACTCTGTTTCTGAGTTCCTACTTTCTGCATTAAATATCCACCTCCTATAAGGTAAACGAACTCTGGCCCGTTGTGCAAAATGAGCTCCGGCTCCTATAATGTAAAATGAACTCAGGCCCCTACTGTAAAATGAACTCCGTCCCTTGATGTGAAGTGAACTCACGCCTTAAGATAAAAAAAAAGAGTCACCTAAGAAAAGTACTAAGTCCAAAAGCACTCCGTCCAAAAAGAAGTCCGGCTTGTAATGTGAAATGAACTTCAGCCAAACAAGAGAAAGAGCTCCGGCCCGTATAGGAAAACGAACTCCGTCCTTGTTGCTAAAAAGAACTCTAACTTTTATGAAAGAAAGAACTCCGTTTTTAAGAAGGAAAAGAAGTTCGGCTTTTAATGAACTCCGTCTGTTAAGGAAAAAGAGTCATCCTAACGAAAAAGAGCTCCGTCTCAAGTAATGAGAAAGAGCTCCGTCCTATTAATGAAAAAGAGCTTCATCCCGTTAACGAGAAAGAGCTCCGTCCTATTAAGAAAAATAGCTCCGCCCAAAAGAGCTCCATCCTTTAAGAAAAGTAATCCATCCAAAAGAGCTCCGTCCTTTAAGAAAGGCACTCTGAAAAGGTCCAAAAAGCACTCCGTCCAAAAAGAAGTCCGCTTGTAAGGTAAAATGAACTTCGTCCGTAATAAAAAAAAAAGAAAATAAGAGCTCCGTCCTTTTGTTGTAAGAAAAACGAACTCCGTCCCTTTTGTTGTTGTTAAAAGAACTCTTTGATGATTTTGTTGTTGATAAAAAGAACTCCGTCTTTGTTAATAAAAAGAACTCCGACCTTTGTTAATAAAAAGAACCCTGGCTTTTGTTGTTAAAAGAACTCCGGATTTATGAGAATTCGGTTTTTAAAAGTACTCCGTCCTTTGAGAAAAAAAAAATGAACTTCGGATTGTAATGAGCTCCAACTTTTCAGAAAAAGCACTCCGTCTTTTAAGAAAAGAACTCCGACTTTTAAAGGTAAAATGAACTCCGGTTTCGTACACGAAAGGAGCTCCGTCTTTAATAAAGAAGTAACTCCGGCTTTTGAAAAAGAGTTCCGCCTTTAATGAAAAATGAACTTCGGCTTTGGGCTCTGGCTTTTGAAAAAGAGTTCCGTTGTTAAAGAAAAAAAAATGAACTTTGGCTTTTAACATGAAAAAGAGCTCCGTCCGTAACGTGAAATCAACTCCGGCTTTTGAACTCCTGTTTCTGCCAAAAGAGGAACTCCGGCTTGAATGAAAAATGAACTCCGATTTTGCACATGAAAAAGAGCTCCGTCCTTAATGTGAAAATGAACTCCGGCTTGCATTGAAAATTGAACTCCGAATTAAACGAGAAAATAAACTACACTTCACTGAAAATGGCTTTCAAGAAGAGAAGTGTTCATGTTATTTTAAGATCCGGATCGACTACAGCCCGAGATAGGTTCTCTAGCATGCCTTAGGACTTTTCGGTGGTAATCGAGGATAGCTCTGTCCATGGAGTTATTTGTGGTCCGTCCTGCCCTCGGGGCGTCATGGACAGAGGGAATTACCGTTACCGGCCTACCTTCGGGTGGCATACCGCACCGATCCCGTGAGATGGGATACCCATATGGCAGTACCGGCCTTAGATTGTGTGGAGTGAACACAATCTATCCTCGATTATTCGCCCCCTTAGCTAGTAGGATATATACCGGGTGGTCTCAGTACCGATATGATATGAAGTAATGTTTCTTGCTTTCTTGATATGTTATTTTACCGTACCGACTTCTGAATATGAAGTACCGATTACCGAATATGAAAGACCGTCTACCGATATGATATGTACTGTTTACCGTTTATCGTACCGATACCGATACGTTCTGTTACCGTTTACCGTTACTGTGCCAATTATCGATTTTAAAATATAGTACTATCAAGGTATGTTTTCTCTATTTCTTGGACTGCATCTTGGTTCACCGATCTATTTATGCATAGTTACCTGATTATTCTGCATCATCGTTTACTATCCATGTGCATGTACCTTGCTGAACCTCAGCTCACTGTTTTATATTTTTTCCCCACAGATGAAGCTTTAGAGCTTGTACCTGACGAGCTGGAGTGATTAGACCTTGTCTACAGGATTAAAGACCTTGGAAGTTCATTTTGGAGATATATTAATGTAATGACTTGTTGGACTTTTATGGTTAAACATTTTGGTTATGTACTCAGGAGTGAACATTTTGGAATGAATATGAATGTTTTCACAAGTGTTAGTGTAACTTCCGCTTTACTTATTACGGTTAAAAGTATATGGGTCCTAGATGACATCTGTGATCCTGTGCTGCACACAATCGATTGAGTTGGGTTTTCAATTGTGTCAGGACTGACAGAATCAAAATAAAATTCGTTCTGTCACAATTGGTATCAGAGAGTTGAGATGCCTTAGGAACTGTCCGATCGAAAAGCAGAAGTATAAGTTTGAGTCTCCGAATAGAATTCTTGTAGGAATAGGTAGAGGAAGTTAAGGCAGTTGGGACCTTATGAGATTGGTTCTTAAGCTTGGTTAAAAATTTCTTAAAGTTATTGAATACTTCTTTCTCATCCATTGGATCCTTGTCCTTATATACATGTGTTTGCCTTGATTATAGGATGGCAAGTAGAAGAGTTAGGAGAAGTTGTCGCGGTGGCGTTAACACGCCGTATGATAGAGAGGCGGCCTACATCAACTTCTCGGAAAGGATGACTAACGCCGTAAAGTCCGTCGAGAAAAAGCATATGGCTCCGACGCCCGAGCCAGCTCCAAAGACCCCTCGGACCTACAACTTATGATAGGTTCAATTTGAAAGAGCACCGGGCTTCCTAGAAAAGCCCCGATCCGGCCGAGGCGGACGTATGGATGAAAAGAATGAAGAAGATATTTGAGGTGCTTGGCTGTACCGACTAAGGAAAGGTCAAATTTGTCACGTATAAATTGGTGGGTGAAGCGGATAGGTGGTGGGACATGCAGACGGGCAATGGGAATGCCTAATGAAGCTATCACCCGGGAGATGTTTGAGGAGACATTTCGGGAAAAGTATTTTCCATCCAGTCTCCGAGATCGAAAAGAGCAAGAGTTTATGAGGTCGAGACAAGGGAGCATGACCGTCAAAGAATATGATGCCAAGTTCACGGAGTTGTCTCGCTTTGCACTATTTTATGTGGAGGATGAACAGAGGAAAGCTAAAAAGTTCCTCCAAGGGCTACGAGAGGATATTAGGAAGTTGTTGTCTGTTCTGAAGTTTGAGACTTACGCCGAGATCCTTGATAGAGCGGCAATCTACGAGAAGGAGACGGAAACAGAAAGGTTCTATGCAAAGAGAACCGCCAGCCGAGCGGGAGTAAGTACCGGATCAGCGGTAATGTCTTCTGGACCATCCAAGAAGACCAAGGAGGCTGACAAAGGAAAGAGTATTGTGGCTCGGTCAAGAATCGGAACTGTGGCGTCGGTGAAGACCCAGACCTTCGTGGAAGGAAGCATCCGGGGCATGAATGCCGTAGAATGACGGGAGCGTGTTTTAGATGTGGGCAGCAAGGCCATCTTTTCAAGGACTGCCCACTACCTCCAAGGATGGAAGGAAAGAAGCCTACTGTCTCGGCAAGGGCCTTCGCGGTGGTTGTTCGTGATCCCGGGAGGCCTTTCCGAATGTTGTGGAAGGTACCCTCTCTATTTGTGGAGTTTCTGCATCCATATTATTTGACTCGGGGTCTACCCATTCCTTCGTTTTCCTGAAATTTGTATGTTATATCATATCTGCCCCATGTGTTTTGGATTGTGAATTATCTGTGTGTACTCCCACCGGCTCATCTGTGGTTACTGATGTGATGTATCCGGGATGTGTGGTTGAGGTGAATGGGAATCATTTAGTTGTGGATTTGGTATTATTAGACATGGGTGATTTTGATGTGATCCTAGGGATGGACTGGTGGCTAAATACCATGCTAGTATCGATCATTTCAAGCGGGTTTGTTTTGACATCCCCGAATGGAGCCCTTTTTCTTTCGTGGCTCTAAGAAAAAGGGGGTGCCCATGTTGATCTCTGCTCTACATGCCAAACATTTGATGAGTAGTGGATGTAGAGCTTATTTAGCATATGTCCGCACTTTGGAAGTCATAGTGTACCGGCTAAGGACATCCCGATTGTTCGTGACTTTGAGGATGTATTTCCCAGGAGTTACCCTGGATTGCCCCCACACGGCAAGTTGAGTTTGAGATTGTTATTGTTCCTGGTGATAGTCCGGTTTCTAAATCCCCTTATCGCATGGCTCCGACTGAACTGAAGCAATTGAAGTTGCAACTGCAAGAGCTGTTAGACAAGGGTTTTGTCAGACCGAGTGTATCTCCTTAGGGTGCACCGGTGTTGTTTGTAAAGAAGAAAGACGGGTCCTTGCGGTTGTGTGTTGACTATCGTGAGTTGAATAAAATCACGATTAAAAACAAATACCCTCTACCGCACATTGATGACTTATTTGATCAGTTACAAGGATCTCGAGAGTTTTCCAAGATTGATTTGAGGTCCGGTTATCACGAACTGAGGATCAAGTCTCGAGGATGTGGCTAAAAACAGCCTTTCGGACGCTGTTATGGCCATTATGAGTTTCTCGTTATGCCTTTTGGCCTTACAAACGCTCCAGCTGTTTTTATGGAATTAATGAATAGGGTTTTCAAGCCATACTTGGATAAATTTGTGGTGGTGTTCATTGATGATATCTTGATTTACTCAAAGGATCCTGAGGAGCACGAAATTCATTTGAGGAAGGTACTTCAGGTGCTCCGCGATGAGAGGTTGTATGCCAAGCTGAGTAAGTGTGAATTTTGGCTCGAGAAGGTGATGTTCTTGGGGTATGTAATTTCTGATGGTGGCATTTCTGTAGATCCCAAGAAAATAGAGGCTATTACGAGTTGGAACCAGCCAACTTCTGTGACTGAGGTTAGGAGCTTCCTGGGTATGGCAGGATATTACAGGCGCTTTGTAGAGAATTTTTCTCAGATCGCTATGCCTCGACCCGTTGTCAAGAAAGAGGCTAGGTTCGTGTGGACAAGAGTGTGATCTCGAGCTTCCGTGAGCTAAAGGATCGTTTGACCACCGCTCCTGCTGATTATTCAAGAGGGTTTTGGAGGCTTTGAGGTGTGCGACGCTCTAAAGCGGGTCTAGGATGTGTGTTGATGCAAAGACGGCAAGGCCGTGGCATATGGGTCCGGATAATTGAAAGTGCACGAGAAAAAACTATCATACCCATGATCTTGAACTTCTTCTTGTGGTGTTCGCATTAAAAATTTGGAGACATTATCTATATGGGAGAAGTTCCTTATATATTCGACCATAAGAGTTTGAAGTACTTATTCTCACAAAAGGAACTCAACATGAGGCAAAGGAGATGACTCGATTTCTCGAAGGATTATGATTGTGAAATACAAGACAAAAACCAGAAAGGCCAACGTGGTAGCGAGATGCCTTGAGTCGCCGATCGGGTTATGTGGCACACCTACAGTCAAACAGATGGAGATGTTAGATTATTTAAAGCGGTACGATGTCCAACGTTATGCCAAAGGTGATAGGATGCTCTGTCAGATTTCTAGATTCAACCGTGAGGTAGTTGGTGAAGTCAAGGAAAAACAAGTGAATGATTTGTTCCTTTTGGACATTGTTAATAATTTGAGTAAGGAGTCTCGGGCTGATTTCAACATCCGGGCTGATGGTGTGTTGAGATTTAGAGATCGATTATGTGTACCGGATGATAAAGGATTAAAGGAGAAAATCTTGAAGGAGGCTCATCGGTCTCGGTATACAATCCACCCGGGAACGAATAAAATGTATCAGGACCTGAAAAGGACTTTTTGGTGGAGAAACATGAAGAGGGATATCATGGGCCATGTGGAGAAATGCCTAGTGTGTCAGCAATTGAAGGCTGAGAGGAAGAAGCCTTCGGGACTGTTGTAGCCAATGCGCATTCCAAGCTGAAAATGGGAGGATATTACTATGGATTTTGTATCGGGCTTGCCAAGGACTCCTAGGAGTCATGACGCAGTATGGGTCATAGTTGATCGGCTGACGAAATCAGCTCACTTTTTGGCGATTAGGACGACCTATTCGCGTGATGATTGGCTGGGCTTGACACGTAAATAAGATCGTGAGGCTTCATGGAGTTCCCGCCTCCATTGTGTCCGATAGAGACCGCGCTTTGTCTCGAGGTTCCGGGAGAGCTTGCATAAGGAGTTGGGGACAAATTAAAGTTTAGTACCGCGTATCACCCCAGATCGATGGCCAATCGAACGTACCATTGATTCTCAAAGACATGTTGAGGGCTTCGTTTTGGAGATGGGAGGAACTTGGGATACTCATCCGGCACTAGCTGAATTTGCTTATAATAATGCTTATCAAGCTAGTATCGGCATGGCACCGTTTGAGGCATTGTATGGAAGAAAGTGTAGGTCACCTATTCATTGGGAGGAAACTGGAGACAAAAGAATTTTGGGCCCTGAGATTGTGAAGGAAACAGCGGAAAAGATTAAGGTGATCCACGATAACTTGAGGATTACTCAGAGCCGACAGAAGAGTTATGCGGACAAGCGGAGAAAAGAGCTGAGTTTTGAGATAGGAGATCTTGTGTTTCTAAAGGTCTCGCCGTCAAAGGGCATCTTTCGGTTTGGAGTAAAGGGAAAATTGAAACCCCGGTTCATTGGCCCTTTTGAGATTCTAGAAAGGGTCGGGAAGGTAGCCTACAGGTTGGCGTTGCCACTGACTCTTGCAGGTGTACACGATGTATTTCATGTCTCGATGCTTTGAAAGTACATCCACGATCCAGCGCATGTGATTGACTACGGGACCTTGTCCATCGACAAGGACTTGTCCTACATCGAAGAGCCGCTGCAAATCTTAGAACGGAAAGATCAAAGGTTGCGAACGAAATCCATCCCCTTAGTAAAGGTACTTTGGAGGAATCATTCACCCGAGGAGGCCATTTGGGAGCGCGAAGAGGAGATCCGAAACAAGTATCCTCACTTGTTCCCTGAAGGTATGAACTGTACTCAAATTTCAAGGACGAAATTTCTTTAAGTAGGGGAGAATTGTGAGATCCAAAAACAAAACAGTTAACGTGCTGAGCCTACATATGCGAAAATCCAGTCCGGCCCTAGTACTCCGGCCTTGGTCACTTCGGCCTTGTAATCAAGGCCGGCTGTGATTCAAAATTATCCCTTCTCCAAATCGGCCCGTCCAGTGAAATACGCGTTCCGCCCAAAAGGGTTGATCAACAAAGAGTGGGCCGTAGGCATGAAACTGGAGCAATTGGTTTGAGTTAATTTAATAGTAACTAAGGACAAAAGAGCACTTTATTGTCAAATTAGAATCCAACTAGACAGCAACCTAACGAAGTAAGTGAACCAACGTAGTTACTTCACCTACCCTCTGAAGTGAAGTACGGGAGTTGGTAAACTACCCTACTTACTCCGAACTCCTCCTCTCGTATAAACCCCGCCCGGTTGTTGATGCAGAGGCTAACAAAGGAAGAGAGAGTGACGGGAGAAAGCTTCAAGGCGGTGAAAATCTAGGAATCAACTCTCGTGCAAGTTACCTCTGACGCCATTTTTTCATTACAAGTATATTCTCTTTCTGTTTCTAAACTCATGCTTCATTGCAAGTTACACTGCATTGTTTCTAAATTGATGATTTGAGAATATTGCAAGTGCCCTCTGCTCTGTTTCTAAATCCATGTTTTACCGCAAGATATTGACGCTACTTTTAAAGTGATAATTTAAGAATATTGTAAGTGTACTGGCTTCCGCTTTTAAGTTCATATTTGAGAATATTGAAGTATACTGCTTTTCGAGTTCTGCTTTCTCGCATTAAATATCCACCTCCTATAAGGTAAAACGAACTCCGGCCCGTTGTGTAAAATAAGCTTCGGCCTCCGTAATGTAAAATGAACTCAGGCCCCCATCAGAAATGAACTCCGTCCCTTGATGTGAAGTGAACTCACGCCTTAAGATAAAAAGAGCTCCGTCACCTAAGAAAAGTACTCCGTCCAAAAGCACTCCGTCCAAAAAGAAGTCCGGCTTGTAATGTGAAATGAACTTCAGCCGAAACAAGAGAAAGAACTCCGGCCCGTATAAGAAAACGAACTCCGTCCTTGTTGCTAAAAGGAACTCTAACTTTTATGAAAGAAAGAACTCCGATTTTTAAGAAGGAAAAGAAGTTTGGCTTTTAATGAACTCCGTCCTGTTAAGGAAAAAGAGCTCCGTCCTATTAACGAAAAAGAGCTCCGTCCTGTTAATGAGAAAGAGCTCCGTCCTGTTAAGGAAAAAGAGCTTCATCCTGTTAACGAGAAAGAGCTCCGTCCTATTAATGAAAATGAGCTCCGTCCAACAGAGCTCATCCCTTAAGAAAAGTAATCCATCCAAAAGAGCTCCGTCCTTTAAGAAAGGCACTCCGTCCAAAAAGCACTCCGTCCAAAAAGAAGTCCAGCTTGTAAGGTAAAATGAACTTCGTCCGTAATAAAGAAAAAGAGCTCCGGCTTGTATAAGAAAACGAACTCCGTCCTTTTGTTGTTAAAAAGAACTCCGTCCTTTTTGTAGATAAAAAAAAGGAACTCCATCTTTGTTAATAAAAAGAACTCCTGCTTTGATGATAAAAAAAAAACAATTCCTGCTTTGTTGATAAAAAGAACTCCGGCTTTGTTAATAAAAAGAACTCCGACCTTTGTTAATAAAAAGAACCCTGGCTTTTGTTGTTAAAAGAACTCCGGATTTATGAGAATTCGGTTTTCAAAAGTACTCCGTCCTTTGAGAAAAAAAATGAACTTGGATTGTAATGAGCTCTGTTAGAAAAGCACTCCGTCTTTTAAGAAAAGAACTCCGGCTTTTAAAGGTAAAATGAACTCCGGTTTCAGATACGAAAGGAGCTCCGTCTTTAATAAAGAAGTAACTCCGCCAAAAAAGAGTTCCGCCTTTAATGAAAAATGAACTTCGGCTTTGGGCTCGCTTTTGAAAAAGAGTTCCGTTGTTAAAGAAAAAATGAACTTTGGCTTTTAACATGAAAAAGAGCTCCGTCCGTAACGTGAAATCAACTCCGGCTTTTGAACTCTGTTTCGCCAAAAGAGGAACTCCGGCTTGAATGAAAAATGAACTCCGATTTTGCACATGAAAAAGAGCTCCGTCCTTAATGTGAAAATGAACTCCGGCTTGCATTGAAAATTGAACTCCAAATTCGTATTAAAATAAACTACGGCCATCAAAATGGCTTTCAAGAAGAGAAGTGTTCATGTTATTTTAAGACCCCAGGACTCGACTACAGCCCGTATAGGTTCTCCGGCATGCCTTAGAACTTTTCGGTGGTAATCGAGATAGCTCTATCCATGGAGTTATTTGTGGTCCCGCCCGCCCCTGGGCGCAGGACAGAGGAAATTACCGTTACCGGCCTACCTTCGGGTGGCATACCGTACCGATCCCGTGAGATGGGATACCCATATGATAGTACCGGCCTTAGATTGTGTGGAGTGAACACAATCTATCCTCGATTATTCGCCCCCTTAGCTAGTAGGGTATACTGGCAGGGTCTATACCGATATGATATGAAGTAATGATTACTGTTTTACTGATATGTTATGTTACCGTACCAACTTCCGAATATGAAGTACCGATTACTGAATATGAAAGACCGTCTACTGATATGATATGTATTGTTTACCGTTTATCGTACCGATACCGATACGTTCATTATCACATCATTCATCGTGCCAATTACCAATTTTGAAATATAGTACTGTCAAGGTATGTTTTCTCTATTTCTTGGACTGCATCTTGGTTCACCGATCTATTTATGCATACTTACCTGATCATTCTGCATCATCGTTTACTATCCATATGCATGTATCTTGCTGAGCCTCGGCTCACTGTTTTATATTTTTCCCCCACAGATGAAGCTTTAGGGCTTGTACCTGACGAGTTGGAGTGATTAGACCTTGTCTACAGGATTAAAGACCTTGGAAGTTCATTTTGGAGATATATTAATGTAATGATTTGTTGGACTTTTTTGGTTAAACATTTTGGTTATGTACTCAGGAGTGAACATTTTGGAATGAATATGATGTTTTCACAAGTGTTAATGTAACTTCCGCTTTACTTATTACGGTTAAAAGTATGTGGGTCCTAGATGACATCTGTGATCCTGTGCTGCACACAATCGATTGAGTTGGGTTTTCAATTGTGTCAGGACTGACGAAATCAAAAAAAAAAAAATCCGTTCCGTCACAGTTGGCATCCTAGCCAAGGGTTTAGGACCCATTTTTTCAGTTGGATTGTTAGAAGACCGAGTTATTAATAATCTGAGTTGTTAGACTGTTAGAAACCCCGTGACAAAAGAAACATTCAAGCGCTTTAACTATTCACATCCTGCAAGAATATTAGTACCATACAACATGAAGATAAATAATGCTCAGTAGTTTCATTCATTAATTCTTTTTACAAAGTACAAGTTTACAATAGCGAATATACTACTCAATGAAATAAAAATTACATGGAACAACAACTAAACTACAGTTGTCTAATCAACCTTCGGGATGGACAATTGCCAAAGAAAAGCTCACCCACTAGCCACAGCAGCAACTGAGCAGCTGGTACAATAGGAAGAGCATGCAAAAGCCCCCCTACAAGAGCAAAGCATAATGTTGTTGCTGTCACCTGGGAGGTGACCACCGAAAATCGTCTATCGAAACCCACTGAATTCTCCAAGGCCATGAGTCTTTGTGAGACCCAACCGGGTGACAACGACTCCAGTTCGACACGAATGTAAAAAAAAGAAGAAAGCTCCTCCCCCAACGTAAGGTAGAATAGCCCTCCACCTCACAGAGGGCTACCCGACACCAGTAGGGAGAAGAGGACAGTGGCCCCAAAAACCCAGACCTCACTTCATACAACATGAGGATGGTTTGCGTTAGGCCTAAAAGAGGGCAACCAGGGTAGACGTCAGCCACATCTTTGAGTAGCAACTTCAAACATCAGGAAAGAGTCTACCTTGATCCTAACTTGTGGTTGTACAGCCTCCATGCTAGCTCTGAGCAGACCCACTCTTCAGTAGATGGGTTCTACTTTGTGATGTGAGGCATGGAGAGCCCTCCATTTATAATTAGAGTAGGAGATTAGCCATCATTTAACCAAGGAGATTGCATTGACACTAAAAGATCGCCCTCAATAGAGAATCAAATTGCCCTAAACAGAGCAAAACTGCAGAGTGCATGGGAAATGAGCATGCCTGGGGAAGGAAAGAGTGCACAGACCTACAATAAAAGTCCTATTAGAAACATAACAAGAGTTAAATTTTTAAATTTTTTGGCATGGGTGGCTAGTGATGGGTCTGATATCTCATGGGCCTGTCTAGAATTTGACCTGTAGAAATAGCGCCGTGGAAGTAGCAGCCCAACGAGAGCTCTACGAGGCCCAATGCCCCTGGTCCACAGCAGTAAGCCCAAATCGACACTGCCCAAGACAACCTAGCAGAATATGGACCATGAAGGACGATCACAGGACAAGCCCACCAACATAGCATAGTTAGCTCTAGCTCGGCCGACAAAATCTTAGTGACTGTAGCCACTAGGTTGTCCCCCACACCTATAGAGGAACAGCCAACAGGCAATGATAGCTAGCCTATCACAATGAGAATCTCAGCAGCTCAGACCACCAATGGCAGATGCATTCAATTAGCCACTTACGATTGTAGAGCCATGGAGCCCGTGGCTAGTAGACCGATGCTCTTATTCTACATATGCATCCCATCCTCCACAAGGATGAGGATCTTCCCCTATTCTAGAGAATACTCCCCTAATTTTGGGGGAAAGGCTTTTCGATTCGGGATAGTGGAGAGCCAACCATTTGATAAGATTACTAGGACGTCTTGGCATGGGCTTGACCCCAAAAGATCATCTCTCTCACGTTAACGGAGCCACTCTAATGAATATACCCACAATTCTCTAAGCTGCTCCGTGATGAACCCACCTGCCTCTCTAAGCTGCTTCCTAGGCAAGCACAACCATCAAAGCTCTGTCCTCCACCTCAAAGCCACTCCCTAACAGAGCGCAACCACCAACGTTCTATCCTCCACCTCAAAGCAACTCTCTAATCGAGAACACTCATCAAAGCTTGGTCCTCTACTAACACTCAATCCCCTAATACATTCATCTATACATTATTTCCATATCCTCTAATCTTTCTCTCTAGAATAGAAAAAAATTTGACTTGAGTGCGGAGGATAAATTAGAAAGTGAGCTTTATCATCTTTTCACCTTTTATTTATTAGTTATAGTGTGCAGGATTCGGGTTTGAAATAATGAAGACTGAACCCGCTTCAACCCCACCAATCGAGCAAGATCAAGTGGCTTCCTAATTCGTTCAGCAGCCTGGATTTAGAGACACATCATATATATAATCTACCTTATTTTAATAGAATTTTTATCTTTAAAATTTAATAATATAGAAAAGATTATTAGCCAAAAAAAAGGCCTACATACAAGTTGCTAAAAGACAGAATAGGTCCTTCGACATCCTTGTCCACTGTGTCAAACCCATCCTGCAGCTCCTTAGAAATATTCTTCTTCTTCTTCCTAGTTTATTGAATTTTCTTAGTTTATTGAATTTTGCTACATTACAATATTTATAATTAATTTTTTATTTCTCAAAAAACACATATTATATATAAAATTTAGAACTTTTACAAAAAGGAAATGCAATTTTTTTCCATGTTTGCTGGAAACTAATAGCAGAGAGCGAGTGAGCATAGGATGCTTGAGAGAGTAGGAGAACTGCTGAGAGCTTTGTTATTGTTTGAGAGATTTTGTGGACAAGAGAAGGCGTGATCAAAAGCGTTAGCTCTTTTTTTTTGGTAAGTAGATCAAAAGCGTTAGCTCCCATAGCCTTTTATCGCCATGGCTACGGGATGCCTTATGTAGAGGGGCATGATGCCTATGCTCTGTTGGAAATCATTACCTTTCTTGCGTAGACGTGAGCGTCTTTTTAGCTGTAACGTTCAAAGAGGCTGATCTCATTCCCTCTATATTTTGTAACTGTTAGGATTTTCAATAGACCGTGCATAGATTCTGGCACCGTCCTATTGGGATGTGCTTTGATTCTGGAGGTGACTATTACAATGAAGATTACCTTCTTTAGAGATGCAAGAAATTAGGGCAGATAACCGTTGTGGCTTAAAAATGAACACATGGACCAATCTAGGCTTGGGCCGCGTACATTCTGGGTCTTAGCCGATCTACTTGCCACTTTTACAGTCAATGGAAATGTTGATCTTCTTAGGCTCAAATGGACTGTCCTGATCTTGAGCCTCTGCTGGCTCACTTACTTTTCGTTTGATTAATGGCAGTGTTGACTGTGTAGACAGAAATGGGCCGCTGATGATTTGGGCCACTTCCTCTTTCGTGGGCCAACCCGTTGCTGGTGTCTCCATCGCTAGCCCCCAATATTGATAGTCTAGGACTCCAACCTCCAGCATGTTTACAATGGGATGCTTCTAGCTGGGCAACTTTGCCCGAAACAGCTTGGTAAGGAAACTAGCAATGACTCTTGGTCTACAGATCGCGTTGCCTATGATAGCTGACCGTAAAGTTGAGATCTTGAGAACAAAGCTGTATGAAGCGTTAACCGGATTTGTTGACCATCCTGATAAGAATCTGGAGAACTAGTTGAAGGGAGTGTTGACCGAATTCATTGACCATCCTAGCCAGAATTCGAAGAACTAGCTGGAGAGAGCATTGATCGGATTCGTTACCATTCTGGTAAGAATCTAGAGAACTAAGCAAGATGAGGAGCGTTAACTAGATTCGTTGACCGTTCTAGTAATAATCTAGAGAACTAAGCAGGAAGAGAAGCGTTGATCAGATTCTTTGACCATCCAAGTAAGAATCCAAAGAACGAGAGGGGATTGAATCAACACACCATCATGCCACTAAACTATTAGTTGAAAAGTTTGCCGTGTGTCAACATGTAGTGAATTTACGATCTCGGTAATTAATTTACTAGAAGATTTGATTCGACTACGTCTTCTTTGGAGGTGACACGTGTTAGCGATGATGGGCGCATCTTTTCGACACGTTGCCCTTCTCCAATGGCTACATTCCTTTATATAATTTGTGCATCCGTTCAAAATTTTCACGCTTTTCTTCTAAAAATTTCTAAGTCCCTAGTATTCTTCTTCTTTCGATTTCGATGGCTCTTTTCGTTCTTGATATTGCTTCCGTGATTTCCCCTGGTGAGGTGAGAGAGTTATATGTTGAGCTTAACATCCCATGGAAGATTGTATTCATGATGCCCAGTGAGCATGACAGGGCCTGCTTCCCTCCTAGGGGTCACATTGCTATATACGAGGCTCACTTAAGGAGCGGGCTATACCTCCCAGTACCAGTGGAGTTTCTTGCCATTTTTACAGTGCTCAGAGTTCCTATTGTATGGCTCCATTCTAATGTCATGCAGTACCTCTACTCGTTGTGATCTTCCTATGTCACCATTCATAGATGTTGATGGTAAAGGAAGTTAGGGTGATGTTTCGATTCACCCATAGTGGGGATTGGATCTCCTTTCCCCCAGAGATCTTCACATCAGCAATGCCCTATACGATTCCCTAAAGAATTAAAAGGACCGCTTCTTCTTTGTGCACATTGAGGATACATGGCCCTTGTCCTAGGATTGGGGCAAGGTTCCTAGTGCTCTCACCGGGACGCCCAAGAAAGAGGAGGTGGCTGCTGTGGAGCTATTGTTGCAGCTAGTGAGGGACCATCTCTCTGAGTTTAGAAGAGATTACCTGGTTTCCAGGGAGGAAGCCAGGAAAGCTTGCTGGGGACCTTCTTCGATCCAAAAGGTCAAACCACCACCGCTGGCGACCTCATAGCACAAGAGGAAAGCAAGTGCTATCGCCATTGATGCGGCCAGTACACTTTCCACCCATGATACTTCCAAAAGTCCAAGGCAAAAGAGGGCCATGATGATAGAGCCTTCTTCGTCATCTTCCATAGAGTTGGACTACATAGCAGCCGGACGACTCGCTGGAACCGGAGAGCGCTCCGGAGTAGAGGCTACTGTGGAGGAGTATGAGGTCATGCTGCGTGCTACTGCAAGTGGCGTTGTCGCTGTGTTATCATAGCAGGAGGACTTGTCAAAGCAGTTGGAGCCACCTGCGGAGCTACCAGCTAAGCCGAAGGAGCCAGCCATGGAGCCATCTTTTGTGCCTGATGAGCCACCCATCGGATAGCTTTTTGAGATGGTTGATATCAGTGCTGAGTTGGTGGAGGAGATTGCTACTGAGGCTTCAGCGGAGCGTGCTAAGCTTGCTACCACTCCCAGTCCTCCACCGTCAGGCCCAAGGTCGCAGAGCAGACTAGTAAGGAGGCAATGCAAAGTCTGGTTGGTGACTTTCTAAAACTTCTCTTCTTTTCTTCCTTTACTGTTGTTGCTTAACTTCATTGATTTCTGGTAGGAGGAAAAGATTCTAGCCGTAGTGAGCAAGGGATTGCATCAATAGAACATTGTTGTCTTGGACCGCGAAGGAGAGATCACCTAGTTTGAGGAGGAGATGGACCTACTGAGGGCCCAGCACCGAGAGGATAAGGCCGCTTTCCAGTCAGAGTTGTTTGAACTAAAAGCAAAAACTGCGAGACTGGAAGAGGAGGCTGCCCGGGTGGTGGGGCATACTGATGAGCTCCTACGAAAGATAGCTTCATTAGAAAATGAGCTATCTACTTGCATTCATCCACATGAGGTTTCTCAGGCATTGTGGGCACTGTTATGAGAAGGCATCAACATTAGTCACTGCTTTGCCCGACTGGCGGACCCCAAATTTTCCATTGGTGTCCTTGACCCAGTGAACTGCACCTCCAGGCAACGTGAGAGCCTTGTGGACTAATCCCAGAGTGAACAGGGGCCTCTCTTGCCTCCTCTTGGGAGCTCTGCTCCTTAGTAGAGATTTTGTATCCCTTACTTTTTCTCTTTTGAATGTAACTATAAATGCAACTTTTTCATTAATAAAACAATCGTTTTACTAGCATATTCTGTTCCATGACATTGCTTTCATTAGTTGTTTCTTTAGTTACTTGTTCTTTGTATTAGCCGGCCTACTTGGTGTACCTTGTACAAGTTGGTCATCCGTCTCACAACATTTGCTATGCTCTCAGATGGATTTAAGTTCTCGAGGAGATATCAGGGAGAATCCTAATATCGTATCAAGCCTGTTTTATACTCAAGTGTGAGTTGAGGCTTGGGTGACACTGCCCCATGTATGATCTTGGTCAGCCAGCTTTTGGACAAAGCACTTTTCTCCTGAGGTGTTAACCATCATAGACTAACAGCGCTAACTCCTATTAGAGGAGATCATCACGCGTGCTGTTTTAGCCCCCTAAGGTTTGAAATTAGACCGCGAACGGGCCACTTGGTTGACCAAGTTTTAATTCGACTGCTTATGGGCTACCTGGATGACCAGGGTTTAATTCAACTGCTTACGGGCCGCTTGGATGACTAAGGTTTAGTTTGACCGCTTACAGGCTGCTTGGTTAATCAGGGTTTAATTCGACCGCTTATAGGCTGCTTGGATGATCGGGGTTTAATTCAACCACTGACGGGCCATCTGGATGACCAGCGATTAATTATGAATGGATAAAAATCTACCCGACTTAGGGGCAGTCTAGGATGTTTATTTCATGTAATGTGCAAGCAAGCATTCATATGGAAAAGAAAAAGAAAGAAAAGAGATATAGGGCACAAAGCAAATGGAAAAGAATTTTTTTTAATAATGAGAATATATGTTACAGGTATGCTCATGTCATACGGATGACCTACCTGGTCTTCACTGGAAGTAATGTTTTAGGTGGACCACATTCTACGTCCGTGGGACCAACTTGCCGTTCTAAGTTCGGAGTTTGTATGTTTCATTCCACAGAATGGCTGAGACTAGAAACAGGATTTTCCAATTCGGGGAAAGTTTGTTCCAATTGGTGGTCTTGCCTATAGCCTCTATGCTTCGCAGGACTAGGTCTCCAACTTTGAATTGCCGCATTTTCACTTTCTTGTTGTAATAGCGAGCGACATGTTGCTGATAGGCCACTATCCGTATCCTGGCTACATTGCGGGCTTCCTCCAACAAGTCTAGGTGTTCCCTAATCTTTTGAAAGTTACCAAGTGGATCGAAGGCATCAACCCTAAGATTTAGAAGCCCGATCTCAACTGAAATTACCGCTTTAGTCCCGTAATAGCTGAAGGGTGTCTCGCAAGTTGGTTCCCTAGGAGTTGTCCGTATGGACCGTCGGACAAAGGGTAGCTCATTGACCCAGGAGCCCCCTGTGTCCTCCAACTTGGTATTTAGACTATGGAGTAGCGTATGATTGGTGACCTCTCCCAGTTCGTTTGCCTGGGGGTATGCTACCAATGTATGAACCAATCTGATACTAAGACTGGTGTAATACTTAGTGAAGCGCTTTTTCGAGAATTGGGCTCTGTTGTCGGTCATGATGACCTCAGGAATGCCAAATCTACTCATTATGCTCTAGCGGACGAATTCCAAGGCATTGTGCTCGGTGATTTTGGCTAGCAGGGCAGTTTCAACCCATTTGGTGAAGTAGTTTATACCTGCGATGGTGAAGTAGCTTCAACCCATTTGTGCTGCGGTGATTTTGGCCGGTCGCGATGGGAAACAAGCCGAGAATATCGAGCCCCATTGTGCGAAAGGCCAAAGTGCTTGGAGGGATCTCAGCTTCGCAAGCGGCTGGTGGTGAAGATTGCAATGGAGCTGGCAATTATCGTACTTCTTTACGAACTTTAGGGCATCCTTTTTCATTGTAGGCCAGTAATATCCCTGACGCATGACTTTGAATGCCACGTTCTTTTCGCCAATGTATGACCGACATATCCTGAGGTGGACTTCACTCAAGGCGTAGTCGGCCTCCTCGAGAGTAGGACACCGGAGGTACGGAGTCGAGTACCCACGGCAATATAGCCGTCTGTTGACTATGATGTACCATTCAGCCGTCTTCTTGATCTACTTGACCTCGTCCGCATTCTTTGGCAATGCTCCGTCCACCAAATACCTCCATTAAGGTGTCATCCAATTTTTGGCGTCGGAGACTTGTGTCGCTTTTTGTTCCTCTATACTGGGAGCGCTCAAGACTTTCCTCATGTCCCTCGACTACTATTTTGAGTTTTTGGCCGCTACTACTCTAGCAAATTGGTCGGCCTTTCAGTTCTCAGTTCTGAGGACGTGGACCAGGTTCAGCTTGTCAAATCTCCGGATTGCATTCTTTACCTTGGCTAGGTATTTGGCCAAGAGAAAGTTGCATGCCTCGAAACTCTCGTTGACTTGGTTAACGACTAGCTCTGAGTTGTTGTAGATGATTATCCGCCTAGCTAAGCACTCTTTGGCTAGTCGTAATCCGGCAAATAGGGCTTCGTACTCGGTAACATCGTTGGTGGTTGAAAAATTGAGTTTAAGGAAGTACTTCACCTCAAACCCGTCTTGGGTGAGAACCCATTTTAGCTCTTCTGGGTGGTGGCCCGTGTCCTCAATGGGGTGCTTATCGATGATGAAGTCCGCTAGAGCCTCCCCTTTGATGGCTGGTCTGGGCCGAAATTCGATGTCAAACTCTCACAACTTCATGGCCCACTTAACTAGCTGTCCAGAAATATCGGGTTTCTGAAGAATACCCTTTAGTGGCTGGTTGGTCAGGACGACCATGCGATAGGCCTGGAAATATGGTCTCTACTTTTGGGCTAGAAGACAAGTGCCAAAACTAACTTCTCAGCACGTGGTAGTGTGTCTTTGTGCTGGTCAACGTCTTGCACACATAGTAGACCGGTTGCTAAGAGTCAGAATCCTGGCATATGAGGACAGAGTTAAGAGCCATATCTGATACTGCTAAGTAGAGGTACAACTTTTCTCCATCCCTAGGTGACATCAGCAATGGTGGACATTCCAAGTACTACTTTAACTCAGCGAAGGCTCCCTGGCACACTGTAGTCCACTAGAAACCGTTTACTTTAGTTCCCCTCATAGCCTTGAAGAAAGACCTATACTTCTTCCCTGACTTTGCCAAGAGGTAGAGCAGTGCTACCAGTCGTTTGGTTAGTCTCTGGACATCCTTGACTTTTTGTGGTGGAGACATGTCTTTGAGAGACTTTCCTGAACTTTTATTAAGAGATAATAAAGCCCAGGAACTTTGCTGAAGACACTCTAAAGACACAATTTGAAGGATTCAACTTCATCTGTTGTGTGCAGAGTACCTTGAAGGACACAGTCAGATTGTGAATATAGTTACTAGTGGTCTTGCTCTTGGCGAGCATGCCATTGATGTACACTTCTATATTGTGGCTGATTTGCTTCTCGAACATCTTTATTTACGAACCTCTGATAAGTGGCACCTGCGTTCTTTAGATCGAAAGGTATGACCTTGTAGCAATAGGTGCCTCGGTCAGTCATGAACAATGTGTGCTCCTTGTCCTCTGAGCTCATCCGAATTTAGTTATAGCTTGAGTATGCATCCATGAAGCTCAGTAGCTCGTGTCTAGAAGTCAATCCACCAACAAGTTGATCTGGGGCAAAGAGAAGCTATCTTTTAGGCGGGCTTTATTGACGTTGGTGAAGTCAACACACATCCGCCATTTTCCATTGCTTTTTTTTGCCAGGACAACGTTGGAGAGCCAATCCGAGTATTGGAATTCCATGATGAAGCTGGTGTCTAGAAGCTTCTTCACTTTTTTTGAATGGCTATGAGCTTTTCCACGGAGTAGTTTCTTTGCTTTTGCCTGATGGGCTTACTGTCGGGATCGAGACCCAACTTGTGGACCATTATTCCGGCCAAAATCCTAGGAATGTCAACAAGTGTCCACATGAAGATATCAGCATTCTGTTGCAAGAATGCTATCAGCTCATCATGCAAGAGTCCAGCGAGTGAGCCCCCGATCTGTACACACCTCTCTGGGTCCTCTGGATTTAGTGGAATTAGGTCGATTGCTTGCTCGGGCTGTGCTTGCTGTAAGGTTGCTACATCTTGATGGTCCAGTTTCCCTGTAGGCCGTCCGTTGCTGCTTGGTACAATCTAAGACATGTAACATGTCCGTCCAGTTACTTGGTCACCCAGCACTTCACCGATACCGCATACTATTCAAAACTTTATTTTTAAATGCGGTATTGAGATGATGGCTCCGAATGATGCTAGGCACTGCCGGCCTAGAATAGCATTGTATACGAAAGGCGAGTCAATGACTAGAAAGGTGAGTGTATGACTCACCGTTCTAGGGTGCATGCTCAGGGTGACCTCTAACTATATTGTTCCTTGGACAACCATAGGGTCGTTGTCTAGGCAGTATAGTTGCCCTTTGACGGGTTTCAATTGATTCTTTTTTAGTCCAAGTTTAAAGAAGGCATCCGAGATAAAGTAAATCTTGGAGCTTCCATTATTAATGAAAAATCGTTTTAGTTGGTAGTCCACGATACCATCTCAAACGAGTACAGATACAACAAGGGGATCAATGTGGGGAAAAATTACATAATTCACGTCACTATCACTACAGCTAACGATATTCTCATCCACTCTCTACTTCTTCCACCCAACTTGTCACTCCTTGTGATCTGCTTGGGTCTTTGTCGGTCGGGCCTTGATTATATTGACCACACCAGCCATGACCCAGTTTCATGGCTAGGACGGATCTAGTCCTTCCTCACCTGAGGTGTCAAAACTCTACCCAGGGTTCCTGACGAACCTGGTGAATGACCTCTCCGGATGAGCTCCTCAATCTTCCATTGGAGCATCTTGCAATCCTCCGTGGTGTGTCCCGGAGATCGATGGAAATCGCAATACTTAGCTAGATTTCCTCCTTCCGTATTCTGCAATGGTTTTGGCCATCTAAGAAACTTTTCACCATAAATCTGCATGAGGACGTTGGCCCGTGTATTGTTGAGGGGAGTCAGGTTGATCGGCATATACTCCTTACAATCTAGGGCTCTGATCCTGTGCTACTTTCGGTGAGGATTGTCGTCGCCACTGTTCTTCCTCTTTCCTTTAGTTAGGAAAGAGCAAGGCTGGTCGGTCCTTTCAAGATGCTTCACCTCGTTAGCCTCTTCGACTACTGCATAGGCCCTGGTGATAGATTTCGCTTCTTGGAAGGTCTGCAGGTTCTTATTGGCCAGGGGCCTGAAGAAGTCACCGTGCATCAAGGCAGAGATAAAACCACCAAGTTTCATCTCCTCTGTGAGCATAGGAATCCTTCTGGCCTCCATTGCAAAGTGCTGCAGGAACTTCCTCAGGTTCTCTCCCTATCTCTACTTGATTTGAGAGAGATACCACGGTTGTTTCTCTTCCCGGCGGCTGAAGGCGTACTGAGTTAGGAAGAGATCAGTGAGCCCACGGAAGCTCCGGATTGAACTCGATGGGAGCCAATGGAACTAGATTTGGGCGTCTCCCTTCAAAGTGAGAGGGAAGCACTAGCACATCGCCGAATCCTCGAAGCCCTGTAGACTTAGATGGGTGTGGAAGTGATCTATGGGATCAGTGCTTCCATTGTATAAATCCAGTGGTGGCATTTTGAACTTGGCCGGCAATAGAAGGTTCAAGATCTCAACAGTGAAGGGAGATCTTTCCAGATCAACAGCATGTTCATCGTCATCTTTGAATACGCGATTTTAGATCTTCTTGACTTTAGCCTCCACCCGGGAGGCATTTTCAGATATCTTGGAGTTATGATATGTCCTCAACTCTGTTCTTTAAATAGTGCAGCGTGTAGCCGGTCAGCTACTGCTACTGGTGGATCAATCATTCCAACAGGCTCCCTCCTGAGCCTGAGGATGTGGCTCGTCCCAAGTATATCAGGGGTTTCTTCTTTCAAGGCTCTCTTCCGGAGTCTTATGGCCCAAGTGCCCTTCAAGACTTAGACGACTTTGGGCATTAGAGGCCTCTGGAGTATGAGAGTTGCTCGGCCTTGCAGCCCTCTTAGCCAACTTCTTCTTTCTCTGGCCTGCTTTCTTGGAGGTCAAAATGGGAACCAAGGAGAGCGGAATCCCTACTTCTTTTTGCCCTGGTGGGTGCAGGGCATCTGGAATATTTTGTTCATATTACTCATTTGTTCTGCCAGGTTTTGGAGAAATGATGTGGGTGCCCCTCCGACTAGGTTACCAGTAGAGTGGTCCTAGTTGGGGGAGGCAGCATATCTAGTAGGAACATTAGTTTGGGCTCTGGTGTTCACCATTTTGATTGATAGGACTAACTTGGAAGATAAGAGTGGTTGTGAAGATGGAAGTGGTTGGCTTTTCATTAACTTCACACAGACGACGCCAATGATACGTCCTGGATCTAAACTTGAATAGATTCGGGTTAAGTATTCCATCGAATTTCGATCTCCATTCGATGAACTTTGGGTCCTGTTCACCACAACTTCAAACAAAAGGTCAGGTGGCGGCGGGATTTGGTCCCACCGAAAATATTCTGACGCTCAAGTCAGTAATCGACCTTCTAAAATTAGAAGGTGGATGCAAGGGATGTAGAAATGGATGCAAGGAGTGTGTTTGTAAGTGGTAGTGCACTCATAGGAAAAGTGGCTTTGTAGTTGCTTGTGAGGAGCAATTTCTCTAAGTACTAAGTTCACTGGGAACTTGTAGCAGAGAGAGAATAAGCGTAGGATGCTCGAGAGAGTAGGAGAACTCCTGAGAGCTTTGTTATTGCTTGAGAGCTTTTGTAGGCAAGAGAATGCCAAATTGAAAGCGTTAGCTCTTATGGCCTTTTATAGCCAGGACCATGGGATGCCTTCCTTATATAGAGGGGCATGATGCTCGTGCTCTGTTGGGGATTGTTGTTTTTCCTGCATAGACATGAGCCCCTTTTTGGCAATAACGATCAAAGGGGCTGATATCCTTCCTTCTGCGTTTTGTAACCATTAAGGTTTTTAGCAGATCGTGTGTAAATGCTATCGTCTTCCTCCCAGGATATGCTTTGATTCTGGAGATGACCGTTACAGGGAAGATTGCCTTCTTTGAAGATGTGAAAAATTAGGACAAATGATCGTTGTGACTTGAGGATGGACACGCGGACCAATCTAGGCTTGGGCTGCATGCGTCCTAAACCTCAGCCAGTCTACTAGTTGCTTTTTTTGTCAACGGAAGTGTTGACCTTCCCCGGTTCAAATGGGTTGTCTTGATCTTAGACTTCTTGTGACGACCCGACTTTTATTACCATCAAAAGCCGTCGTCAAAATCATATAATTTAATTAAAGCATAAATAGATGAGCATAAAAATTTTTTTTTTCTTTATTCCAAACCTGAGATGCATTCTAAAGATTAATAATAATTAAATCCCAAAATATCACGGAAACATTCTAACATTCATAAGCAACGGAATCAATATTACAAGTTTCCTCAAAAACAAAATAAACAAAACTCCAAAAATCAGCTTCAGCAAGCTTAAACTTCCAGCTACACCATAGGACTCTACTCAACTTCATCCTCCATAACCTTGTCATCTGAAAAATTGCAAGAATGAGCTTACAAAGCCCAGCAGGATACTCACATGCAGAAAACACAAGCATACATATAATCAAATTATAGATCATAACATATCATAAAAAGATCATCATATCGTTTCTTCTTGGTCCATATTCTTTTTATCTTGTCTTCAGAAATTTTCATCAAAATCATTCGGAATTCATATCATCTTTAGGGACCGGACGGGAGCGGACAACATCGAGGACGGGTTGTGTGCTACCCCACAACCTAAAGCCGTATCCCCTCATTATGCTCCCCGGGGCGGGAGGTAATGCCTTTAACCCGGCATACGGGGCCATAGTCCATAGTTCTTATGCCACCAAAAGGTCCCCTCCCGTGGCCCAGGAGGCATCCTCGAGTGTCACTCCAATATCCTTCAACCATCTTTAACAGCAAGTTTAATAGAAACTCGGTTCTTGGTTCGTGTTCTTTATTGGCCAATCATAAAAATTCAAAAGTCGGAAGAGTTCCACTTGTTGTCCATAATCCATAAGTTTTCTTGTTCTTTACTGAAGTTCATATTAAAGCCGAAGCTCATTTTCAAAAGAATCCGAAGTTCTTATTGAGGAAAGAATTTCGTTAATTTCCGAAGTTCTTTTTAAATGGGAGACCGAAGTCCTGAAACCGGAATTCTTACTAGGCCGGAGTTCATTTTAGTTCAAAGCCGGAGTTCATATCCTTTAATCAAAGCCGGAGTTCGTTATCTTTCAAAACTAGAGTTTATTTCCTTTAGTCAAAGCCGGAGTTCGTTTTATTTAGTAAAAGCCGGAGTTCGTTGTCTTTCAAAACTGGAGTTCATTTACTTTAGCCGGAGTTCGTTTTCTTTAATCGAAAACCGGAGTTCTTTTCTTTAATCAAAACCGGAGTTCTTTATTTATGAAGGACGGATCACATTTACATTATGCTCAAAAGTCAGAAGTTCTTTAACAGGGACGGAGTGCCGTTTTCTTTTTAAAAGACGTAGTTCAAATGCCGGAGTGGCTTTTCTTTTAAAAATCCAGAGTGCTTTATTTAAAATGGACGGAGTTCTTTTCTTTCAAATTCCGAAGTTCATAATTCCGGAGTTCTTTCTCATAAAATCCGAAGCTCTAAATCCGAAGTTCAAAAGTCGGAGTTCATTTCAAAACAAAAGATGGAGTGCCTTTAAAAATATAACGGCCGAAGTTCTTTAAACTGAAAACCGGAGTTCCTTTTTGCTGAACGGGACGGAGCTCTTTTTCCAAATGGACGGAGTATATTTTTAAAGACGTAATGACCGGAGTTCATTTTGGACGAAGTTCTTTATTTATACAGAAGGCCGGAGTACTTTTCAAGGGGACGGAGTACATTATTCATAAAAAGGCCGGAGTTCTTTTCCAAAATAAAAAGGATGGAGTACTTTTTCTAAAGAGGACGGAGTTATTTTCATAGATTTTCCAGAGTTCTTTCTTTGTAAAATTCAGAGTACTTTTCTTTTCAAAAAAATCTAGAGTTTATTTTCTTTAAACTCTAAAATCCAGAGTGACTTTCCTTTCATAATTCCGGAGCTCAAATGCCGGAGAGGCTTTTCTTTTAAAATCCGGAACTCAATGGCCGGAGTGGCTTTTCTTTTAAAATCCGGAGCTCAAAGGCCGGAGTTAATTTTGGACGGAGTTCCTTATTTACACAGAAGGCCGGAGTACATTTCAAGGGGACGGAGTACATTATTCATAAAAGGCCGGAGTTCTTGGACGGAGTACAAATGCCGGAGATCTTTTACCGTAGAAACAAAATACAGTAACAGAAATTCATGATTCATCCTAAGGCCTAATTTTCTTTTCGTAAACATGCATTGGGCAAAGTTCATAATTATTGGCAGTAAATCATAACAGAAATCCAACATCATGCATAACAGAATTTCCTTTAAACATGCATTTCAGTGTGAACAGTAAAAGCATACTTATTCAGAATTTCATATAATTTTATAGCAACATAAATAAAACATGAACTTTATAAATAGGGGTGAGTATCTTGCCTGAATTCTTTTCTTACGTTGCCTTAGCCTTTGATTTCTTTCTCTACTAGGAGCTTCTAGTGGTGTCTTTTTTCGCTGATCTTAAGCCATTATTTATAGGCTCTGGGTTAGGTGGCCTTCATTTATCATTTTTCCTATTTTCCAACGTTGCTATAAATCATCCTACATTTCCCATGAGAATTTGCTTTCCAACACGTATCGGGAACTGCAGACATTCAATGCTGCTCCTTCCCAAAATTCTGCCTTAACTGTGACCGGACTTCTTCAACAAGTCCGGACTCGCATTTTACTTCGGAAATCCGGAGTGATCCGACGCGTTTTCACGTCGAGAATCCGGAGTGTTTTTTTTTTAGCAAATCCGCACGCTTTTTTTTTTTTTTACTCCGGAAATCCGGAGTTCATTTACCAAGGGAAATCCGGACTTCATTTATTTTGGGAATCCGGACTGCATTAAGGAAATCCGGACAGCAATTTCCTCAATGCAAATTCCGGACTTCTTCACCTTTGGATTTCCGGTCAACGGGCGTTGACCGGACCTGATGGTTAAAATTTCCTTATTCAAATTTTGGGTCGTTACACTTCTACTGGCTCACTTGCTTTTCGTCCGATTAACGACAGTGTTGGCCATCCAGGTAGAAATAGGCCGCTAAAGATTTGGGCCGCTTCCTCCTTCGTGGGCTAGCTTGCTATTGGCGTCCCCATCAGTTTGGAATGAGTACAATATCTTCCGTAGAAAAATAAATCATATAAAATGATTAAATAATAATTGCAATATAAATATTTTTTCTCCCTCATTTCTTTTTTAAGTAAGATATGTATTTAATAAAAATATATATACACACTTCAGGGCCAACCAACACATAAAAGTAAGACAGCCAAAGAAAAAAAAAAAAGAAAAACTCAATCCACAAAAATGAGACAATCAAAGAGAACCTAAAAAATAGAGACCTGTTGCCTATCCCCAAAAATTGGGAACCAGAAACCAAGAAGAGGAGAATCCTACCGTGCAGATTAGAAGACTCATCGTCCCCCTAAATACATATTCGTATATAGAATGTTTTTGATAGTGATAATAGTCTTATTACCATCAAGCAAATCACTCGACTAGAAGAGACAATTGTTCAAGTCTCTCCAAATATAAAAGATTATGGCCACCAAGATAATCTGAGCTTAGAAATACTCAGCGAATTTTGACTTCCATTTGATCATGGCCCGCTCAATCATCCTATTCTAATCAATGTATGTCTGTGCACATCGAATTCTACGATGGACAATACTCCAAATATGCTTGGTGGCAACACATCTGAAAAATAAACAATGTACAGATTCCTCCTCACACTTACATAACATGCAACTTAAAGGATAATAAAATCATTTTAACATGTCTAAAGCCTTGAGGCAGACTTGGATCGTCTACCAAAGGATGAAGGCATGGGGTAGATTAATCGATGTTCGTGAGTAGGATTGGCCCTTGCCACTTTGGTACCATCTGGTTGGAAGACCTTCTAAATTGACATGATAGAAAAATGTCATTAGTCTCAAGGTCCCACTAAATGGCATCCGAGGATCGGTGGTCTAATAGTATGATGGCTAAGACCCAATCAAGAATCCTTCCACCAATTGGGATTGAGGGGTCCATCTCTACGAGTTATCATAGTTAATAGAATTCACATGTGATTCTTTTTAGAGGCCCTTACCAAGAATAATGGAATGAATAAAAATAGCATTCAAGAGGTTTAAGGGATGCCAAAAATTAAACCAAAGGAAAGTAAAATCCCCATTGCCTATGATGTGGCATACAAATAGTCTCCAAGTATTACTAAAGATTTATAATTTTATAAAAATTTTAAATGATAGACTATAAGATCTTAATAGTCCAAATAAATTTATCTTTAATACAACGTCTATGCACTTGGTTAACTCAAATTGATGTTATCAACCATTAAGATACGCTACAAATGCCTAGCCAGTAGCATTTTGTTTTATGAAATCAGATTTATTAGATGAAGGCCACCTTCTTCCTTAGATTTATAACCTCATCCCAACACTTCAGTGGAAAACTTTCCAAAATTAGGACTATGTCACAAAGATCTCCAGTAAAATTCGATCATTTATTTGGAAATATGTTTAGGGAGGATGAAAATAAATACGCAATAAGAGTAGATATTTTAATGGATAGACAAGATTTGTTGAAGCCAACTCCCAAAGTAGAGTCATCAATTATTCTATGAGAGGATCTAGCTAGAGATTTTATCAGTAAGTCATTTACAATTGACAACAGTGATCATGTATGCAATGAGAGAAACACCTAGATAACAAATAAGAAGATACTCAGTGAAATTATCATTACAACAAACAAAATATTCAGATTTTTTGATATTCAAAATTAAACACGAAAGGCTTTGCATTAAGATGGTGATAAATTCTCATTCAGATACACTAAATAAAAGCAGGTCATCCAAAAATGTTAACATGGTGGTGTTGGAGGTCACTCCCATATAGGAGTCCTAATGACCGAAAATACTTGGACGGACAAGTGGAGAGGACGGTCAACGAGGAGTTGACTGTGGCATTGGCCGATCATGTGGAGAGGACCGTCAACGGGGAGTTGACCGGCCTTGTGAAGCACATGGATAGAGGTTTGTTTGCCGTCCACTAGTGAATTCAGAAGGATGCCAGTTCAGAAGATTTTCAGAGCATGCATAATCTCAAAACCGTTATTTTTTTTTTTAGAGCATATTTGTATTGTTGGCAATGACAGATTTGTTAGGGGAACAAAATATTCCTCAGATTTGCTCTATATATGTGTCTGTATTAAAAGGAATGAATGTATACTTGGTGAAAAATTCTTCTAAGGGTGAAAATTTAAGAGAGCGAAAAAGCAGATAAGAAAAAGAGAGAATAGTGGGCAAAAACAAAGTGTGCATTTTGTATTGCTTATATTATATTCTTCGGCTCTTTCTTTCTCTTGTGATAGTGGGATTGTGAAAAATTGTTCCCAACCTCACATAGTAAAATTGGTTTGCGGACAAATGTCCTATGGTTTTTTCCTTTTGGTTAGGGAAGGGATTTCCACGTAAAAATTTGTGTGTTTCATCATCTACTTCATTCCCTTTATTGTGCCTGTTTACTAGTGGCTGTTTGTGCATGGAGTTCAACATCCTGCTGTCCGACCGTTCACGCCTCCTTGCGCCAGCAAGTGATATCAGAGTAAGGTTGAGAACTCTGTCTAAATGGTGTCTTCGTCTTCAAAGAATTTGCCGTTTAGTGTGGAGCAATTCAACGGACATGGCAACTCCATCCTCTGGGAAGAGATGGTGAAGAATATCCTAACCAGAGAAATAACAGTGAAAGTGCTGAAGAAGAGAAAAAAGAAATTTGAAAACTTATCTAGGCAGGAATGGCAAGATAAAAGAGATCTTGCCAACTGTACTATTAAATTATGCTTGGTGGATAACACGCTCCAAGAGGTCCTTGGGTTGACTGATTGGACGGAGGTTTGGGAGAAGTTGGCAAGGCGATATAAGTCCAAGTCCTTGACAACTAGGTTACACGTAAAAAAGCAGTTCTATAACCTGCGGTGGTCGGAAGGAGGGAGTTTTAAAAAACACTTAGATGAGTTCAACTGGATTGTGACACAGATGGCAGCCCTTGACGAGAAGATCCAGGAGGAGGACAAGGCGCTGGTCTTGTTGGCTTCTCTACCAGGGTCTTATGACCATATTGTCACAACACTGCTATTTGGGAAAGACACTCTCAATTTAGATGAGGTCATTGTATCCTTATTCATGAATGAGTCAAAGCGGTCACAATGAGCAACAACATCCTCGCATTCTGAGGTACTTGTGAGAGTGTTTAGGGGAAGGAGTAGAGGACGCAGCTAGAAGCCTGTAGAAAAATGGCGCAGCAAATCTCGGTCAAGGTATCAAAACCTTGAGTGCCATGACTGTGGCAAGAAAGGCCACATCAAGAAGCAATATTTCAAGTGGAAGCATAAAAATACAGAGAAAGATAAAGGAGAAAAGGGACTAGGTGAGGAGAAGTCCTCGGTCTCTGTGGTCACTGGAGACGATCTCCTATTGACGTGTGAAGAGAATGTGGCAAACCTGACGGACAAAGAGTCCGGCTAGGTGGTTGATTTTGGTGCCTCTTTGCATGCCACGTCTAAAAGGGGATTGTTCACATCCTATACTCTAGGAGATTTTGGAGTGATAAGGATGGGTAATGAAAGAACATCCCAAACTATTGGTATAGGTGATGTTGTATTAGTTACCAATAATGGGACAAAGTTGTTGTTAAAAGACGTCCGACATATCGCTAACATCATACTCAATATCATCTTAGTCGGTCGACCAGGTGATGAAGGTTATTATAATACCTTCTGCGAAAGTGGGTAAAAATTGACCAAATGATCTCTTATTGTGGCAAAAGGAAAAAAGTGCTGTGGCTGTAGGTGATAAAGGCCGGCGCAGTAGACAGGGATGTGAATGCTAGAATTAGCATGGAGTCCGAGGGCTTTTGGCACAGGAGGTTGGGCCACATGAGTGAACGTGAATTGTGTCATCTGGCTAGAAAGGGCTTTATCCCCGGAATAAATGAGGATAGACTGAGGACGTGTCATCATTACTTGGCAAATAAGTAAAGAAGAGTCTCATTTCATGGAGACTCATCCACTCCGAAGGTAGAATTGCTCAATCTCGTCCACACAGATGTGTGTGGACCTTTGAAGGAGAAATCGTTTAGTGGAACTTAGTATTTCATTACTTTTATTGACGATGGTTCTAGGAAATTATGGGTCTACCCACTGAAAATCAAGAATCAAGTCCTCAGTATATTTGAGCAGCTTCATGCTCTTGTTGAGCGTCGGAAGGGAAATAAATTGAAGGTCGTCCGAAGTGATAATGGCGGCGAGTACATCCGGGTCCTTTGATGCCTATTGCCGATTACATGGTATTAGATATCAAAAGACACCATCCGAAATACCACAGTTAAACGGAGTGGCCGAGCGAATAAATCGCACACTCCTAGAAAGAGTACGGTTCATGCTTTTGAAGCTAAACTTTCCGTATACTTCTGGCCGAAGCACTAAAGATGGCGGCTACGTCATAAATAGGTCACCTAGTAAACCCTTGAAGGGTGAAGTGCCGGAGAAGATATGGTAGGGCAAGGAGCCGTCCTATAATTATCTACCGGTGCTTTGATGCAAAGCCTTTGTTCATGTTTCAAATGATGAAAGGACCAAGTTGGAGCCAAAGAAGACGCAATGCGTCTTTCTGGGCTATGAGAAAGATGAACTAGGCCACAGACTCTATGATCCAACTGAAAGGAAACTTTTCCAATCAAGAGATGTAGTTTTTGTTGAAGATGAAATGATTGAAGACATCAGCAAAAAGACCAAGTCTAATGTTGACTAGACGGACAAAGTGAGGGTTGAAGTTGTCCGTCCAGTATCTCTAGAGGGCGAGGAAAACGGTTCTGAAGTGGGCGAGGACAATGGTGAGGCGGTTACAGCACTTAATGAAGACCAAGATGAAGTCATTCCTCAACCAGCCGAGAATGTTCCTGTTAGACGATACTCACGAAACAGATGGCCGTCCATCCATCTGTCACCTAATGATTATGTTATGCTCACCGATGCCGAAGAACTTAAGACTTATTAAGAGGTTATGGAGGACAGAGTAAGGAGAAATGGTTGGAAGTCATGACGGATGAAATAGGCTCTCTCCATGAAAATTATACCTTTGATTTAGCCACGCTTCCTAAGGTGAAGAGAGCTCTAAAGAACAAGTGGGTCTTTCGACTGAAGACGTTCGAGGACACTATATAGCTGAGATACAAGGCGCGGCTAGTGGTAAAAGGCTTTAGTCAATGGAAGGGATTTGATTTTGATGAGATTTTTGCTCTAGTGGTGAAGATGTCCTCCATAAGGGTTGTACTGGGATTGGCGGCCGCCCAGAATCTAGAAGTGGAACAAATGGATGTCCAAACGGCCTTCATCCATGGTGAACTAGAAGAAGAAAATTATATGAAATAGCCGGAAGGGTTCAAGGTTAAGGGGGAGGAGCAACTTGTCTGTCGTCTAAGAAATAGCCTATATAGGTTGAAATAGGATCCAAGACAGTGGTACAAGAAGTTCAAGTCAGTCATGGTTAGTTAAGGATATCAGCTGTAACGTCCCCAGGCCACCCACATATAAATATTGTCTGCTTTGGGTTGGGAGAACTTCACGGTGTCTCAAACCAACACGCGGCCCACACTGTTTTGTTCCTGGTAGATGGAGTCCACCGCTCCCAAAATACGTCTACAAGGAAAAGGTCTCCACAACCTTATAAAGGCATGATTCGTTCACCTCTCCATCTGATGTGGGACACCACAATCCACCCCCCCTTAGGGAGCCCAGCGTCCGCGCTGACACACCGAACGGACCCCGACTCTGATACCATTTGTAACTTCCCTGGGCCACCTGCCTGTAGATATTGTCCACTTTGGGCTGAGAGAACTTCACGGCATCTCAAGCCAACACGTGGCCCGCATGGTTTTATTCCTGGTAGACGGAGTTCATCGTCCCCAAAACGCGTCTACAAGGGAAAGGTCTCCACATCCTTATAAAGGCATGCTTCGTTTACTTCCCCATCCAATGTGGGACACCACAATCCACCCCCCCTTAGGGAGCCCCGCGTCCGCACTGGCATACCGGGTCGGGCCCCGGCTTTGATACCATTGTAACATCCCTGGGCCACCCGCCTGTAGATATTGTCCGTTTTGGGCCGGGAGAACTTCACGACGTCTCAAGCCAACACGCGGCCCTCATGGTTTTGTTCCTGGTAAACGGAGTTCACCGACCCCAAAACGCGTCTACAAGGAAAAGGTCTCCACATCCTTATAAAGGCATGCTTTGTTCACCTCCCCATCCGATGTGGGACACCACATCGGCGACCTATTTATGATCACTGTGTATTCACACAGAGGTTTTTCAAAGATAATTTTGTTATCTTTCTCTTGTACGTTGATGACATGTTGATTGTTGGATGGAATGGTGCTCGGATAAAGAAGCTGAAGGAGCAACTTGGGTGATCCTTTGCCATGAAAGACCTCAGACTGGCGAAACAGATTCTTGGTATCGGAATTATTTGCGATCGGGAGGTAAGAAGACTATGGTTGTCCCAGGAAAGTTACATTGAGAAGGTGCTCCGACGCTTCAACATGGACAAGTCTAAACCTGTCAACACTCCACTGGCAAACCACCACAAGCTGAGCAGTCGCCAGTGTCCATCCTTTGACGAAAAGAAAGCATACATGAGAGGCGTTCCCTATTCCTCAACCGTGGGAAGCTTGATATATGCCCTAGTATGCACAAGGCCGGACATAGCACATACTGTGGGCACAGTCAGTAGGTTTCTGTCTATCTCAGGAAATGAGCATTGGCCCGTGGTTAAGTGGATCATGAGATACATCCGAAGAACTTCCAAGAGGTGCTTATGTCTTGGAAGTGATGAGCCTCAATTAGTGGGCTACTCGAATGCTGATATGGTCGGGGACATTGACAGTCAAAAGTCCACATCGGGATATTTGACAAAGTTTATTAGAGGTGCATTCTCCGACAATCCAAGCTTGCAGAAGTGCGTTGCCCTATCTACTACGGAGGTCGGATACATCGCAGTGATAGAAGCTTATAAATTGATGTTGTGGATGAAAAAGTTCATTTAGGAATTGGGTTTCAGACAGGACAAGTATGAGGTGCTTTGTGATAGTCAGAGTGCTATACATCTCTACAAGAACTTCTCACTCCATTTTAGATTGAAGCATATTGTTGTATGATATCATTGGGTGAGAGACGTGCTTGAAGTGTAACAAAACGGGTCCTATCCTTTAAGACCCTCTGTTAATGACACATAAACTCTAATGACTTGGTAATTAATACATAATATTTACTTGATGATTCTACAAAAATTTTGACAAAGTTTCCTCTGTAATTGAATGAAAACAAAAAATACAACCTAACAATAATAACCTGTAAATACTTGTCAAATATCAACAACACAAAATTTTGACCCTTTCAAATTCTCAACATATCCACACACATCCAAAAATCCATCACTACTCATCTATAATGAATAATCAACATTCCCCCATAGGATCACAAACTAATACAGTAATCTCAGTTACTATATTGGATTGTGAGAGATACCGTCTAATCTGCATAACCCAAAAACATATCTGCGGAAGCATACTATGTCTACAGTACCACATACATCCACATCATATCATAGGTTTACAATACTTAGACAAAATATGAACCATACATATACATATATCAATATAACTACTATACTATGCACTAGTCTTCAAAATCAGCAGCTTTTCCTGCAGATAATATTTATCTTCACTCCTTTTCATAAGGAATCAACTCATCGGAGTTATCTGAGGGTAAATAAATAACATAGAGGTGAGCAGGAAGCTCAGCAAGATACCATAACCATATTGAGAAGAATTGCATATATACTTATATAGAAAGAATTTATTAGAAAGGCTTGGAGAATAACATGCATGCATTAATGCAAATGATGGAATGTATATTTTCATATGACACTTAAATCATTCTTGAGTTAGTTTTCTTCATTCTTATTCTTTATTTATCTTGAGGGATCAGGGCTAGTAGACCCTACTAACGGAGGGAGCGAATAATCGAGGATAGATTATATTCAATCCACACAATCAAAGGCCTTGGTTCATATTCGTGCATGCATCATTTCCTGTATCCTTATCATGGGGATCATCCATTCATTTTCATAATTCTTGGTTCTTTTTCCTCCATGTACAATGCCCCGAGGATGGCAATCTTGATTCTTTTCCTTCTTGTACAACTCCCCGAGGACGGTGGACCACATATTACTCAATGGATAGAGTTATCCTCGATTACTACTGTAACTTCCTAAGGCTTGCTAGGACTATCGCCCGCTTCCCGTAAGCGGCTAAAACACATGGCCAGGGTGTCCTCGGGTCTCCACTGCGATATTCATGGCAGGCCAAAGGAGGTTACCTACTGAACGATCCTTGGTCCAATTTTCTTATTATTTATTTTCCATATACCTATATCCCCCTTTTTATTTATTTTCCATTTATTTCCCATATATATATTTTTAATTCTCGGATGAACAGTAATGAACAGTGTGAGGAAGGGTTTCTGAATGCGATACGTAATATTTACACTGAAAATGACCGCACCAATCACAATACATATGAAAATTTATGCATTTATTCATAATATCATGAAAAATATGAAAAATATGGGGTATTACATACAAATTTCGAAAGAGAGAGATTTTTAAATAAACTAAAATTAATAAAAACGAAAATAAATGGTTAGCGTACACTTACCTTGCCTGATTCACTGTTTTCCTTGCTCTGATTGGACCGAACGGCTTCATTCCCCTCTTTTTTCTCTTCTCCCTTTTTCCCTTCTTCCTCGCCAAAACCCTCCCTACTCTCCCGTTTTTCCTTCCTTCTCCCCCTTTTCTATTGTTTTATCTTATTATTATTATTATTATTATTATTATTATTATTATTATTATGTATATATATATATATATAATTGGCTGCCTCCCCAAACTTCTTAAAATTTCCCTGCTTTTTTTTATTCTTTTTGTTATTATTATTATTTACATTATATATATATATATCTTTTTCATGTGATCCCAAAACATAAATCGGTGCTTGGGCAACCGAACAGGCGCACCCCGGGCGCTGGCACAACAATTCCAAATACTCTCTAAAAATTTTATAATATTAATTTAATTTTTTTAATTTTTTTATTAGTCCCTAAATTATCCAAAAATAAATAATTAAATAATTAATTACTTAAATAAGCCCAGCTAAATTGAATAGAAATATTCGGTATATTACAAAGTCGGTCTACTGTCACTGGAGAAGGTTGGTACTGAAAAAAATGGAGCAGATATGATGACTAAAATTTTACCGAAAGGGAATAATGAAGTTTGCTGCAACCTAATTGGGCTAATGGATTTAACTTCTCCACAGTCATGAGGGGAAGTTTGTTGGAGGTCACTCCCGTGTGGGAGTTCTAATGACTAGAAATACTTGGACGGGCAACAATGACTGGTCAACTATGGCTTTGGCTGGTCATATGGAGAGGACGGTCAACGGGACGTTGACCGGCCTTATGAACCACACGGACGGAGGTTTGTTGGCCATCTACTAGTGAATTCAGAAGGATGCGAGCTCAGAATATTTTCTGAACGTGCATGATATTAAAACCGTTATTTTTTTTTGAACAGAGTATATTCGTATTATTGGCAATGACAGATTTATCGGAGGAACAAAATATTTCTCAGATTTACTCCATATATGCGTCTGTATTGAAAGGAAGAAATGTGCACTTGGTGAAACATTTTTCTAAGGGTAAAGATTTGAGAGAGTGAAAAAACAGAAAAGAAAAAGAGAAAATAGTGGGCAAAAACAAAGTGTGCATTTTGTATTGCTTGTATTATGTTCTTCGGCTCTTTCTTTCTCTTGTGCTAGTGGGATTGGGAAAAATTATTCCCAACCTCATATAGTAAAATTAGTTTGTGGACAAATGTCCCATGGTTTTTCCCTTCTAGTTAGAGAAAGATTTTTCAGGTAAAAATTCGTGTGTTCATCTTCTTCTTCTTCTACTGTATCTATTTACTGGTGACTGTTTGTGCGTGGAGTTCGGCGTCCTACTGTCCGACCGTTCATGCCTCCTTGCACCAGCAGGTGGTCCAGATATCTCTACATTTTTAGTGAAAACTAAAATTCGCATTGTGCGAAATACTAACCTTAATCGTACCGTTTATTCACACACACACTAAGTAAAATAATATAAAATAAAATATTGATCGTCACATTTTCCTGCTGGCGTTCTGATTGGGTGTTATTTAAATTTAAATAATCATTTGCTTGCCTAAAGCAGCCATTAATATGGCGCAGAATCAGTGTTCTGTTAGACGGATGTGCGTATTATTATTTTAAATAAATGGAAAAAGTAATATGTTATGTCTTCTCTAAAAATTATGTAAAAAAATTAAGTTTTTATACATTCTGAATTATTTTCAGATATTTCAGGATAAAGAATTTTTAAAGTATATTAATATAAAAAAATCGTAACATCAAGGTTCAAATATTTCATATTTATTTTTATTTGACAATTAAATAAAAAATAAGTTCATCAAAAAATTACTTTATATATTATGTGATTTTATGTCGATATTGAAAGAAATAAGAAAATAAATTTTTATTTTTTAAAAAAATATTTCCTTCAAAATATTTTAGATCCAAAAAATGCCCTCAGGTGGGATTTTTTTAGGTTTTCTTTTTAAAATCTGCCAAACTCATTTCCCTCTGTCGCAGATATTGTCATGTAATTTTAATAGTAGTTAGGGTTAGGATCAAATTTATTGGAGATTGACCTATCTGATATAATTTATGAGATAATAATTTATAGAAATTATAAATTATGTTTTGTTTACTAATTTTCTTAAAAACAGGTAAATGTTCTTTTTTTGCTTTAGATATATATAAATATTTATTTTTCTAAATAAATCTTAATTTATAGTTTTTAAAAATATCACTAATTGAGTTTTGTTAATCTCATAACCATTATAGAATTATTTTTTATAATTTATTTTTCAAAAACTTAGAGATATCATAAATAGAGTTTAGCAAAAAATTTTTCTTGATAACTATTATTTCTAAACAAATTTTACTAAAGCCAAGTAATCATCCTAATTACCCTTCAACTCAAGCACTGATACTCTGAGCTTATCTTCTAGAATCTAAATTGTTTACTCAAATTAGCCATCTATCTGAGGATGATAGGTCGTGCTAAATTTCATATTCATCCTTAAATCTCAATACAGACTCTCTCAAAACTTAGAGATGAACTATGGATCTCGATCAGACAAAATTGACACTAGCATACCGTGAAGTCTAACAATTTCATTTATATACAGTTGTCCCAACCGATCATGAGAATATGTCGTTCGAATGGCTAAGAAATGGGCTAATTTCATTAGTCGATCCACGATGACTCAGATTGTATTATAATTCTTTAGGGTCCTTGGCAATCCTATAACGAAATCCATTGTAATATCTTCTCATTTTCAACTTGAAATGGGCATTGGCTGTAACAAGTCTAATGGCTTTTTCCTTTTGGCGTTTAGTTGTTGGAGATAAATCAAGGTACCAGCTATGTGACGGAACGGATTTTTTTTTTTATCCAAAGCTCTCTCAAAACTTAGAAAACACATAAACCGGTTAGGTGCAACAAGGATCAAAGATGCCATCTAGGACCCATAACTTTTAACCATAAAATATTCTAACACTTGCGGAAGCATTCACATTCATTCCAAAATATTCATTTCGAGTACATAGCCAAAAATGTATAGCCATAGAAGTCGTCAAATCATTACAATGATATTTCTCCAAAATTTCATTAAATATCAAAGGGGGAAACAATATAAAAGCAGTGAGTCGATGCCCAACAAGGTACATGCACATGGACAGAGAATATGTGATGCAAGAATAGTCATTGCGAGAAATAGAGCGGAAATCATATTGTACTCCAACAAATTGAGAAACATATTAATTTCATTAGTCGAAATCGGTGATCGGTAATCATTATGATCGAAACTTCTCTTTCATTGTATTATAATTCTTTAGGGTCCTTGGCAATCCTCTCCACAATCTAACAAGTAAATCCATTGTAATATGAGTATCCCATCTCGGGGATCAGTATTTTCAACTTGAAATGGTATCCCATCTCGCGGGATCGTAACGGGGTGCCTTGCGCCCGAGGCGGGCGGACCACAAATAACTCCATGGTCGGAGTCATCATCGATTACCACCGAAAGGTCGTAAGGTACAAGTTTTCAAAATCTCACAAAGAATGGCTTTTTCCTTTAGATGCAAATCCTTATGCAAGGCCGGTTTCACACTTTACTTTAAAAATCGTGTTAAGACATCTACATGCAAGGTGTCGATTACAAAATGTTTGTTAGACTAAACAAAACCGGTTTCCATACGATTCATGAGGACCGGTTTCGATTTGGTGAACGAACAATATAGGCGGTTTGAAGATTTTATATCCATAAATAGAAACATAAGATCCAAAAGCACAAAGCCGACTTCGATTACGGATATGCAAAGGCCGACCCTAACAAAACTACGATTTGTGGCTCCAATTTCATATTTTCGATTTTAAGGGCGATTTTGATTTCAAGGGTATAAGGCGATTCGATTTTTAGGTTATGAGGGCGATTCGATTTTAACCAGCTAAGACCTAGTCGATTCCTATTTTACTGCTAAGGCGGTTTTGAGGTCGAGTCTATTTCGGTCTTTGATGCATTAGCCGATTTTGATACCATTTCTATTGCGATGCAAAAGGGGCGGCGCACAACCGATTTTGATTTTGAATTCAATAAAATCAAATCTGGCTTCAACGCCCGAGCCGATTTCGGTTGCGATTCCAAAGCCGATTTCAGTTCAAGGCCGGTTTCGATTTTCAAAAAACGATATCATCTTATCATCAATCTAATTTTCTCACGGTTTCAATTTTCAAAGGCAAGGGCCGACTCCGATTTCTAAAAACTAAGGGCTGGTTTTCTTTTTATCGTTCAAGGGCCGACATCATCATTATTTATGCAAAACATTTGGATTATTTATATCGTTAATACAAATGCGCCGTATTTCTCAAAATATATCATGAAAAAATCTGAACTAAAATGTGGCGTCGATATAAAAATACAAAAACACAAAATCTATTTCTACAAAATCTTCTTCCAAGTCCACAACCTAGCCAATTATAAACCTACCTCTATTTCGCCGTTGGATTCATCTAGTATAAAGGTGCTTTCATACTCGGTTCCAATTTCGAAAGACAGTACGGGCGATCCCTTGGGCCAATTTCAATGAGGCGGTTCCACTTTTAAAGGTGACTGAATTCAATTATGCTTACTTAAGGGTTGATTTCACATGTTGATGCAAAAAGGGGCAAACTTATTTTAATTAAAGATGATCAAAATGTTTGTTAGACTAATAAGAACCTATACGGTGTATATCCAAAATAAAACATAAGATCCAAAAGAAGGTGTGGATGTCATATCGAATGAGCATAATATAGATGCATGAAAACATATATATCATCAATCCAAGAAATAATCAAATGCAATATTTTGGAACAAACAAAATTATATACGATTTTCACAAAATCATTTTACAAAATCTTTTCAAGTCCACAACCTAGCCAATTATAAATTTAGGTTCTCATCGAAGGCAAAAATCTATGAGAATATTCAAAATTACAATATAATTTTTATTATTCAAAATAAAACAAGAGAAGAGAATATGAGCATAATATAGATGCATGAACATGAAGTATAATCAAATGCATTTTTTTGAAACACATTTATTTTGCACATTTTATTTTCGGTTCCTTTAGGTTCTAAAATCTATAGAAATTCTTTTATTATTTAGGAATCAAGTTTAGTAAGTCTTACCAGCTAACGGAATAGTCGAACGAGAAAAGAAATGTGTATGCATCCACATATTCTAAGGCACTACCCACAAACCTCAACTTTAATATCTCATGGCGGATGGTATACCTTTCACCCGATATATGCCACTAGAAAATATATGCCACCATAACATCTCCCGTGGCCCAAGAGTATTTCTTGGTCTACCACTATAATATTCTAAAGTATGCTAGAGAATATTGCCCTCTAATATATAAATTTTTGGTCCAATTTTATGATTATTTATTCTTATGGGAAGGTCCACCATATTCTTAAACAAAATTTTCACTCATTGGAGAATGAATTATCAAACATAACAAATTGTACACTTTTTGTCATATGTTTAACATAATTCTCATATTTCTTAGATACAGATACTTATTATGATTTGTTTGGAAACTTAAGTCTTACCATGACTTCAAACCCATGTACAAACAAACATGAACCTTGAAAAAAAATAGAAAATCCTTACCATGTTAAGCCATATAAAACTTTGTAGCTTTGGGATAATAAATCCCTTCACAAAAACATCCAACATAATTTTCAAAACACATAAAATAACATATACAAAATACATGTAAACAAATATCAAATAATCTTGTTCATAAATTGGGGTTCAAATTTTCTAAATTGAAATCAAGCAAAAATCTCAAAATAAACGCATAAAAATGTTGAGGCACAAGGTTAGGGTTTTCACAAAAACACAATACTGTACAAAACTACCAAATCGGACACAAATTTAATATAAATGTAAGCTTAAGATATGGATATTACAAAATATAAGCTTGGATGGGCATTTGAGAAAAAATACCCGAAGAGAACGGAATAAAAAGTATAACAAAAGAAAGAAAAACATATGAGTGTATTTACCTCGATCTGATCCATAACTTCTTCAACTAATTCTAAGCCGAAAACAGACTCAGAAGCTCTCTCTCCTTCTCTCTCCTCCTCCACGCTCTCTCACTCTCCTCTCTCTATTTATCTTCCAAAAATAACCAAAAAATTGCATCATGGGTATTTATACCCAGACTAGCGCTTGAGTACCAATCGAGTGCTGATCAGGCACCATTGCCCTTGAAATTTGTGCCTCGAGCGCTCATCGGGCATGCCTTCGGCAGGCCAATTTTGGAAAATGTGCCTCGAGTGTGCATCGAGCGTGCCTCAGGCACAACCATTTTGCCAAACGCGCCTTGGGCACTCCTTGGGCAGCACTCAGGCGCCTTGCCTCCCACATCTATTTTTGTTCCGATACTTAATTTCCTGCATACTTTTAAGTTTAAGTTTGAATGTATTAACTTCATTACTTCTAATTATTATATTTTAAAAATTAGAACCTCACAACTCTCCCCCACTTATAAAATTTCATCATCAAAATTAACAAATTCTAGAAATCAAACAAATACACACATCTCAAAAAAATGGGGGTATTTCTCTCAAATCTCATCCTCCCTTTCCCACGTCACTTACTCTTGAGAATTGTTCATCCACAAAATCTTCACAAGAGGGATGGTCTTTGAGCATAAAGTCTGATCCGTCCGATCCAGAATCTATATTGACTCCTCCAAATAGGACAAATCCTCATTAATAACCAAAGGACCATAATCTATAATGTATGTCGGATCATGTACATACTTCCTCAACGTTGATACATGGAACACATTGTGTACATCGGCCAAATTCAGTCATAATGTCAATCGATACGCCACCTCTCCAACTTTCTCTAAGATTTCGAAGGGTCCAATAAATCGTTGCTTCAATTTTCCCTTAATACCAAATCTAGTAGTTCCCTTTGACAGCGAAACCTTAAGGAAAACAAAATCACCAACCTCAAATCTGAGCTCGGATCTCCTCCAGTCAGCATAACTCTTCTACAGACTCTGAGCTATCTTCAACTTCTCAAAAATCACTGTAATCTTCTTCGATATTTCCCTAATCACATTAGGCCCCAAAAGTCATCGGTCTCCTGTCTTCTCCCAATGGATAGGAGATCGATTCTTCCTACTATACAATGTCTCAAACAGAGCCATACCAAGACTAACCTGAAAACTATTATTGTAAACAAATTCTGCTAACACCAGGTGATCGTCCCAATTCCCTTTCAACTCCATCACCAAAACTCTAAGCGTATCTTCTATGATTTGGATGATCCATTTAGACTGGCCATCTATCTGAGGATAATGTGCCTGCTAAATTTCAAGTATCCCCAATTTCCGATGCAAACTCTCACAAAATTTAGAGACAAAATGTGGATCACAATTGGACACAATAGATGCTGGCACTCCATGATAGGCAAACCCATAACAAAATCTAAAGAAATATCCTCACACTTCCAACTCGAGATAGGCAATGGCTGCAATAAACGCAAGGACTTCCTCCTTTCAGCCTTCATCTACTGATAGATAAGGCATCTACCTACAAAAGTAACAATTTCTTTCTACCTATTCCCCCACCTGAATATCTTCTTCAGGTTATGGTACATTTTATTAATTCCAGGGTGAATAGTATATCTGGTTCGATGAGCTTCATTCATGATCTATTCCTTCAGCTCGCTATCATCAGGCACACATCAACGATCCTGGAATCTCAAAACTCCATTAGTACAAACATTAAAATCAATCCAAGAGTTTTGACAAAGATTTCCAACAATATTTATCAAGAATGGATCATATGCTTATCTGTCTTTAATCTTCTAGAGGATCTCTAGTTGTACTTGTAGGAAAGATAATATCATCTTGTTACTTTTGACATATCACTTGGATATTACAGAACTTCAAACAATCTAGTATTTTCATTTGCTTGATCTGCAATCTCGCTATAAAACTAGTCCGGTGACTAAGAGCATCCGCGACCACATTGGCTTTCCCGAGCTGATAATAGATTTTCCAATCATAGTCCTTTAGGAACTTAATCTATCTCCTTGCCTCATATTCAACTCTTTCTACGAAAACAAGTACTTGAGGCTCTTATGATCAGAATACATCAAAAATTTTTCGCCTTATAGATAATGCCTCCAAATCTTCAATGCATACACTACAGCGGCTAGCTCCAAATCATGGGTCGGATAATTCTTCTCGTGAATCTTTAACTGTCGAGACCCATAGGCAACCAACTTTCCATTCTGCATCAAAACACAATCAAGCCCAAACTTAGAAGCATCACAGTACACCTCAAAACCATCAGAATCGTCACGAATAGTCAAAATCGGTGCAAAAGTTAATTGATCTTTTAACTTCTGAAAGCTCTGATCACACTTTTCTGTCCATTCAAATCTAACCTCTTTTTTCGTCAATTGGGTAAGCGGCAAAGCAATACGAGAGAAATTCTCCACAAATCGACGATAATATTTGACTATACCCAGGAAACTACAAACCTTTGTCACTGTCGCTGGCTAACTCCAATTAATCACAGCTTCAATCTTCTTTGGGCCTACTGAGACACCTCCATTAGAAATAACGTAGCCCAAAAATACAACCTCCTCAAATCAAAACTTGTACTTCTTCAGCTTCATAAATAACTTATGCTCCCTAAGGGTCTGGAGCACAATCTTCAAATGCTTCTCGTGTTCTACACAACTCTTTGAATAAATCAAAATGTCATCAATAAAAATCAGTACAAATTTATCCAAATAAGATTGAAAGACTCAATTCATCAAATTCGTAAATACAGCAGAAGCAGGAGCATTCGTCAATCCGAATTGCATAACAAGAAATTCCTAGTGGCCATATCTCGTTTAAAATGCCTTTTTTTGCCACATCCTCTTGCTTGGTTTGAAGCTGATGATAACTTGATTGAAGATCAATCTTTGAGAACACATGGGTTCCTTGCAATTGATTAAAGAAATCATCAATCCACGGTAAATGGTACTTATTCTTGATTGTGATTTTATTCAATTCTCAATAGTCTACACACAGCCACAGTCCAATCCTTCTTCTTCACGAATAGGATTGAATCACCCCAAAGCGATATAGTGGGTCTAATAAAATCCATATTCAACAAGTCATGCAATTGCTACTTCAATTCCTTCAACTCAACTAGAGCCATATGGTAGAGTGTCTTCAAAATAGGTGTTAATCCCGGCGTGAGATTAATTCAAAACTCGATCTCCCAGTGTGGCGATAGATCAATTCTAAACTCACACTTTTTTTTTTGATAAGTAAGTAATGTGGATTAATGAGAGAAAAAATTTACATATAATGGTTTATGTCCAAGTGTTTTTCCGACTTGGAGATAAACCAAAAGCGCTAGGGCAAGCCCCAAGCACATTGATACACCGAATGAAACCAACAGAGAAACAAAATTGCTGAAAATCACTCAATACAATCAAAACGCTCCAACATCAGCAGAGCAATTCCTAAACAAAAAATGCCAATCCATGGGCAGTACCAAAATGGCAACAGGAAGATATCTAGTCACCATCTGCATCAGCATCCACGCCTTAAAGGAACTTTGTGCCAGCAAGGGTAAATCCATGCTCCACGTTGTGATTCAAAACCGGACAAGCTAAGCCGTGACATCGGATAGCGACTACACCTAGTGGCTGACGATTCTGACATCAAATGGGCAAATTGAAGCATGCAAGCAAACCAAAGATCGCATACTCATCCCACGGGAAATCATTACACCATCATCAGCAAGGCTGCAACTGCAGCCAATTCATCCTCAGCTTTCCAAAATCTGCCATTCACCGTGCTTCCTACTTCGGGGGCAGCAAAATTGGTGAGCCATCAACCAGGACTAGTGCACACCAGTCTCATTTATGGAAAACTGTTTCAGCTCCAAAACGATGCTTGATGCAGTCGTGACCAACCCCATCCACATCAAGGCCATGCTACCTCAGCAGCATGAACTAGCATACCAAAATGCCTACCAAAAACCCGCATCCAACTTTCTTCACACAAAGATGGGATCCGCATCCTACTATCAACAGCAATACCAATTCAGGAACGCAAGACAGCAAGCTGCATACCCAACAAATTGAGGAAACAAAAGGCCCTAAGCAATTAACTCAAACCATCAAAGGGATAATTCAATTGTTGCACCATAAGCAACACCATCAATGCCAGGGGCAATGAACCATCAGAAGGCCATAGGACCATCCAATCCACTCCGTCTGGCAAGCAGGCAAGGCCAGCAACCAGATCAAAACATACAGCTCCACCAATTGTCAGTTGACAACGTGAACTCCCTTACATCAAAATGAGCTCTTAACCAAATATTCCAGGCCAGGTCGATGAAAGAGCCAAATTCAGTGCACAGGCGATCCCCAATCCAACCCATACACCAAACAGAGGCTCAAAAGCGACACAAACACCCGAGCGTTGCCACAACAGCCCCACAATCCAAAGCATCAAAGAACCGCGAGAGAATACCCTTGGGGTATCACCGCATTCACACCCGGCCGATTGCAACAAAATCGGTCCAACCAAACACCGATTAGATGATTGTGCCAGGACCAACAGAAGAGACCAGGTCTCCATCTTCAGCCCAGCAAATCAACATACAGCGTAAACAGAGGAATTCATCTCACAATAGCAACAATGACTGCTGCAAACAACTCACCGCATCAGAAGGTTTTCCGCGTCCGAACATGCCACTCCCACTACTTCCACACTCTAGCCCATACCTCCATACCAGATTAAAAACAGGCTCCCCCAACCCATCAGACCGAAAGGAACGTACCGACAAAGAGGCTTTGGCCCAGGCTCGGGCGTTCGTTAATGTCAAAGCCAACGAGCAGCGAAGAGCAATTACAACGGAGAGGACCTAACATCCCACGGCAAAGTGGTCTGGCGAGCAGATGGAAATCCATCGCAATCGCACTGTCAAAGCACAAACCGAGGTGATTTAGGGCCAGAACGACACCGAAACCTAAGAGGTCTCAGTGCCGCCGCGTGAGAAAAGGAAGAGGAGGAGAGATGGGAGACGGCCGGGCTAGGCAACCAGGAGACCGGCCGAGGCCGACTCCGGCGCCGCCCGGCCAGATGGGAGGCGTCGTAGAAGACGCGGCCAAAATTGAATATAAAATTTGAATTCGAAGTTTGAAAATGAGGAGAGAAGCGAGAGTTTCTCTCTCTAACCAAACAAACCCAGAGGATAGGCAGACGTTAAATTCTAATACAAAAGTTCAGTATCTTCCCACGAATTATTGAATTAATCAGGATTTTTTTCCAGAATAACAAGTAGCGGGTCAATTTTCAAAAATTTACTCGTAAATGTGAAATACTTAGACAAATAAATATTTATACAAATAAAAAGGCGGGAGAGAGAAACAAGATGCAGGGTCGTTTGTCTGCTTGGCTAGTTAAACATAGGTTAGTTCATAGATCTTTGGGTTTCGATTACCAAGGAATAGAGACTTTACAAATAAATAGAGACTTTACCAAGAATAGAGACTTTACAATAGAGACTTTACAATTCTAAACTCACACACCACCGGAATATCCTTTGTTGATAACTCATACTCTCCACTACACTGGCATAAGCCAAATAAGCTTTAAACCTACTTCTTAACAAATGACGAACTTGCAGAGACAAAATAAAGTTAGACTTCTCCACCTGCCAAATTCCTTTAATGTGAAAGGGATCATATTCTGGAATTGCAAAATCCACTCTCTAATGGAAACAATCAATATTTGCATGATATCTCGACAACCAATCAATACCCAAAATTACAACGAAATCACGCATCTCTAACAAAATCAAATTGGTATCTAAAGATAACCCATTCACCTCAACAACACATCTAGGGTACGATACATCCATGACAACAGAAGATCCCATAGAAGTCAAAACAACCATGGAGTGATCAAGGATCACAAGAGACGATATAAAATGACAAACAAATCGAGGCAAAATAAAAGAATGAGTGGATCCAAAATTGAAAAGTACAGCACCAGAGATGCCACAAATGGGAAGAATACTTTCTATTACGCTATCAGAAGCCTTTGCTTCACTTGCAATCACCGTGAACGTCTTCTCTTGAACAGCAGGCTTATAGACAAGGGCTTTCTTCTGATAGGGACAATCCTTGATCTTATACCCTAACTGCCCAAAATTGAAATACACACCCAATGCCTTATAACAAGGCCTATCACTATGGAACTTTCCACAATGCTGGCAAGAACTAGTTGGGGCTTGCTTGGTCAGTACAGATGGACTGGTCTTGTTTCCTTGGTCTGATTGCTTCACCCTCTTTGGCGGTCTCCCTGATCTTGCACTAGAACTTGAACCAACACCGCTTCTACTTGACATCCTCTTCTTAAAGAATTCTTCTTTTTCTAGCTCTTTTTCATGGATCAAAGCAAGATCCAACCCGTCACCATAAGTCATTAACTTTAAGGTCACCAACTGCTTCCGAGTGTTGTCTCTCAGGCCCTACAAAAACTTCCTTACTTTTTTTTCTTCATCTTCCACTATGTATGGAGCATACCGAGCTAACTTCATAAATTTTGCATCATATTCTGCTACCATCCGGTTACCTTGCCTGAAACAAATAAACTCCTCTCTCATTTGCTCTCATAGGCTGGACGGAAAATATTTCTCCATAAACGCTTCTTCAAACATAGCCCGGGTAATTTCATTCTCTAGCACACGCATAGCTCTCTTCTTCATTTCCGAGCAATGGTGTGCTTCACCCTCCAAACGGTATGAAGCAAATAAAACTCAATCCTCCCACGGACAAAGGATAATGGTGAACACTTTCTTCAACCATTGGAACTACGAATCTATCTTAATTGGGTCTGGCTCACCCATGAACTTTGGAACTCTCTCTTAGACAAATCGATCATATGCAAAGGCTCCAAGATTGGTAGGAGCTTGGACTAGAGTTGGAATGGGTACTGGAGCAAGATTCCTTTGGCCTATATTCTCTATGATGTCCGCCATTCTACCCAACAAATTCAGGTACTCCACCTCTTGATCCCGCGGTTGACTGCCTCCACAAGTCATCTTTCGTCTAGGCGGTATGGTCAGCTACTAATTCCCTTTCTGAAATAAGAATGACACAGGTTAGTTCACAATTCTTACACTAACTAAGACATTACAATCTACGCAATCAAACATAACTAACATCTCTAACTTAATTCTAATATAAGTTATACAAATTAGGATAACTAGAACTATCCAATCTAAATTAATTATCCTACACCTACATTTACTTATTCAGTCTAGTCTATCCTATCCTAGGCTTTCACTTAAAATTCAAATCAAGTTTAAGGTATCTCCCTCTCTGATACCAAGCTGAGATGTGCCAGAATCTAACCGGGATATAGCAAGGTCCCGCCTACAAAACATCCGGCAGACTAAACCCGTACGATTCACTTGAACAATATGTACGTATATCCATAAATAGAAACACAGGATCAGAAAGCCACAAAACTAAGGCGTGGCACCAATGTCATCTTTCCGAATACAATGTTGTCACATAGAGATGCCACTAGGTACCTAAAATCAAACCGTATTGACCTGCGGAAGCATATACATCATCAATCCACAACGAAAACTAATCCATTTGTACATCATCAATATAAACAAGACATATCAATACAAATCCATCTCAAAATATACAAAAATCCTCTGATACAAAGTATAAAATCACAAAATCTACGTCTGCAAAATCTTCTTCTAAATCCACGACCTAACTAATTGTAAATCTCTACTCTTCTTCATTGGGAATAAGTTTGTACTCATTTGAAGGTAAAAAATAGTAACAAGTGAGCCGAATACTCAATAAGGCACAATATAATCAAAGACAATAAGTAGTGTAATCAAAATAAAGCAATAGAAAGGAATAGGAGCATAATATAGATGCATAAATCTGAAACATGATCAAATGTATTTTTTAAAATCCATTTATTTTTCACATTTTATTTTTGATTCTTTTAGATTCTAAAACATGTAGAAATTCTTTCATTATTTATGGACCAGGACTAGTAGGATTTTCCAGCTAACGAAATAGCCAAACGAGGAAAGAAATGTGTATGCATCCACTAATTCTAAGGCGCTACCCACAAACTTCAACTTTATCGTCCCGTGGTGGATGGTTTACTTTTCACCCGATATACGAGGCCAGAAAACATATGCCACCATAGCATCTCCCACGGCCCAAGAGTATTTCTCGATCTACCGCTTTAATATTCTAATACATGCCAAAAAATATCACCCTCTATTATATAAATCCTTGGTCCAATTTCATGATTACTTATTATTAAGAAAATGTCCACCATATTCTTATACAAAGTTCTCACTCCCTGAAAAATGAATCATCAAACATAACAAATTGTGAAGTTTTCTTCATATATTTAGCATAATTCTCATATTTCTTGGATACAGTTATATATTGTCATTCTCTAGGAAACATAAATCTTATCATAATTTCAAACACATGCACAAACTAACGTGAAGTTTGTGAAAAATTAGAAAATCCTTATCACGTTGAGTTAAATAAAACTTTGTAACTTTCAAATAATAAATTCCTTCACAAAAGCATCTAACATCATTTTCGAAACACATAAAATAACATATACAAAATACATGTGAATAAATATCAAGTAATCTCGTTCATAAGTTAGGATTTCAATTTTATAAAGTCAAATCAAGCAAAAATCCCAAAATAAATGGACAAAAATGATGGAGCGTAGGGTTAGGGTTTTCACAAAATATAGTACCATATAAAACTACCAAATTGGATACAAAATCAACATAAATGCATGCTTAAAACATGGGTATTATAAAATATAAGTTTGGATGGGCGTTTGAAAAAAATACCTTAAGAGAACAGAATAAAAAGTGCAGCAAGAGAAAGAAAAGTATATGAGTACATTTATCTCAACACAATCTATAATTTCTTCAACTACCTCTAAGTCAAAAATGAACTCAAAAGCTCGATCTCCTCCTTCTCTCTCTTATCCTCTACGCTATCTCTCTCTCCTCTGTCTATTTCTTTTTTGAAAAATCGCATCGTGTGTATTTATACCCAGATTGGTCTCGAGTGCTAGTTGAGCGCTGATCGGGCACCATTGCCCCTTGAATCTACACCTCGAGCACTCCTCGGGTGTAACACCCCGATATTTTGACTCGAATTATATAGTGATAAATAATATGATATATTGATATTAATAAATATTATAAATAATAACGGGTATTATATAATTAATAATAAATGACAAATGATAAGAATAATAATAAATGGGAGTAATAATATATACTAATAAATATTAATAATAATTAGTAATAAATAATAATGTTAAATGATATTATAATAAAATATTATTAATAATAATAAATCAAGTAAATAGAAAATATTAATATTAATATTAATATTAAGAAGAAGAAGAAGAAGAAGAAGAAGAAGTGAAGAAAACAAGGAGGGAGATGAACGAAGAAGGAGAGGGAAAGAGGGAACTGCCCGGTGATTTGTGTAGTGCCGACTTTTTCTTTTCTTGTCAATTAGTCACTTTCCCTTCTTCCTCTCAATCAGCAACCCCATTTCTCTTCTTTCAAAATCAGAGAGAGGAAGGCCATGCCATAGTTATTGTTGCCATCGCCGTTGATTAATCGATGCCAAATAAGGTCACTGTGACTGCTCAAAGCCACCGTCGTCGTTAATTAGTGTCATTGCTACAGTGTCACTACAAATCAAGCAAGTTGATTCGAGACTCCTTTGTAAGTGATCCTTTAATTGTTGTAATTAAATCCTTCTCTTCTCATTGTTGATGTTGATTTCTTTCGTTGCATGTCAAGATTTTGGAGGAAATTGGCCGTATTTTGTTGCGAACCAAATAGGGCAAAACAGAGCACACGACTCTAATGGTGGGGTTCCAAAAACTTTACCATGGATTGGGTATAAGAATTAGTATATTGTGCTACAAAGGAATCCGTTTTTTATATTTTGTAAAATGAAAGTTAGGATTTTCTCCATTTATGGAAATTGAATCAGGAAGGGAAATGGAGGACAATGCTCTGTTTTGGGTTACCAATTTCGAAATAGTGAATCAGGGAGTCACATGAAACTGTGGCTTTCGATTAATTTTATGTTCTAGACTTCTTTATGAAACTAAGTGTTATGTTGGAATCAGGTGAGAAAAGGAGAGAGTGGGAAAAAATCGAAATTGGGTGATGAACAGAACCTCGTGTTCCTTTGGTTGAAATGGCACATATAATTCGTCATGTGTGTATGTTGAAGATGGTATGCATATATGTGCGTGCATATACATGTATAAATATATTTATGGTATCCTGTGTGTGTTTATATATATGTGTATATATGTGTAAGAATATATAGAATATATATATATATATACATGACAAAGTGCTGTATGTGTGGGTACACTGTGTGTGTGTGCAGCAGTGTGGATTGTGTGAAATTGTGTGTGCCGACGTGTTGCTGCCATGTGGGTGTGCACCATTGGCTACAGCTTAGGTGCTATTATAGTATATGTTGGTAATGTGAGGGTATGTGTTAAATGTGACGACCGAGATTCATTATTCATAATTTTGTAAACTAAATTAATTTATATAAAATTAAAATCAATAAATACTAAAATTTAGAAGTCAGAAACTCACCCTGAAATGTAATAAAAATTTATTTGATGAAACTACATTCAATTCTAGTTAATAAAATATAGAACCAATGATATGGAACTAATTCAGTTAATAAATTCTTAAATTGATTAATAATCAAATTAATTTCAGTTGATGATAAGATAATCCGATTATTGAAATTACATTTGATTAGTAATTGAGCTTGGCCTGATTGATTAAATATAACTCAAATCAAATAAGAATTAAATCGCTAAATTCGGTTGGTAATCGAACAAGTTTTAGTTGATCAAATTAGTGTCCCGGTGAATCTGAAACTAGTCCGAAAGCTGCCGAAACTTCTAAGCAATTATCTAACCAAACTTTATGATCAAAATTAATATTTAGAAGGTCCCAAAAGTAGCTAAATTAAATTAAATAAATTAGGAAGAAGTGTAAATCTAGGACTAACAAATATCATAATAATTAAGTAATTTTTAATACACCCTTAATAATTATATTTTAATTAAAATTAAGGAACACATGTTACCTCCTCATAACCCCATACTTAGTAAAAGTTTGGGAGAAAGAAAAGGGAGGAAAGGAGAAGAGAGGGCCGGCCCTCTTCTCTCACCCACACACCCACACATGCACATTAGAAAAATAAAAAATGAAAGAAAGAAAAATAATTTTACATGAGAATTTTATGGAACACATGGCACATAATAAGGCTTAACATGTATCAAATGAACCCCCAATTAGAAACTAATAAGTGGCTCATGGAGGATCCAACAACTCACCCCTTGCAAAAGATGAGTCATCCTTGAGTAATCAAGAGATTGCCACTTTATGGGGCATGTGGTAACTTCTAAAAATTTTACCACTAATTTATTTATTTAAGGGGATAAGAAACAAAGAATTCCACTAAAATAAAGGAGAAAAAAAGGGAAAGAAAAAGGGAGAAAGAAAGAGGAGAAAACCGGCTGGAACTCCTAGCCTAGAGAGAAGTTTGCTGTTTGGATAGGAAGCTTCAAGAATTTTTTATAAATTAATTAAGATAAAAACTCCTCTCCCTCTTTGATTTGTTATTTAATTCTTGATCTTAGTTTGAAGTATTGTCGACCCAATACTTAAAACTTCCACCAAATCTATGCTAGAATGTGTAAAGTTCAGCAACATGTTAAAATGGGACTCTATTGCTAAACTCTGCAGCACCTTGCTGATATCTGAATTTTTTCATACCTCATTTGATCGATTTATGCCATGAAATTTTTACTAGAAATACTTCAAGATGTTATCTAAATCACCAAATTTTTTGAAAGAATTATTCTTCATAAAATCAGCCGATTCGATTGAAAGAAAGGAGACTGGCAGACTGGACCAACTAAAACAGAGCAGTCACTGGTGTTGACTTTGGCATCTATTTTCACCAAGTTCTAGGCCGGTTCAGGCTCCACAAAAATTATGACAGACACTTCAATGAACCAGCAATATTTCATAAAATTGGCATAATTGTATCGCCTCAAATTCGACCGGTTCTGGCCAAAGAAAAGGAAGTGTCACTGAATCGGGTAGAAGCAGAACAATGCTTAAAGATCAGCACATAACTTTGAACCGGGCATAAATTTTTACTCCGATACCCATCCTAAGCATGTATTTTATGAAACTCATTTCTTGAGCATGTACATATGTTGATTTTATATTCGATTTCTAAGTTTTGTGAGGTTTTATGCTTCTAACAAAACTCTAACCCCACGCCCCATGTTTTCCCTCATTTATTTTGGGATTTATGCACAATACGGACTTGAAACTTTGAACCCTAACCTCATGAACGTGTTTACTTTATTTATTTAATATTTATTTACATCTATCTTATATATGATATTTTGTGTGTTTCGGATCGTATTTTTTTTTAACAAAAATCTAGTAGAGTTTTCTCTATAATACACCCGTCCAATTATACAGATACCTATAAAATATCCTATACAACATATATAAATCCTCCCAAAATACCACAACATCTCAACAACTCACACATATACATCCTAATAACGCCAAGTTCCAACAACAAACAAAAACCAGTAGACATACTACACAGGATCCAAATGCCACTACTTAAATGTGGCTCTAACACGATGCATCTATACACAACGTTGGCCAATGAGAGATGCCACTAGATATTTGTTATAGACCACAATATCTTGTGAAAGCTTAAATAAATCCAAATATACATTAATAATCCCAACTGAAATATTAATGTATACAATTAACTATAATCTATGTGGTATAAGTCATCCGATCTGGTCTTCCAAGTCTAGAGCCTAGTCCACCTCTAGTCTCTACACTGTTCCATTGGCATAACAGGCCTGTGCTAATCTGGAGGCAATGAAAAGTAGTAAGGGTGAGCCAAATGCTTAGCAAGTGAATCATATTTAAAATCATAGACAATATAAGCAAGGTTAAGTAATGAAGGATACATATAATCATGAAAAAGGACACATTAACAAGAACATGATCAATATGCTTTTCGATTATGCTTTAGAATACAATTTATTTTTCTTTGTGATATAATTTATGCATAATTATTCATCTTTATGGATCAGAGTTAACAACCCTAACAAACCAAAGGTGTGGGAGAACGAGAAAATGATCATGATATCCCACATGATCTAAGGTCGAAGCTCTCATTATTGACTCAAAGGCGAGCCACCTACATATCATACCTGTAGAAGAGCTGATAACACAAGGCCCCCACATATTCCCCCAGGGCCCAGAGGCAGTCCTCATCCTTCCATAGTAACATCCTGAGGCATGCCAAGAGTTTACCCGCTATAATACGCGGTCATGATATTCCTTAAGTCTCTACCATAACACTAATGGCAGGCCAAGGGATATTACCCTTCATAACATAAATCCATGGTCCTAATTTCATAATTTCTTATTGATTTGAGGGAAGGTCCATCACAATTCGATTCACAGTATCTCCATCTGGAAGAATAATTGATCACATAATACATTTTGGACTTTCCTCCGAACGTATATGTGATTATTATCTTTTCTTCGGATTTAAGCTTTTTCATAAGTTATTTGGATTCATGGTCATCATAATTCATAAAAAAGATTAGGATTTCTTACCATCATTAGTCAAATTTTACTTTAGGGGCCTCTAGAACACATTTCCTTCACAACGGAATACAAACACATTTTTTCAGGGCTTACAATTGGACATATATAATTAGACATAGCTTACATAACAATTAATTATAAGGGAAGCATGCAAAATTCCCAATTATCCTCAGGTGAATAGTAACATCACTATTTTAGAGCATCTGGACGTCACGAACGGGTCGATACTTGTAAAATAGGACGCTGGCCTAGATATATGCATAATTAGGACATCATAATTCATAATTTGGGGTCAATTAAATATATAATTGAAGAAAAAGGGGAGAATCCTGAGCTGGGCACAGGTTAGGGTTTGGCGAGGCCAAACAGGAGAAATCGGAGGGAAAATCGGGTATTCAAAGGTAAATAAATTATACTAGGATATAAGTAATGATATTCTAATTTCAATTTATACAAAAGTCCCAAAAATCGGGGGTTGGAACCACCCAGGCATGGGATTGGGGTTTATATGCAAAAATCGGTATAAATCCTCAAATTCTGACATGAAATTCATATATATGCATAATTAAGCTGTGGGCATTACAAATGTATGCGTGGGTCAGGTATCAAGACAATAATATTCGAATAAAAATCAAGAAGAATGGAAGAAAAGGGTATTGATGCATTTGCCTCAACCCAATTTATGATTCTCCAACTAGCTCGAAGTTGGAATTGAACTCGAGAGCCTCTATTTCCTCATTCTCTCTCTTCTCCACGCATTCTCTCCCTCTCCTCTCTCTTTTCTCCGCATTAAAATGACCGTTGTGAACCCAAATGCATTTTTATACGCGTATCGGCGCTCGTCGAGCGCCAAGAGACCCAAAGGGACGCACTCGAGCTCCCATCGAGCGCTCCTCGGGCGAGCATGTTCTATTTTTCCCGCCTAGACCGCACCTCGAGCACTCCTCGGGCGTGGGAATTCGGTTTTTCATGCCCGGGTGGTGCCTTGGGTGCTAGTCAGGTGCGGGTCAGGCCCGCGTTAAGCCTGGGGCAAGCCAGCTTCACGTTTTTGTCGTTTGGGACCCGTTTCGACCCTTTTAACTCAATATTTCACATCCTTGGACTCTAATTTTAATGATATTAGCTTAATAAGTCAAGATTATCATAATTTAAAACTTGAAATCTTATTCACGGATTAACATTTCACAATTTACAACTTTGGTTCTCAATTTTGCCAATTCCAAATTTTTGGGCTTTTCAATTTGATTCCTCCCATATCCTTTGACCTCAATTCACTTATTTTAACTTAATTATCTTCCAATTACTATATTTTGAAATCTAAAACCTCACCATTCATTTTAACCATATCCTAAAAATCGGTAACTTATAATTCTCATTGACTTATAGAAATTTCATCCTTGAAATTTGACGAATCTCAAAGCTTAACAATAGGGGATGGTCCTTCCAGATTTCACCTCTTAATTCCCAATCACTATCTTGGTGAGAAGATTATTCCTAGAGAATTTTAATCATTTAAATCATCCTAATCCTCAACGTCTAATGCCTTTTATCTAAAATCGAGATTGAAACCTTATTATAAGACAATCCCTGATCTCCCACAATGGTTAGGCCTGATCATAATCTTGTTTCCTCATTCATTGGTACATGGGAAACATCACAATAATCTACCCTAATTCAAAGGTAAGTCTAATTATTGGCTAACCCTTCGATTTAATACAAAATCCCAAACGAACCAATAGGCTCTCACCTCGATACCTCCTATGCCTCGAAAAGAATCTTCCATTTGGGACCTTAATCTCATTCCAATATCTCTAGGCCAAGGACACATGCTTCTACCGCACTACTCTGATTAATTGTTATTATGACATTAAAATTCTCTTGCAACTCATATTCAAAGATTCCCACCGAATACTTAGGCTACTTAATAGCTATAAAGCTAAGAGAAATCTCACATTTACAGATACGACTAAGGCAAGGCCCAAGTTATTCCTTAAATTACAATTAACTTAAGAAATATAATTGGAGCAAGCACTCAAAATGGTCAGCATAAGCTTAGATTACCACCAAGACGTCAAAATTCCAATGCTAAGCAAACTTACCATCTCGTTGGCATGTCAACAAGCCAATTTATTCAATCTGGTTGTGTCATCCAAATTCAATATAGCTAGACTATCCTAACAACCCTGAAACAGAACCACGATAGTTTGCTTAGACTAAAATTCCATAATCCCAAAAATACCGATATGACTTTTCCTCCCAAAATCGATAGCAGAGCACCCCATTTGCTTGAATATTAGGAGCTACTCGAGATTCATCTTAAAAAATCTCCTATGGAGCATCAAAACATATCCCAACCGAAAATTCCTAGCGTCCGATTATTAGCAACAATGTTCACCTTCCTTAAGGGATCGTTAGACAATAACTATTTCTATAGGCAATCCTACAAATCCCAAGAGCAAAGACCTCAATTGCCAACCCCAAACTATAGGTGGGTAATTCCAATCATAGACTTTTTAACCCTCATGACCAAGACCAACCACCCATATAGGTTACGAGAAACACAATTTTAGAGCTTCTTCAAAAGGATCACATTCTACTATAACTTAATAGACCCATCAGGAGTCAACCCAAATAATAAGGTTGACAACTAATCCTTAATCCCTCGAAGACTACTCTCGCATGACCCATTTCCGATAGATACTGATTGTCTCCAACCGAAAGCCTCATGGTGCTATAATCCTTGAGAAATACTTATTGGATTACTCTTTCGGGTTCAACTAGACCCAAGAAAACCGTACACCTTCGTGACCTCAATCAATCTTTCCCCAAATTGGCCATCATTCCAAACTCTAAGGAATCACACTCCTACTATCCGAGAAACCACATGCCCAACATAATACTTCTTATGACAAAATGGATTATTTTTCTTAAATAATCTCCGTCAATAAGCAAATAAAATTAATGCCCAAAAATAATATAATATAAATTTTTGCAGAAAATTGGGCAAAGTCTCCTCTAAAATTGGACAAAAACTAAGACAAATAACATGAAATTTACACAACCTGGACAAGCATATAGAGAAAAGACTTCAACAAATATTTACAATACAATACAAGATCCTCTAACACCATATATACATCCATGACTCTAATTTGACATTCCTATCTACTACATCACATTCAGACGATCGATGCCATCTAGGACCTGTACAAATTCAAAAAAAAATCAGATAGTAGAAGCAGAACTATTTTCATAAGATAAACCTGCGAAAGTATAAATATTGTTCCAACAAAATACATAACATGCTAAGGCCATAAATATACAATTTCCATCCATAAGTTAGTCATTTCTATTCAAACTATTAGAAAATCCAAAATCTTCAGCTTGTCTTGAGGCTCCCCAAAAATATTTTTTATTAAGCTTTGTCGATTCTTGCTAGTCCGGTACTTGCTCTGCTATCTTATCTAGAAGGAGACAAAATAGCAAGAGTGTGTCAAAGCCCAACAAGGTACCATAAAATATGCAAATATAAAATCCTTCGTATAGAACATGAATGCAGTAAAGCAAAATTCATGGAAATTGCCGAAGAATAGAAATGCATATAGAACCATGAGAAAAGTATACATCGATATAAACATTTATTGAAAATCATAAATCAGTATTAGATTTTGCTTATTCTTTGAAATTTAACTTTACTATCTGAAGGACCCAAACTAGTAGACCCTATTAGTCTAGGGGAAGAATAATTAAGGATAGATTGTATTTCGCATACAATAAGAGGCCAGAAACAGTATAGTAATATCCCTTCTAGGAGGATCAATTACGGTAATACCTCCCGAAGGCGAGTAAGACTTAGAATCTACCCTCAGATGTTAACACCGCGAGGAAGAGCGGACTATGTATTACTCAATGGACAGAATTATCCTCGATTACCATCGTAGTATTCTAAGGTATGTCGGATAACCTTATCTGACTAATGACAGTTCTAGGTCTGATTTTCTAACCGATTTAACAAAATTGAAAATATTCTTATCCTTATCTCTTAACTTTTAGCTCATTATGCTTCGAGGGCCAATCAAACTCATACAGATAAACCTTCAGAAAGCTTCAGAACTTTCTTAGTAATTTAACAGTACAATTCAATGTAAAATTTTTCAGATAAAAATCATCTTATAAACATTAACATTTTGCAAAATCACATTTACATTTCAAGATTTTATAAACTTAAACACCAAATCCCTAATTTTCGTCAGAAAGCTTCCAGAACTTTCTCAATAATTTAACAGTACAATTCAATGTAAAATTTTTTTGATAAAAAGCATCTTATAAATATTAACATTTTACAAAATCACATTTACATTTCAAGATTTTATAAACTTAAACACCAAATCCCTAATTTTTGTTCTAGGATTTCATGCAAAACTTCCTGACGTAAATTGAACACTGAATGTAGCTTAATCATGAAATCGAAGCCATAGATCATGACACGTATGGGTAAACATGAAATTTATCTGTAAAATTTAGAGAAACATGCACTATTAACATCAAACCACGGAGGAAAGGTATTTTAAAGCATAAATACCAAAATAGAGATATTAAAAAACAGTAAAAATGGAAAAGAACATTCAAGATACACTGGCCTTAGTTCAATTTACCGTTTTTCTTACTCTAATTGGATCGAAATTGACGAAGAATCCCTTCTTTTTCCCTTTTCTCCTCTCCCTCCTTTGTTGTTCTTCTTCGAGCCCTGGGATTCTCTCTCTTCTCCCCCTTTTAAAAACGAAAACAAATCAAGTCGGTGGCTAAAAATCGAGTTTGCATTCGAGCACCTAGCGAGCACACTTCGAGCGCACACTGAAATTAGTGCCCTTCATCTCGCTCGAGTGAGTGGCGTGCGCAGTAGCTACTGGAATTGGTGTCCCCCTTTGTGCTCGAGCAAGCGACGTGTGCTGGCCTTTTCGGAGCTATCTGTTTCTGGCACTTGCTACTGGGCTCAAGCCAGCAGCAAGCCCAGCTCTACTGCTTGCTGCATTAAGGCTAATTTCTTACTTTTCTCAATTTTACTTATCCCAAATTTAGTTATATCAATTTAATTACTAAAATTTACTATATTTTAGATACCTAAACCTTATAATCCTCCCCCACTTATAAAATTTCGTCCTCAAAATTTAACAAATCTACATACCTCGAGGAAAAAATTGAGGTATTTGCTCGGGATCGCCTCCTCGCGCTCCCATGTCGCTTCTTTGAGCAAATGATTCTTTCAGAGCACTTTTACTAGGGGAATAATCTTCATTTGAAGTATCCGGTCCTTCCGATCCAAAATCCGTATCAGCTCCTCAATATAGGATAAATCCTTGTCAATTGTTAAGGGCCCGAACTCAATAACATGGGTGGGATCGTGGACATACTTTCAAAATACATGAAATGCATCGTGCACATCTACCAAATTAGGTGGCAACGCCAATCTGTAAGCTACCTCTCCAATCCTCTCCAAAATATCAAAAGGGCTAATAAAATGAGGTTTTAGCTTTCCTTTCACCCCGAATCTGAATGTCCCCTTAGATAGTGATACTTTCAAAAAGACAAAATCCACCACCTCAAATTTTAACGCTGATCTCCGTCTATCTGAATAGCTTTTCTACCTACTCTAAACAACCTTAAAGCTCTCATGAATCAGTTTAATCTTTTCCAGTTTCCTTAATAATCTCAAGGCCCAAGATTCTCTTATCTCCTGTTTCCTCCCAATATACCAGCGATCTATACTTCCTCCCATGTAATGCCTCAAATGGTGCCATGCCTATACTCACCTAATAACTGTTACTGTAGACGAACTCGCAAGGGCAGATAATTATCCCAATTTTCCTTCATGTCTAACACCGATACCCTTAATATATCCTCAAGAATCTAAATTGTACGTTTCGATTGACCATCGATTTGAGAGTGACATGCCGTACTGAACTTTAATTCTATCCCAACTCTTTATGCAGACTCTCCCAAAATTTGGAGACAAAGTGCGGGTTTTGATCCAATACAATGATTGCAGGCATACCATGAAATCTAACAATCTCATTCACATACAACTAAGTCAACTTGTCACGGGAATACATCGTCTTGATCGCCAAGAAATGGGTTGATTTAGTAAGCCGATCGACAATAGTCCAAATGGAGTCGTGTTTCTTTGGAGTCCTTGATAAGCCTGACACAAAATCCATCGCGATGTCTTTCCACTTCCAACTCAAGATCGGCATCGGCTGCAATAACCCAAATGGTTTCCTTCTTTTAGCTTTCAATTATTGACACACAAGACATTTCTCTACATAAGCCATAATATCCCATTTTATATTTCTCCACCAAAATATTTTCCTCAAGTCCTGATATATTTTATTTATCCCAGGATGAATCGTATACTAGGATCGGTGAGCTTCGTTCAAGATTTTTTCCTTCAACTCCTTATCATTTAGTACACATAAACGATCTCTAAATCTTAATACTCCATTACCTCGGACATTGAAATCAATTCTGGAGTTCTTCTTTAAATCACCCACAATATCCATAAGGAAAGAATCATTCACCTACTTTTTCTTAACCTTATTTATCACCTCCAGTTGAATTTAAAGGTACAATAAAGGCATCTGGTTACCTCAAACGTACCATTGGATTTCATATTGCTTCAAATACTCCAACATTTCCATCTGTTTAATTTACAATCTCGCCACATAGCCTGATCAATGACTCAAGAAATCTGCAACCACATTAGCTTTCCCAGGCCTATACTAAATCTCACAGTCATAATCGTTCAGAAAGACAACCCATCTCCTCTGTCTCATATTGAGCTTTTTCTACGACAACAAATACTTCAAACTTTTATGGTTAGAATAAATAATAAATTGCTCACCATAAAGATAGCGTCTCCAAATCTTTAGGGTGAACATAACTGTAGCGAACTCCAGATTATGAGTTGGATAATTCTTCTCATGCACCTTTAGTTGTCTGGATCTATACGCAACTACCTTGCCATTCTGCATTAACACATAACCTAAGCTCGCTTTGGAGGCATGACAATATACTTCAAACCCACCTGATCCCCATGAAATAGTTAACACCGGAGTGATCATTAAGCGATCTTTCAGCTCCTGAAAACTCTGATCACATTCCTCAGTCTAATTAAACTTGGCCTCCTTCTTCGTTAACTGAGTCAAGGGTATAGCAATCCATAAAAAATTCTCTACAAATCGCCTATAATACCCTGCCATGCCAAGAAAACTCTAGACTTTAGTTACAGACGTAGGCCTATTCCAGTTAATAACAGCCTCCACCTTCTTTGGGTCCACAGTAAAGACCCCATTCAAAATCACATGCCCCAAAAATATCACTTCCTCTAACCAAAACTCACATTCTTTAGCTTATCATACAGTTTCTCCTCATGAAGCACTTGGAGAACAATCCTCAAATGAGTCTCATATTCCTCATGACTCTTAGAATATATCAAAATATCATCAATAAATACCACTATAAACTTATCAAGATATGACCAGAATACCCGATTTATCAGGTCCTTAAAAGCAGCAAGAGCATTTGTAAGACCAAATGGCGTCACAAGAAATTCATAGTGGCCGTATCTAGTCCGAAAAGCTGTCTTGGCCACATCCCCCTACTTAATTCTTAGCTAATAATATCCAGACCATAGATCAATCTTCAAAAACAACCGAGACCCTTGCAACTGGTCAAATAAATCATCAATGCGCAGTAATAGATGTTTATTTTTAATCGTGATTTTGTTTAGTTCACGATAATCCACACACAACCGCAAAGACCTGTCTTTCTTCCTCACAAATAGTACCAATGCACCATATGGGGATACACTCGGTCTAATAAAGCACTTATCTAACAATTCCTACAACTATAATTTCAATTCCCTCAGTTCAGCCGATTCCATACGATATGGTCCCTTCAAAATCGGGCTAGAACCAGGGACAACTTTAATCTCAAATTCAATCTCTTGATGAGGGGGTAACCCAGGCAACTCTTCTGGAAACACATCTTCAAAATCACATACAACCAAAATGTCTCTCGCTAGCATGCTGTGACTCCCAATGGTGCTGTCATATGCTAGATAAGCCTGGCATCCACTTTTCATCAAATGCTTGGCATGTAAAGTCAAAACCAATATGGACATCTCCTTTCTCTTAATGCCTTGAAAGAAAAGGGTTCGACTCTAAGAATATCAAAATATATCCTTTTTAGAAAGCAATCAATACTGGCATGATATTTTGCTAACTAGTCCATCCCCAAAATAACATCAAAATCACCCAGGGGACCCAGTAGATGTCGATACAGCTAAAGAATAATTCAAAATTCTCTGAGTGGACACAACATAGCATTCCAATTGCAGGAAACAAAAGAGTACGTAGACCCAGAATCAAATAAAAAAGAACCTGAAACTTCACAAATAAGAAGGGTACCTTCAGCCATATTCGAGGATGCCTCCGTATCCTGTACCGTCACCACAAAAGCCTTAGCCAAGACAGTAAGCTTCTTTACTTCCAGCCTCTGGGGTAATGGACAATCTTTAATCTGGTGGCCTTGTTGTCTACATTTAAAACAAGCTTCCATCACCTTATGACAAGGGTACTCCACATGCTTCTTTCCACAGAGAATGCAATCAGCCACTGATGTCTGAGAATCAGTTACTGTCTGAACTTTAGCGATGCTCTTTCCTTTTGCCATTGTCTTTGCCCTTTTAGAGGGCCCGGAGGGTCCTACATTAGATCCCGTACTATAACTTATCCAGCTAACCGCCCTCTTAGCAAAGAACTTTTAGGTCTCCAGCTCCTCAAAAATCAGTGCCCTATCCAAGATCTCCGCATAAGTCCAAAGTTTTTGGGTCACCAATTGTCTCCTAATATCATCCCTCAATCCTTGCTGAAACTTTTTTGCTTTCCTTAATTCGTCCTCCATAAAGTATGACGCATATCGAGACAATTCAATGAACTTTGCATCATATTCTGCTACAGTCTGATTCCCCTACCTAAGCCGCATAAATTCTTGCTCATCCCGATCCTGAAGATTGGAAGAAAAATATTTTTTCATAAAAGCTTCTTCAAACATCCCCCAAGTAATCTCATCGTTAGGCACACTTAACACCCTCTTTTTTATAGCCCACCAGCTGTCAGCTTCACCTTTTAACTTATACACCGCAAAAGTGACCTTTTCTCGATCAGAATATTAGATCACCGTAAAAATCTTCTTCATCCTCCTAAGCTAAATATCCGATTTCGCTCGATCCGGTTCACCCAAGAATTCAGGTGCTCTTTCTGCTGTAAACTTATCATAAATTATTAGGGCCAGATTATGACACTACCCCATCGATTCAATAATGTTCGTCATTTTTCCCAGCAAATTTATGTATTCAGCTTCTCAATCCTGGGGAATACTAGCACCTCCGCGGTTATTTATCCTACTTCTTCCATTAGCCATGCTATATTCTATAACCAAAACATTACAATATTAATAGATTTCTAGGAAATTAGGTTAGAAGGAGGGGTTAACAATAATCCAATATAATTTAGGATCATCCTAAGGGTTAACACCTAAACACTCTATCTAATCCCAGCTGTCCTTGACCTATCCGTACTTAAACTTAATCCTATGCTTCCACTTCACGATCGATCAATCCTAAGGCATCTCATTTCTTTGATTCTAGCTGTGACAGAATGAATTATTTTTCTTAAATAATCTTTATCAATAAACAAATACCCAACACAAATAATATAACATAAATCATTACAGAAAATCGGACAGAGTTTTCTCTAAAATTGGACAAAAACTAATGCAAATAACCTAAAATTTACACAACTTGGACAAGCATACAGAGAAAAGACTTCAACAGATATTCACAATACAACATAGGATCCTCTAACGCCATATATACATCCATGGCTCAAATTTAACATTCCTATCTACTACATCATATTCAGATGAGAGATGTCATCGAGAACCAATACAAATCTAAAAAAAATCAGATAACGGAAGTAGAACTATTTCCATAAGATAAACCTATGGAAGTATAAATATTGTTTCAACAAAATACATAACATGCTAAGGCCATAAATGTATACTTTCCATTCATAAGTTAGTCATTTACATTCAAGTTATCAGAAATTCTAAAATTTTCAGCAGGTCTTGAGGCTCCCCAAAAATCTTCTTTGTTAAGCTGTCTATTCTTGTTTGTCCAGTACTAGCTCTACTGCTCATCTAAAAGGGGAAAAATAGCAAGAGTGAGTCGAAACCTAACAATGTACCATAAAACATGCAAATGTAAAATCTTTCATATAGAACAAGAATGCAGTAAACCAAAAGTCATGAAAATTGCCAAAGAATAGAAATGCAGACAGAACCATGAGGAAAACATAAATCGACATAAACATGTATCGAAAATCATAAATCAGTACCAGATTTTGCCTGTTCTTTAAAATTTAACTTTACTATCCAAAAGACCCAAACTAGTAGACTCTACTAGTCGAGGGGCAAATAATCAAGAATAGATTATATTTCATACACAATTAGAGGCCAGAAACAGTATAGTAATATCCCTTCTAGTGGGATCAATTATAGTAATACCTCCTGAAGGTGGGTTAGACTCAGAATCTACCCTCAGATGTTAACGTCTTGAGAAAGAGTGGATCATGTATCACTCCATGGATAGAGTTATCCTCGATTATTGCTGTAATATTCTAAGGCATGTCAAAGAACCTTAGCTGACTGTACTATAGTCCTAGGTTCGATTTTCTTACTGATTTAACAGAATTGAAAATATTCTTATCCTCATCTCTTAACTTTTAGCTCATTATGTCTCGAGAGCCAATCAAACTAATACTGATAAACTTTCAGAACTTTCATAGTAATTTAACAGTACAATTTCATGTAAAATTTTTCAGATAAAAATCATCTTATAGACATTTACATTTTACAAAATCACATTTACATCACAAGATTCAAGAAACTTATACACCAAATCCCTAATTTTTGTTCTAGGATTTCATGCAAAGCTTCGAGACATAAATCAAACACCGAATGCATGCATAACCATAAAATCTAAGCCATAAATCATAATACGTTTGAGTAAATATGAAATCTGTCCGTAAAATTTAGAGAAACATGCACTATTAACATCAAACCATGGAGGAAAGGGGTTTTAGAGCATAAATACCAAAATGAAGATATTAAAAATTTGTAAAAATGGAACAACATTCGAGGTACACTTACCTTAGCCCGATCCATCTTTTTCTTACTCTGATTGGATCGAAATTAACGAAGAATCCCTTCTTTTTTCCTTTTGTCCCCTCCCTCTTTCGATGTTCTTCTTCAAGCCCTGGGATTCTCTCTCTTCTCCCACTTTTAAAAACGAAAACAAATAAGGTCGGTGGCTAAAAGTCCGGTTCGGCTCGAGTGCACCCACACTGAAATCAATGACCTTCATCTCGCTCAAGCAAGCGGCGCACGTAGTAACTACTGGAATTGGAGCCCTCCTTTGTGCTCGAGCGAGCGGCGTGCGCGAGCCTTTTCGGTGCAATCCATTTTTAGTGGTTGCTGCTGGGCTCGAGCTAGCAACGAGCCTAGCTCTATTGCTTGCTGCACTAAAGCAAATTTCTCACTTTTCTCAATTTTACTTATCCAAAACTTAGTTATATTAATTTAATTACTAAAATTTACTGTATTTTAGATACATGTACCTTACACTTCTCCTTATTCCTTTCATACTTGAGCACACAGCTAACCATCTTTCTCAATCCATAATACAATCCTCAAGGGGGGGTTCACACATACTTTCAATTCTAGGAATTCATCATTGAGGCCATCCCAAATGCACTGAAGCACCTCACGGCAAAATACTTAGTCAATGCTTTATCGATTCTATGCAGAGTCCTCAAAATTTGATGGCAATCCTAGCACAACTCCACAGCAACCATCAATTTAATGATTAGGAGATAATTTGGCTAATACCTTCCTCTAAGAAACAACCTCAAATACTTACACAGCCCAATCCCCTTAGTGACTACAAAATAATGCCCAAGTGAGGTCTTACACGCTAACTAAACTTGGCACTTATGTTCATTAAGCGACTTGTAGACAAAATAACACTATCTATACTTTGTGCCATCACCGCGAAGCTTCGATTTAAGGTTTTGGGCTCCTTAACCATCTAGCCCTTGGGATAAGGGAAAACCCTAATCATGTAGTTGAATCATCCACACTTGAAGCATGTTCCCAAAAATCCCTTCAAAAAGAAGATATTCATCCCTAGGGTACCCATGAACATATTCTACAATATATCTTTATTCTCCAGACCCATGATCCTTTTCACATCAACCACCCGAGGTCGACTTCACCTCCTATCTTACATGGGGCAGCATTATCTTATCTTCTTTCGAACATTGCACAACCGTAGTATCATCTTAATTATCAGGGTCCATATCTCACCCTTATAGGATTTGAGCCACCGAAAAGTTTAGGCACTTAAGCATCACTAAATCAACTATAAATTGACATCCTTGGGTTTGCTATACCAGAATTGACTCTAAGTTATCTTAACCTCAAGCCAGAGCCGATCAACCCTAAATTTCAAATCAAAATCAATTAACCCAGGCCTTGAATCAATATGGATCAATTCAAACACTAAATCGGCACCAATTAAATTTAAACCTCAAGGTGCCTCTCTACAGCTCCTCGCAACCTCACAGTCGATCATTATCACGAGTAGTACCTCGTCTAGGATCCATTGCGGTTACTCATATCCTATCTAAAGGCAATGCAACATAGGTTAGGCCACTCTTAGGACACTAACTAGAACGTGTAAGGTGGACAACTAAACTCATTTTTTATCTCTAACTTAGTTCGAGCCTAAGCTAGCCAACAAAGAAAACAAGAACTATTCTATCTAACCTAATTATCCCTACACCTATGTCTACTTATTTGATCAACCTTAATCTATTCTAAGCTTTTGTTTACGATTCAAATCAAATTTAAGGCATCTCTTTTCTCTAATACCAACTATGACAGACCGTATTTTTTTTCTATCAAAAATTCGGTAGAGTATCCTCCGTAATATGGCTGTCCAACTATATAAATACCTATGAAATATCCTATACAATATATATATATCCTCCTAAAATGCCACAACATCTGAACAACTCACACATATATATCCCAATAGCTCCAAGTTCTAACAACATACAAAAATTAGTACACATACTACACAAGATCCGAATGCCACTACTTAGATGTGGCTCCAATGCAGTGCATCTATACACTACGTTGGCCAAAGAGAAATGCCACTAGGTACCTGTTATGGACCATAATAACTTACAGAAGTATAAATAAATCCAAATGAAAGCGAAAATTAAACTATTTGATCATTGGTCATTTTATACAATATATATTAATAAACCTAACTAAAATATGAATGTATACAATTAACTATAATCTATAAGGTATAAATTTTTTGATCCAGTCTTCTAAATCCAGAGCCTATTCCACCTTTAGTCTCTACTCTGTCCCATCGGCATAACTGACCTGTGCTAATCTGAAGACGAGAAGCAGTAATGGGGAGCCAAATACTCAGCAAGTGAATCATATTCAAAATTATAGGCAATATAAGCAATGTTAAGCAATGAAGGATATATACAATCACGAAAAAGTACATATAAATAAGAACATGATCAATATGCTTTTCGATTATGCTTTAGAATAAAATTTATTTCTCTTTGGGATATAATTTATTCATAATTATTCATCTTAACGAATCAGGATCAGTAAGCCTTACTAACCAGAGGTGCGAAAAAACGAGGAAAGGATCATGATACCCCATATGGTCTAAGGTCACAAGTTGCTATTATCGACCTAGAGGCATACCATCTACATATCATGCCTATAGACGGGCCGATAACATAAGGCCCTCATATGTTCCCCCGAGGTCCAGAAGCAGTTCTCGTCCTTCCACAGAAATATCCTAAGGCTTGCCAAGAGTATTACCCATTACAATACGCAGCCAGGATAATTCTTGAGTCTCTATTGTAACACTAATGGTGGGCCAAAGGATATTACCCTTCGTAACATAAATTCATGGTCCTAGTTTCATGATTTCTTATTCATTTGAGGGAAAGTTCATCACAATTCGATTCATAATATCTCCATTTAGGAGAACAATTGATAACATAACACACTGTAAGCTTCCCTCCGAACATATATGCAATTATTATCTTTCCTTCAGACTTAAACCTTTTCACAAGTTAATTGAATGTATGGTCATCATAATTCATAGAAAAGATCAGGATTTCTTACCATCATTAGTCAATTATCACTTTCGGGGCCTCTAAAACACATTTCCTTCACAACGGAACACAAACATATTTCTTCGGGGCTTATTATGATAGAACGGATCCTAATTCTCAAAAGACCCTCCATCAGATAGATATAGAACAAAATCCATAAATTTAAATCATTAAATTCTACAAAAATTTTAACAGAGTTCTATCTAAAATTGGACGAAAACTAAAATACATCCCGGTAATAAATCCCTGTATAGAGCATACTCGATATCCAAACCTCAGACTTATGACCACAACACAATTACAGGACCATTATAAGCACACAACTAAGTATCATAATTCACATCCTACAATACACATACACAAGATTGCAGATACTATCCATGGCATATTTTAACAATCCTAATTATTATACCAGAATTACAAAAGAGATGCCACCTAGGACCTATACCAAAATTAAAAAACATATAGCGGAAGCATCTATATCCTTAACATAAACCTGTGAAAGTATAAATACAGTTATGATAGAATATAATACATATCATAACCATTTATACATAATCCTCCTTCAAGATTTAGATATTTCCAATAATATCATCACAGTCCCAAGTTTTCAGAAACTCTAAGGCTCCAGATTTTTCTTGCTAGCTCTAGTTAGGCCTGATCATTCAATATCTTCTCTATATCCTTATCTGGAGGAGAAAAAACAAAACAGTGAGTTGAAACCCAACAATGTACTAAAACGTGCAGAATATAATGCGCTCATGCAGAATATAATATAGTAAAGCTGATACAGTTACATTTAAAGTATAAATGCGATAAGACAATGATTACGAAAATATTAGCAGAATATAAATGTAGAAGATCATAGAAATGCCAGGAAAATAGAAACGTATACATAATTCATGAGGAAAGCATAGTTTCCATATAAACAGGTCTCGAAAACCATAAATCATACTTCAGGCTATAACATAAATATGCTAGAGTAGAAAAACACATTAATATTAGATCAAAAGAATAGAAGCAGTTCATGAAAACAAGAATAAAGTATGATTCTATTTAAAATATGTATCAGGGTTCATAAAACAGTTCCAAATCTCATTTGTTTTCCTCAGAAAACTCTAGTTTAATATTCTAGGGACCCAACTAGCATACCCTACAAGCCGACGGGGCGAATAATCGAGGATAGATTGTGTTTTTGCTACACAATTTAAGGTCAGGAACTGTGATGATAACAGGGACCGATTGTGTTTTTGGGCACATAATTTAAAGCAAACAGAGGATTTATAACCTCCAGAATAAGCTCCAGTAACACCCCGAGGAAGGGCAGACCACCTATAACTCCATGGACGGAGTCATTCTCGATTACCACCATAATAACCTAAGGCATGTCGGAGAACCTCACATGACCGCACATTAGTCCTGGGTCCTAATTGATAGAATCAGAAATGGTTTTCTTCTCGTTTTCTTAACTTATAACCCATTAAACTTTAGATATTAGTTAGGATTTCACCATCAATCCTTCAGAATGCTTCAAAAATCCACAAAAACTTAACAATGTGGTTCCGTATAAATTATTTAGATGTAATTTGCAATACGGGCAGTAGTCTTTTACAAAATAACTTTTACATATCAAAAATTATGGATTTAAAGTACTAAATCTTCGATTTTCGTATCTAGGGTTTTGGTCAAACTTTCAGACATAAATCGAGTACCAAATACATGATTTTTTATGAAATCAAAGCTATATATAGTCACACATACAAATAAACATGAAATCTGTCTGAATAATTTATAGAAATAGGATTTATTTATACAGAACATGGAGAAATGATACTTTAGAGCATAAATATAATTTCAGAAATAGTAAAACACTGTAAAAATAGTAAAAAACATCAAGATTATACTTACCTAAGCCTGATCTACCGTTATCTTTACTCAAATCGGAGTGGAATGATTGAATTTTATCTTTTTTCCTCTTCCTTCTTCTCCTTCCTCTCCTCGTCTCGTTCTTCTTCGTGGATTTGTCGATGCTGGACACTCTCTCTCCTCCCGTTGCTCTTTTAAATCGCAGAGGAAAGGGGTCACATGCTACCCCGATGACGAGTGCTTGAGCGCCCATCAAGCAACTAGCGAGCGCCGTTTCTCGCAAATGTGCCCTTAGGTTGGTGCTTGAGCTCTGCTCGAGCACTACCCTCGTAGCCATACCTTGCTCCCGCCTCACCTCAGGCGGCTGTATTCACAAAATGGCACTGAAGCGCCCATCGAGTGCCCCTCCTGTCTTGGCCTATTTTGCCTCTTTTATGCTTCGGTACTAAATTTTTCACTATACTTAAACCCAAACATTATTTTTATCCGCATAATTATTTTATAATTATCATATTCCGGGGTCAGGATCTCAAACTTATAATTGGACATATACAATTAGACATAGCTTACATAATAATTAATTGCAAGGGAAGCATGCAAAATTCCTAATTGTCCTTGGGTGAACAGTAACAAGGCCGTTTTAGAGTGTCCAAACGTCGTGAATGGGTCGATACTTATGAAATCGGATGCCCAGCTAAGGTATATGTATAATTAGAATATGATAATTCATAAGTTGGTGTCAATTAAACATATAATCAAAGGGAAAGGGGAGAATCCCAAGTTAGACACTAGTTTGGCGATGCCAAACCAGACAAATCGAAGGGGAAATCGAGTATCAAACGATAAATAAATTATACTAGGATATGGGTAATGATATTCTAGTTTCAATTTATACAAAAGCCCCAAAAATAAGGGGCCAAAACCACCCAGGCACGGGATTAGGGTTTATATGCAAAAATCAATATAAATCCTCAAATTCGGAAACGAAATTCATATATATGCATAATTAAACTATGAGCATCACAAATATATGCATGGTTCAATTATCGGGATAATAATACCCAAATGGGATCAAACAAAAATTAAGAAAAAAGAAAGAAAAGAGAATGAGTGTACTTGCCTTGACCTAATCTACAATTTCTCCAATTAGCTAGAAGCCGAAATCAAACCCGAGAGCCTCCTTTCCTCCTCCTCTCGCTTCTCCACGCGTTCTCTCCCTCTCCTCTCTCTTTTCTTTGCGTTAAAATGACCGTTGCAAACCAATACACATTTTTATACACGTATTGGTGCTCGATCAGTGCTCGAGCGCTCATCGAGTGCCTAAAGACCCAAACTGATCGCTCGAGCTCCCATTGGGCGCTCCTCGGGCGAGCATGTTCTATTTTTTCCGCCCAGACCACACCTCGATCGATCCTCGGGCATGAGAATTCTGTTTTTTGTGCCCGGGTGGCACCTCAGGCATGGGTCAGGCTCTCGTCAAACCTACAACAAGCTAGCTTTTTGTTTTTGCCGTCTGGGACCCATTTCGACCCTTCTAACCTAATTTTCACATCCTTGGATTCTAATTTTGATTATATTAGTTTAATAAGTCAAGATTATCATAATTTAAAACTTGAAATCTTAGTCACGGATTAACATTTCACGATTTACAATTTCAATTCCCGATTTTGTTAATTTCAGATTTTTGGGCTTTTCAATTTGATTCCTCCCATATGCTTTGACCTCGATTCACTTATTTTAATAGAATTACCTCCCAATTACTATATTTTGAAATTCAAAATCTCACCATTTATTTTAACCATGTCCTGAAAATCAGTACCTTACATACAATCTGAGCGGTTTCTAGAAATGAAATCATAGCTGTTACTCTCCACGGCTTCCTCATCAAAAGAGAGTGATATACAAAGCTTTGTCATTGTTATGCATGGAATTATGACATTCAATCTTAATGTACCTGAACTCTTAGTATTCATGATATTAAATGCTTTTAAATTTGATGTCCCATTTTCTTTATCACTATTTTTCTTTTGATTTGGTGACTTTTTAGAATTTCCTTGAGTATTTTATTACTTTCTAAAAAATTTTAATTTTTTTGAAAAGATAGTAATTTTTCCATCGTCCATAGACTCATCCCCCAAGTTATCATAGGAGTTCCTTTTTAAAAGCTTTAAGTCAACTAATTTGTCTTTTTTTGCGAAGAAATAATTCTTATGTTTAGAGAGACCCAATCAATTTTTAAATTTTTATCTTATCAAGATATTTACTATTCTTAATAGCCAAAACCTTAAATCAAAATCGATTCAGTAAGGATTTTAAAACTTTTTGGATAATTCTTTTTCCAATATTTTTCCTTCCTTAGTTGAAGAGAGAGTTAACTATGCTATTAAACTTGATGTTGAACTTGTCAAATTTTTCATCATCCTTCATTCTTAGTTCTTCAAATTTAGTGGCCAAAATTTGTAATTACGAGTTTTTAGCCATTTTTGTCACCTCATGTGTGCTTTGTAAAATGTCAAGCTTCCTTAATAATTTTACACATCAACACCCATCAAAACGTATTTACCAAAAAAAAAAAAAAGCACCCATCAAAACTCATTGAGTAAGATTATCTAAAAATGACATGCATGCCTGTATTATTCAAATTGTTATAGTTCAGCTCATTGTTAAACCATGTGGTTGGGTCTTTGGGGAATGTAACCCCATTTTTAGTCACAATGGGAGAAGTCTATCCTTTCTCTACACACAACCAGATGTATTCAATCAATGATTTTATGAAGGCTTTGATATAAACCTTTCAGTAGATATAATTATTTCTATTATAGTATACTGAAATTGATAAGAAGTGACTAGTAGTCTCGAGATGCAAAAGGATTGAGGATCAAAATAGGCTTTGATACCACTTGAAATAAATTGGATAGTCCTAAGTACCTATAATTTTGAGTATTTATAATGTGAAAAAAATAAACTACATAAATATCCAATATATGTAAAGAAAACTTACTTCCAGATACTATGAATATATACTTAAAATCTTATATACCAAAAACACCAATATTAGTAATAAAATAATGTGTAGAAAATAAATCAATATAAGAAATGGTAACGAATAAAAATTTCAAGAATGAAATATTTCTTGAATAAAACTCTTCGGACTTTTTGAATTAGTCAAAGTAAGTCAACTATAAAAAAAATCAACTTATAGGATTGACGGGGATGGCCAAAATGGGCTGGCCCAAGGAGGTGATCAGCCCATGAGAATTGTGGCTCACTGGCCCAAAGGGCGGTCAACGCCCCAGTTGATCAAAGATGACTTTCAGACAGCTGGATGTGGCCCAAACCGAATGCGGCCCATGAACCCTTTCCTACAGGCAGCAAGTCATCTACCCTAATTGGCCACGATGCGAAGGCTCTCCCCAAATGGCAACCTCCTCCAAAAAGAAAAGCCCCCAAATTAGCACATAGCCCACAATGGAAGCCATAGTATTCACGGCATGCGGCATCTCCACGGGGGAGGAAGAGAGTAATTTAAAGTTTAGCCTAAAGACTTTTGGAGGCCTGAAGTATTTTGGAGAATCTTAAAAAGATAAAGTTTAAATGTAATTGCCTAATTTTGTAGATGGATTTTGTGTACATGGATCATGTACATGAAACGTATGTTATGTATGCGATGAAACAATAAATATTGCTTCCGTAGATTTATAGTTTTGCTTCCACTATATGTTTTTTGGATTCTATACATGTCCTAAACGACATCTCTTATATGTTTCAAATTTACTGGATAGGATTATAATTTAGCCATGGATGAAAATGGCAAATTGGTGGTCCTGTGTATGTATGTTATAGGTTGAAATGTGATATTTGAATAGTCATGTGCTTATACAGATTATAATATACAAGTTGTCTATATTCGGTTTAGCCCAATTTTAGGGAAAACTCTATTCGTTTTTTCCCTAGAACCTTAACTTGGGATTTGGGCTTCTGTTCCCATTTTCTATAATGACGAAAAAACTATTCCATCACAAAATGACAGTGAGAATATTATACTTTCCATACATAGCATCCACATCCTTACATGTGAGGACGGACCAGATTGCAATGACATCCTGCGAAGTTGGTTGAGAAGCTATGGAAGCGAGAAGAAAAGAGTAAGTTAGGGTAGAGCGATGCAAAAAGTGAAGAAGTGTAGAAGCAGTAGAGGGTCTGTGACGGAACCGGTTTTTTTTTGTCCTCAGATTATTCCATCAATACAGATACAGAAATTAAAGCCCAAAATCTTAACTTAAGGTTCTAGAGGAGAATGGACAGAATTTTTCCTAAAATTGGGTTAAATTGTAACATACACATGAATAAAACTTGTATAACATAATCAGTACATGCACACAACTATCCAAATATCATAATATATATCCTATAACACACATCCATAGGACCACAAATACCATCTATAACTTTAATTTAACAAATTTCAGACGAGTGATACCGTTTAGGACTTATACACATTCAAAGAATAGAATAGCAAAAGCAATTAAATCCATAATATAAACCTATGGAAACATAACTACTATTCCATCATAATACAAAACATATCACAGCTATTGATACATAATTTTATTTATAAAACTCTATGGAATATGCGAAACTATTAGATTTTTCAAAATCTTCCAGAAGACTTCGAGGCTCCAAATCTTCCTTGCTAGCTCTAGCTATGCCTGATCATCCAATATCGTGCAGATGTTGGATATTCCAACAAGATACCAAACATACAGAACATAATACTTTCATGCAGAAAATAAGTGCAGATGAACAATAACATGGAAATATTCCAAGAGCCGAAACACATACAAAAACCATGAGAAAACATAATTTGATACAAGCCGATTTCGATAATCATAATTCATACTTTCATACATAACATATATATATTAGAACGGAAATCATACCAATATTAGAAGAACAAAGGCATCCATGGAAACAGGAAGGAAATATAATTCCATTTAAACACGTATCGGAATCCATAAAACAGTTCCAAATCTCATATGTTCTTCAAAACTCTAATTTGATATCCTAGGGCGCAACTAGTATAACCCACTAGCTGAGGGGTGAATAATCAAAGATAGATTATGTTCAATCCACACAATCAAAGGCCGATAGTTCGATAGTATATTTCTCAATTCGATGGTTCGATGGTTCAATAGTCCAAAGGTTCGATAACTTATCCTCGATAACTACCATAATATTTTAAGGCATGCCGGAGAATCTTATATTACTGTACAACAATTATAGGTCCAATTTTCTTACTGATTAACTTAATTCAATGCATTTGTTTGAAATTCCATAATCAAAATCATCATATTTCAAGGTCAAATCCAAATTTCATTCAATCACTCTTCCAGACGATTTCAGAAGGCTTCAATAGTTCAATAATGCAGTTCCATGCAAAGTTTTCAAATACAAATCATTTAATAAACAGAAACTACTCAACTATTAACATTTAGATCATCAAAATTCCAAGTTTCCAACATGATTTTCCAAATTTTCATTCTAGGGTTCTAAACAAGACTTTCGGGCACAATTCGTGCATAAAACATGAGCCTAATTACGAAATCAAAACAATAAATCCAAATACACATACAAATCATGCATTTTAACCAAAATTTCTAAATTTTTAAGCTAGGGTTTCACAATAACCTTTCAGACAATAATCGGACACAAAACGTAAGTAATCATGAAATTGAAGCCATATATTGTGATACGTACAGATAAATATAAATTATATCCGATTAATTTACAGAATCATACTTTATTTACATAAAACATGCAGAAATATAAATTTAGAGTATAAATACAAATTTAGAGATACTGAAATGCTGTAAAAACGGTATATAATGTTTGAAATACACTTTCCTGAACCGGATCTACCGTTATTCTTACTCTAATCGGAACGAAACGGCCGAATTTTACTTCCTTTTCCCTGTTCCTCTTCCTCCTTCTTTTCTTCCTCTCATTCTGCTACTGGTTCTGAGTCGGACTTCCCTCATCTCTCCCCATTCCCTCTTAAAAACATGAAGGAAGAAGGGTCACGTGACTCACCCAAGAACCACCGCTCAAGTGCTTGTCGAGTGGTCCTCGAGTGCTCCCTCTCCCAAAATAGCACATGGGTTGGCGCTCGAGCTCCCGTCGAGCGCCACCCTATAGCTTGCACCGCTCTCATCGCGCCTCGGGCGGCCATCAGGCGGCCGTGTTCGTAAAATTGCGCCGATCCCATTTTCTTCTTGTTTACTCATTTTTGCTTCAGTACCTATTTTTTTTACTATACTTAAACCCAAACATGATTTTTATCTACATAATTACTTTAAAATTATCATATTTCAAATCGGGATCTCACAGGGTTAGAGTTTAAATAGCCAAAACTTTGGCCCAAGAACAATGTCGTTTAAGGGCACTTAAAGGTGCATCTCATAATGGCTAAGACACGTGCCCCATCAAGGAGTGTTGTGGCATGTATGTTTCACTGAGCGAGTAATGATAGCCTAACGCCATGCCTCCCAACACAGTAGGCAGATAGCTGACAACTCTGATATCCAAATCGGTGAATCTCTAGTGCAACGCATGTCATGAACTCAGACCAAATAGGTCGATTAAACAATTAATTATAATTCTTAAATTTTAAATCCCAAAAAAATTTAACAGATAATACCAAGTCTCAAAATCTGGGTATGACAAACCAAAATATAGAGAACCGAATAAATCAGAACCCTCACAGGACCTCATCGGACAACAGTCCGAACAATATAAATACGACCTGCTCTTGCACTGCATCCGAATCTTCTCCTCTTAAGGGAAAAAATAGGAAAAATGAGCCTAATGCTCAGCAAGTATCATAATTAAACAAAGAAAGTCCAATAAATCAGAGAAAATGTCAAATGGAAAAAAATCCATTCAAATGACAAGATAAATCCAAATAGCCGATATAACAAATTCAATAAAAATCTAAGATCCAGAATTCGAAATCCAATGGTAGTATCGTACTCAAATCAAATATCCAAATCCAAATAAATATCCAAATTCCAAAAATAGTCCTCGTCGGGACGTTTATATATATAACCAAAACAGAGATAATCCGAACTAATTCCAAAGTCGATGTCGATCTGAGTCCAAATCCGAGTTCGAGTCCAAGCCCAAATCCAATGTCCAATGAGCCTGTGATTTGGGGCAGAATCCGATTGCTGGATGATCCAATAGCGTATGCAGAAATCGAAGTAGCACCGACAGATATTTCAAAGGTCCGGTTCAAAATATATAATCAAAATCGTTTGTACGAGACGTACAAAGCCCAATTATCGGCAAAATCAATGAACCTCAAATCCAAGTCCAAAAACCCATATCCAAATCAATGTCAAATACCAATCAATACAAAAATATAAATTATGTACCAAATTTAGGTTCTGATTATTTAAAGACTAGTTTAGGAAGGGTTACATATAATCCCAGTAACCTTAGGTCAAAATCTATGCACTGTGTACCCATAGATAAGGTTGCTCACTATGTTTTGCCACCTACGACTTTGGATGCATTCCTCAATCTTGTCAGATATATTAGAACATCCGGATATATTCTAAGGTCAAATCAAATTATCCAAATGGGAATGGTCACTACTCCAAGCATTTCCTACCAATGGAAAGAGATTTCCAAATAATAAAATAATCTCCCAGTCGGAAGCTGGCCAGAATCCAATAATCTAAATCCAAATATACTGACCATAACCTGGCACATGCATGTGAAAATGCATGGCCAATGCGAGTTTTGTGTATATTTTCATTGCACATACTGATATAAATATACACTGATTCAATAATTTTTTTGGGATTTAAGAAAAATAATAAATTCCTAAAATCATAAAACCAATATTCAAAGCCCCCAAAATAATTCAATGAATTACTCATGTATATCCAGAATAAATAAAATAGGTATATAAAATACATGCATATTAGTAAAAAAATTCCAAACGGTATCTAAAATAAATTAGAAATTAAATCAGACCAAAGTGGGGGTTTACAGATACTTGCTTTGACCTCATACTTTGCCGATCTGAAGAAATGATGTCCTGAAGTGCCCCAATCGGCACACTCTCTCTCCTACTGTGCGTACCCCCCTCTCTCCCTTCTGTGCACAGCCTCCCGCGCACTACTCTGCTGCTACTGTCACCGACGTGGCCATCACCGGCCTGCCACCACTGCACATGGCCGACACCGACCTTCCTGGTGTCCCCCCGTCGGCATCGTCGCCACAGCTCTGCCGCCTATCTCCTTTACGCCGATTTCTCTCCAGTCGCGCAGTCTCTCTCTCTCCCGCGCTAGCTTGCTGCCAAGCGCCATTGCTGCTCCCCTACGGCCGACGCGGTCACTGGCGAGTCAACACCGGCCACCGTTGACCACAGTTGCATCACTGCCGAACACCACTGCTGCGGTTGATGCCAGCAACACCATTGGCCACTTCGATGGCTTCTCACCGAACACCTCCACTGACCCGCCACTAGCCGTCACCGACGATGACTCACACCCCGTAAACCTAGCCGCACATCACCGTCACCATCTGCCGTTGAACGGCTGCCTTCCTCCCTCTTCTTCCTCTCTTCTTTCCTCCCACTTCGAAAACCTCACCCCCGATCTAGATTTCTTTATCCTCTATTTTTTTCTTTTTGTTTGTTATATATATATATATATATATATATAATATTATAATAATATTATTATATTTTATAATAATAATATTATATATTATTATTATTATTTTCTATTTTAGATTTTCTTTTATTCCAAAATCCAAATCAATATTCGATTATAACACGGACCCACCTTGGGTACTGATGGGTACGCTCAAAATGGGCCGCCCAACAGAAAACGGATCCAAAAGCGGAAAGCCCCGACGGTCAACGTTTGAATTGACCGGCGGGCGGGCGATTAGCTCACAAACGGTCAACGAAATGTTGACCGCCACTGCGCACCGGCCAGTTTGGGCCTCGGAGCTTTTCTCTGACCATCCTTTGTGGCCCAAGCCCAACACCGAACGTTAGAGGAGCTTGCTCCGCTCTCCACGAAGGCGGAACTCTCCAAATCAACTCGAACGTTGACCGTCCTCTCCTTACGCGCGTTGGGCCCAAATAACGCCTTTCTACAAGAATGGGCGTACTATTGGGTCCATAACTCCTCCGGCAATTGGCCTTCCACGCGTCCTCTTTGATCCTAAATGGATATCGACAAGATTGGCGCCCGATCTTCCCGTATTCTTGCCCACCAAACAACCCAACGGTAATAATCCAAAGAGGAAAGAGATAACTGGGAAGCTGTTGGCAGCGCGCAAGGAAACTATCACCTCCACCATGGCAACCGAGATGGAAGGCAGGCACACGGAGGAGGGAAAGGATCTCGCCTTCCAAAGAAGGAAGATCATCCACCTCTTCCATAAATCAGCCCGAATTCGGGCACGCTTTTCACTAACACTAAAAACGCTTGGCTTGAGACCAAATCGGGAGAGAAAACCCCAAGTCTTCTAAATACAAGCTTTTGCTTCCTGGATTCGGGGGAGACCGCACAATAAACTTCAAGGCAACAAGCGAATCCTCACGATTGCTTACTAAACAGATACAAGAAGGACCTTGCGTTTCTCTCTTATATCCGGGGTCAAATCGCTCTCCCGCCAACTTATTCTTCTTTCAGATTCTTTCTTTAAAGGCTGTTTGATGGACCTTGAGCGTCGGAGAGTTATCGGTGGGATTTCCTCGCCGTTAATGACCTCTGTTTTGTTTTAGTGGTGTCAGGACCGCATGGTGAGAAGGAGCCGGATCGGGCCGCCAAAAATTCAAGTCGGATCTGTGTACGCATCATTGGCGCCGTCTGTGGGAAGACGCTAACAAAAAGCTTACTCCCATTCTCGCACCCGCTCTTTGTCACCTTTCTATTCCTACGATGGTGAACACAAGGGCTCGGGCTAGCGACCCCGCTAGAGATGCATTTAACCCCGACTAGGATCATGGAAGTCTGCGGTCAACGGGGCTACAGGCGGGGCTCCACCGCCTTACTTCAATTGGTGGAGCGGAGATGCAGCCAATAACTTTGCGCTTAAAGAGTCGCGAGCCACCAGCGCTCACCGGTGGCCATCCCTCCCCGCCACCAAAAGGGGTCAGAGAAAGAAGATGCCTGCCGAAGCCGGAGGCGTTCGGCGCGGCGCCCTCCCGCGTTCCCGGCGTAACAGGCTGCGAGAACGCCTCCGGGAGCACGTCCCGAGAGAAAGTCAAGAACGAAGAAATCCTCGGTACTCTCGGGCCGAAAATCGCAAATCCGGAGCATCCTTTGGCCACCCTCCAGGACAAAGCAGAGTTGAGGGATTACCTCAACTCAAAAGATGCCACTCGCGCCGATCCGCGAGTGGAGCAAACTGGAACCGTGGCGAGCACACCATAGATCCGGACAGATCTCCTTTTCTTGTGGAGATCCCGAGCCGTCGGTCCCTTCGAAGTTCAATTTTCATCGGATCACTTCCGCACCCACCCGAGTCTACAGGGTTGGAGGACTCAGCAATGTGCCGATGCTTTCCTCTCACCACGAAGGGAGATGAGAATCTGGTTTCACCATCTCCCTTCAGGATCTATTGACGATTTCCGTGCACTCACGGACCTCTTCCCCGCTCAATAACGAGCCGACGGGAAGAGAAGGCGGCCGTGGCACCTCTCCCACATCAAACAAAAAGTAACCCACGGCACTTCTGGACGGATCGCCGTGGCGAGGCCGAGAAGGATCCCCAAGTTAGGCGCCTTCATCTCGGCGCTTACTTTTGGTGACTTTTTAAGCACCTTGCCCATAAGAATCCTCAATCATTCCGCGAGGCGGAATCAATCACTAGGGCCTACGGTGGCCTGAGGAGGCCAACGAGGCAAAGCGCCCGAACGGGCGAGATCAGCCCTCGGCCCTTCCCGGGAGAAGGGAAGAGGAAATTCATGGGCGGAGAACACTCCCGCGAGAAGGCGGCGCAAGATCGGGCCGCCAGCGCAAGGATTATGGGCCCACTACTTTCACGCCCTTGACGGACACGCGCAAACGTCCTCATGCAGTATCCGTGGAGAAAAGTTTCGAAATGGCCCAAAACGCCGACAAAGGACTCGGGAACCAGTCCAAATATTGTGATTATCATCGCTCCGCTCGGCCATTCAACCGAGGATTGCAAAACGCCGCAAAGGGAGATTGAGGAGCTGGTCCGCCGCGGACACCTCAATAGGTTCATCAAGGGACACAGGCAGACTTCGGGGGTCGCGTAAGGGCCGAGGAGCCTTCTCCTAAGGAAAACAGATCGCGGCGGGGGTGGTAAACATGATTACCACCCGACCCGCCAAAAATCCTGCGGACTACAAGGAGCAGCAGACTTCTGGGAGGAAGAAGCAGCGCACGGTGGACAACGTTATCAGTTTCAGCGAGTGTGATTCTAATCATGTTATTTCCCCCCATACTGACCCCCTTGTAATTTGCACTCGTTTCAGATGGCAGTGATGACTACCAGCTGAAGCGAGTCTTTATTGATAATGGAAGTTCAAAGGATTTGCTTTACTTGGACGCGTTCTTTAAACTAGGACTAAAAAAGAGTCAACTAAAACCCAAGGACCATCAGACGGCCTTTAGATAACGAACCGGTGCCCGTTCAAGGGACAGTCAACCGGAAGTGACCTTAGGCACCCAACGGTGGTTGACCCGCCTTCGGTTTACAACGCTATACTAGGCAGGCCGTGCCAACGGCAATATCACGTCAATACCACATCTAAAAATGAAGTTCCCAACACCTTGGAGTCGGTGAAGCATTGGCGATCAGTCACCGGACGGACTGCTACATGGCCCCATTTTGAGCGGCAATAAAACTATGGGAGAACTCGACCATCGGGACGAGACAACTCTCCTCCAGCGCGCAGCCGGAGAAGCCACGGATCCGATCCCACCGACCCGGGAACCGGATAAGTGCGTTGATTGGCGGCTCACTCACCGGCCATCCCAAGAGCTAATCGCGTTCTTACGAAGGAACGCAGATCTTTTTCTTGGACTCCCATGCCAGGAATCCCAGCCAGTAATGGTCCACAAGGCGGGCCTCGATCTCGATGAAAATCGGTCGAGGCGACGGAGGAACCAATCTGGTCGAAAAGATGATCGCCATCCGAGAGGAGGTGAAGAAGCTGCTGGGCCAGCTTCATTAGGGAAGTCCAATACCCGATCGGCTCTCTAATGTCGTCCTTGTTAAGAAAAGCAACGGAAGTGGCGGATGTGCGTCGACTTCACCGACATTAACAAAGCTTTGTCCTAAGGACAGCTTTCCCCCGAATAGACTCCGCTGGTTGACTCCACGACAGGACATGAGCTTCATGGAGCTTCATGGACGCCCCAACTACAACCCATTCGCATGAATCCCGAAGATGAGGAGCGTACCTCCTTCATGACGGACCAAGGCACCTCTGTTATAAGGTGATGCCTTTTGGCCTTAAGAACCGGGGCAACCTACCAGCGGGTCAACAAGATGTTCGAAAGTCGATCGGTCATGAATATGGAGGTCTACGTCGATGACATGCTCAAGAAGAGCGGGGCCATCGGCGACCACATTCGCGACTTGAGTGAGTCGTTCAAGTGCTTCAAGGCATCGCATGAAGTCAATCTGCTAAATGCGTCTTCGAGTTGCTTCGAAAATTCTCGGGGTTCATAGTCTCCCGGCCGTAGGATCGGCGAACCCCAGAAAAAAAATCAAAGCACTGGCCGCCGACATGACACCTCCACGAGCGTGAAAGACGTTCAAGGCTCACGGGCGACGCGGCTTTGTCCCGCTTCCTCGCGAAGTCGGAGACAAGTACCAGCCCTTTTCAAAGCCTTGCGGGAACGAAATCCCGGTTTCCGGTGGGCGGATGCCAAGAATTGAATGCCAGCCCGCCGTTGTTGGTATCACCGGTGGGCGGAGAGGTATTATACCTCTACCTCGCGGTATCGTAAACGGCGCTCAGCCTCCGTCCTTGTGCGATGAGGATCCGGGCGCGCGGCCGGTCTCTATGTGAGTAAAATGTTGACCGCCCAGATACTCGCGCGAAAAATTGGTCTTAGCGCTAATATTTACGAAAACTAAGGCCTTACTTCCGGGCCCATCGTATAGTGGTCCTCACGGACCAGCCATTAAAAACCATCCTCCGTAAAAACCCGATGTTTCGGGAGGTTAGTCAAATGGGCTATCGAGTTAGTTCGACATTGAATTCCGGCCAGGCCCGCCGTTGAGCATGATTTCCTCGACGAGACCACGACCCGGCGAACAGATGAAGGCGGCCAAAGATCGGCGGCCCGGAGTCCCAGTGGGTACTCCATATAGACGGATCGTCCATAAGCAACTCCCGACGGGTTCGAGATAAAATACTCACTCAGGCTCAACTTTATTTAATAACGCCTGTGGCTGGCTTGAGACTAGCCTGGAATGCTCCGCCGGCCGGACGGAACTAGCCTGCGACTCCCGCCAGCTCAATTTCAACGGTGGCGTGGCTTTGAAGCAAATCACCCGCTCTTGGCCAAGTACTTGGCCAAGGCAAAGGAAATGATTCAAGGTTTCGAGAGATTAGACCTTGTTCACATTCCGCGTCTCGAAAATATTAGCCAAGGCCGAAAACCCGGAGCAAGATTTCGAGGGACATGCGGGAGATCTGAGCGCTCAAATAAATATCCAGGAGGCCATGCAGATTTCCGAAACAGAGAAAGTGGATGACTCCTTTCCTAAACTATTTGGCTAACGGATCACTCCCGGAGGACGCCGAACAAGCCAAGCGGGTCAAAAAGACAGCCGGTTGGTATATCAGTAGTTCAGCGGACGGCTTTATCGCCGTGGGTACTCAACTCCATACCTCCGCTGTCTAACTCCCCGAAGAGGCGGATACGCGCTAAGCGAGATTCACCTCGGAATGCGGATCGCACATAGGCGGGAAAACCTAGCCTTCAAGGTCATGCGACAAGGGTACTCACGGCCCTCGATGAAGAAGGACCTTGCTGGAATTTGTGAAGAAATGTGAAAAGCTTCACGCAACCTTAATATCCGCAGATTTGAAATCACTTATTATTTTCCGCAATGGGGGCTCGATATTCTGCCCTTTTCCCATTGCCACGGGGCAGCGAAAATTCATCATAGCGGGCATCGACTACTTCACCAATAGCTAAAATCACAGAACACCGAATTCCTTATTCGCGTCTGCAGGTCGTGGTAACCGACAACGGGACCCACCTGGGAAACGCTTCAAAGTATTGCACCAGCTGGTATCAAGCTGGTCCACACTTGGTGGCATACCCCCGTGCCAACGGACAGTGGAGGTCACAAACCGAACGTTGCTCCACGGGTTAAAAACTAAGTTGGAGGAGCCGGGGCTCTTGGGTCGACGAGCTCCCTTCCGTCCTCCGGTCTCACCGAACAACCCCGAGAAGGAACCAACACGCGAGACGCCCTTCGGCCTACATACAGGGATCGGTAATTCCGGTCGAGATCGGGCTTCCAAGTCTAAGAGTGGAGTCCTTTGACCCACCGGAAAACTCCCGAGAAAATTCGGGAGCACTTAGACTTGCTAAATGCTGCTGAGGAATACGGACAGCCGCCTACCAACATCAGTGGCCCGATACTACAATAAGAAAGTGAAAGCCCGGGGGTTCGAGGTAGGCGATGGCGTCGAGACCACAGCAAGATCGCCGGCCGTAACAAGCTCTCTCCCAATTGGGAGGGACCTTTCCTCGTCTCCTTGATAGCAATGAGCCTACAAGCTCCGAACCGGGACGGAAAGCTGGTTCCACGAACGTGGAACGCAGCCCACCTCAAACGCTACTTCCAATAGGAAGCTCAGGTATGAACTCACCCTTCTACGTGCATACATTCGCTTGCTTGTGTAACTGTGAGAGGTAAGGAGTTTACTTAGCATATAGAATACTAGGGTGTATGAACTGCGTTTGCCTTGCAGGTACCCATCCGACCTAGACTGCCCCTAAGTCAGGAGGGTCTTCACCCTCCTGTTAAACCCTGGTCATCCAGGTGGCCGAAATTGGTCTAAAACCCTAGTCATCTAGGTGGCCCGTTAGCGGCCTTAAACCCTGGTCATCCAGGTAGCCCATAGCGGTCTGAAAACCTTGGTCATCCAAGTGGCCCCGATGCAAACCTCGGTCATCCGAGCGGCCCAATAGCGGTCGTATAAACCTTGGTCATCCAAGTGGCCCAAATCGAAAACCTTAGGGGCAAGATGGCACACGCGGCGAGCGTCGGTCGACGGTCGAAGGGAGAAGCATCTCTTCTCCAGTATTGGCAGCCCAAGTTTTCGCTTGAACGGCGCCATCAGGCTGGTTCTCACAAATCTAAGGACCTACTCCTTGACAACCAGTTGGCCACTCCACGTATTAACCTTCTCGACAAAGCAATAGCGTGGTGAGACCATAACGAGAAGCGTTCCTTCTCGACATTAACTACCCAAGTTTCCACTCGGACAAAGACCGCAAGGTTGGTTACCACAACCACTTGCCAAGCCCAGGGGGCTCGGCTCTTAGGCAACCAAGTAGCGATTCGGCCAACCAAGTTGGCCACATTAACGACACAAACAAACACGAAGCAATAAGAAGCAATGGATGCTAAATGAAAAGAACTTCCGTTTTATTGCCCTCAAAAGTGTGTTACAATTTACAAACAATCCAAAAAACAAAAGAGGAAAAAGTACAAAGGGCTACGAGGTCGGGCGGACCACCTCAGGCTGTCTCGGGCTCTCCTCGTAAGTCTTCCTTCGCAAGACCCCGCGGTTCCTTAGATTTATAAGCTCTACGGGAAATCGGGAACAACCAACCGCGCGACGCGACGCTTGATATTGAGCCCTCCAACAGCCTGGGCGTGCAATGCGCCCCAACCTCGTGGAGACTCATCCGAGTATCCAACTCGCCCTCACGGTGGCGACTCTATCCGAAAGACGTTTGTTGTCCGTCTTAAGCCGATCTTCCTCTTCTTTTGATCGGGCGACCTCCGCCTCTTCGCAGCCGATCTCGTCTCTAAGTCGCCACGACAGCCTCGAGAGCGGTTGTGCACTCCCGTAAACCTTAGCGCCCAACCGGCTATCTCGGCCTCGCGTCCCCAAATGATGCGGTCGCCATTGCTCCATTTCGAGGCGACAAGAGCCCCTCTCTTTTTTTGGCACGAGACAAAAACAAAACGTGAGCTCGCAAACATGGTAAAAATAACGGGAAGTTGTTCGGGGTCATACCTCGTAAGTCTTCGGTGAGACCTCACGGAGTCCGGACTTCTGCCGGTGGATCGGAGATGTCGAGCTAGGAGCGCCCTCTTGCGCCAAATCCGCTTTTGCCTCATCCAAGAGGCGGTCCAAAACTCATCATCAACGGCGGCAAGGCTGCTCTCTGCAGCCACCGGAGTAGTCGTGGCGGGTTTTTTTTCCCGGCTTCCCGTGGATGGAGGATCGAGGCCCCTCGTCGACGGCTCCCACAATATAAACCCGCGAGCCTTCAGCGCGTCGCGAGTGGCTCCACCGCGATTCCATCCCGCGGCGCACTGAACCACCTTCACCGCGCAGCTGGGCCAAAATAACTCCTCCGGCATCCACCGGCCGGTCCTCAACGGACCTCTCCGCCCGGAAGTGCTGCGGGACCACCGCAAATCCCGGCGGCCACAATCGAGAGGAGGAAGAGGAGGGCGTGGCAATCGCCCTCGCAATCCACCGAAGACACCGGGCGGATTAGCAACTTCCCCTATTCGGGCTTAGACATTGTAATTGGAAGGTGTGGCCCACGGACCGGTTGGGCCCCATTCGACCTTCTCGGTCTCCTCGGAAACCAAGAAGTCCCTTCTAAATTCATGGCCGCGGTCACCATGCATACGCGGCCGATTTCGGTGCGCCAAGATGCACGGAATCTCGCGAGGGGCATTCCTCTCCCACCTTCACGAAGAAGAGCCGGTTTTCCGGTTCTTGGGAGTCATAAATCGCCTGTTTATCTTTATCCTGGGACGGGGCCGAAAGTGAGATCCACTCGCCCGGGGTCACCTTAAATATGACCTTAAGACCGGACATCCTAAACTTGTTTGAGTTTCCGGCAAAAATGCATAAAGTGCAAATGTACCTCACGGCGTTGGCATGAAACGGGGATCACGATCGACTCCGGCTCCTCCGGAAGGGGCAATGGGAGCCAAGGTGGGCCTCATAGACGGTGATGTAGCCCTCCCGGTGGGTGAGAGGCAACTTCACCCGCTCCGGAACCTTCCAGGCCATCTCCTTCGGGATGTTGAATTCAACACACAAGGCCTTAACATCACCCTCTCTTGAGATTTCCGCAACGGAGGCCATGATCGAAAAGGTGCTAGGGTTTCCGGGGAAGGTTTGACTGTGAAATGGAAATGAGGAAGACGAAGGAGTGGTAACCAACTTCAAAAACGGGAGGAAGTCTTAGGCGCCAAGCTTGCAAAGGACGCCTTAGCCATGCCACGCATCGTCTCCTCATTCGACTTAGCCAAACGATGGGACTCCCCGCACGAAAACCCCTCATTAATGGCACCGTCATTCACGTGTCGCCACCCCACTTGGCCCAGCAAAGGACGGATCTCGGCGCATTAATTAGATTTCCTTCCAACCAAAAGAGGACACGTGCCACTCTCTCTGGAAGTCCGCCGAAAGATGGTAGAAGTCATTCTGAATTGACACGGGCGGACGCGGACTCCGAGTCGGCCGGGGATCAACACCGAAACTCGAATTGGCCAGGTGGTCAACAATTCTGGAACTCTCAACAACTCAGTACTCGAAATTGACCCAAAACGGTCAACAACTCGTGCTCCGGGGTTGACCAAGACGGTCAACATCTGCAAAACTCAGGATTTGGTCAAAACGATCGACAAAACCGGAGTAAAATCGAGACGATGAAGACGAACGGTTTATAAGGGGCACCCCATCAGAAACATGCTGGAGATCAGAAATCTGACCACCAGCATGGGGGGCTAGTGATGGGTACGCCTCAAAATGGGCCGGCCCAACAGAGAAAACGGATCAAAATCGAAAACGACGGTCAACGTTTGAATCTCCAAACGGTCAACGAAATAACCGATTTGGGCCTTGGAAGCTTTTCTCAATCACCTGTGGCTCAAGCCCAACAAATGAACGTTAGAGGAGCTTGCTCCGCTCTCCACGAAGGCGGACGACTCTCCAACGGTCAACTCGAACGTTGACCGTCCTCTCTTACGCGTTGGGCCCAAATAACGCCTTTCTACAAGAATGGGCACATCTATGGGTCCATAACTCCTCCCGGCAGCCAACCACCTTCCACGTGTCCTCTTTGATCCTAAATGGATATCGACAAGATTGGCGCCCTTCAAATAAGGAAGGCGCGAGATCTTCCCGTATTCTGCCCACCAAACAACCCAGCGGTAATAATCCAAAGAGGAAAGAGATAATGGGAATTAGCCAAGAAACTATCACCTCCACCATCGAGATCTTTGGAGAAGGCGGCGGCCACGGAGGAGGGAAAGGATCTCGCCTTCCAAAGAAGGAAGATCATCCACCTCTTCCATAAATCAGCCCCAGGGCACGCTTTCACTAACACTAAAAACGCTTGGCTTGAGGCTCAAGGCGGGAGAGAAAACCCCAAGTCTTCTAAATACAAGCTCTATCTCCCATTCCTGGGAGACCGCACAATAAACTTCAAGGCAACAAGCGAATCCTCACGATTGCTTACTACCTTTCCCACCGACTCGGATACAAGAAGGACCTTGCGTTTCTCTCTTACATCCGGGTCAAATCGCTCTCCCGCCAACTTATTCTTCTTTGATTCTTTCTTTCTGTTTGGATCGATTTTCCGGAGAGTTATCGGTGGGATTTCTCCCGCCGTTAGCTCGCGACCTCTGTTTTGTTTTAGTGGTGTGCGAGGAACACTCGGTGAATGAGGCGGATCGGGCCGCCAAAAAAATCCGAAAAGTCGGATCAGTGCAGCATCGGTACTTCAAAATTTTTAAATATTTAATTAATTTTACAACGTCTAAATTACTCAAAATCACAATTAATATTAAATTAATCCGAATAAAAATCCAGAATATTACATTCTCCCTTCCTTACAAAAATTTCAGCGTCGAAATTTATGCCTCTCGATCTTAACCTCAATTATCCAACAATAACGATATTCTTCCGAACTTCATCTTCACACTTCTCAAACCACTTTCCCAATTGAATGATTTATCCAAAATCTGATCCTCAATACTAGATCCTTTCTATTCCAAAATCTGAATTGAAGCTTTAACACGACACAAATTCTCTTCGATCGATGACGATTCCAATCCAAGCACATTCGAATGATCATTCACATATTTATCATACAAATCATAGGACATATCATGTCCATATATCAAATTCAGAGATAAGGCCAATTTATAGACCACCTCTCCGACCTACCGAACACTTGGAAGATTCCGACGAACCTTATCTTCAAATTACTTGATGACCTCTAAACTCAAAATTCTTCTCTTCAAGATACTTCCATAAACATCTAACCATCCACATCGAACTTTAAATCAGACTGCAAATCCGATCTCCTCCTTGAAGCCTGAAATCATATCTTGTGACAAACAGCCAAAAGTCTACACACTTTCGCTACACTACTCTGATTGATCATCTGCCTCCAATCAAAATTAGAAGCCTCAGAATCAGAACATCTTACAATCTGCTCATCTCGAAAACATGCCAACAACGAATCTCGGGAACGGCATCCTGATCGGCAAGCAAAGAGCTGACTCCATCAACTCATCCATCATCCTCAAAATTGCTACTAATCTTCTAGTTATCCGAGGCAGACTTGAAACACAGATCTTGAGGCTTCTTCTTTGCTCGACTTCATCTTTTAGGCACGGATATACCTTGCCACACAGGTCACGACCTCATGCTTTATATTTTTCCTACTTACTCTCGATGCATGATCAACTTGCCATTAAATTCTCTCTCCACTCCGCAAGGTAAAGAATCTTCAACGTTTCCTTCGAACTTGGACAAATCCAAACTCAATATAGCTTCTAACAATCTCATTTGCTTTCAAGCTTTCATCTAATCAGCTTCCGAGCTTTCATCCAATTAACGATAATCAAATAAGAGAATTCTTATGAACATGCCTCCTCTTGAACGTGCAAAGGGAAAGCACTGGTACATAATGCTCAAGATTGCCTGCTCGATCGCTTTCAACTTCAATATAGCTCATCCAAAAGGGCTTTATTTCTGTTCTTCTCAAAAAGTTCTCATGCAGATAGGAACTTCGTTCAGAATCCAATCCTAGAAGCAAAGAGGAAATTCTTTGGCCTAGTCTTTCCACTGGCATCTTCGACATAGCACTTCACACACAAAAATCCTCCAGACTATACTGCGTCCTGAACTTTTCTTTGGATAATGAGCCCAACCATACTAAATCTATACATGTCAAGATCTTTCTTAGGAGTATTACTAAATGTTGCCAAACTTTTTGATCCATCAGGGATCAACAAAATAGGCACCGACGACAATCTATTCTTCAATTACCAAAAACTTCCCTCACAAGCATCACTTCAAAGCTTCTATTCCAAGGGCGGAATATAACACTACAATCATCGGAAAACTTTTAACATATCTCCAATCATAACCAATCAAATCCAAAAAAATCCACAATCCCACGACCATAGCTGGTCATTTTCAATTGCCACTACTTTCACCTTCTTCGAATTTCCAAATATCTCATTAAGAACCATATGAACTAAAAGGAGACCTTCTCAAAATTTACAGCTGACTTTCTAATCGGGTCTCATACTCCTTAAAATTCTTCAAATGAATTAGAACACCGATAACAAAACCACCCCAAACAAAATCACCATAAATAAAACCATCACAACTGATCCAAAAACAATTAGAAATCCAAATTTCGATATCCGTAAAAGACGGCCAAACATTCGACAACCTAAAACCACCATCAAAACTTTGCAATAACCACAACTTAACCTGAAAGCTGTCTTATGCACATCCTTCCACTGAATCCTCAATTAAGGATACTTCGAGCACAGCTCAATCTTAAAGAAAACCCAAATTTTTTCAAATGGATCCAACAAATCCTCAATCCTTGAGAGCTGATACATATCCAATTCCCCAAATAATCCAAGCATAGATCCATCAATCCAATTTTATTCACCAAAGAATATTGAAGTACTCCATGCCAAGACACTTGGCCGAACGAAACCTTCTCAATAGATTCTATAATTGCTGTTTTTATTTCTTTAGTTCAGACAAGGCTTCCCCATTCAGAGCCTTCGAAATAGACGCAAATCAAAACACAACATCGAAAATAAATTTGATCTCTTGATCCATGAGCAATCCAGTTGAATCCTCTGAAAAATATTTTCAACTCGCAGATGACCCAAAATGCCTTCAATGGTCACAGAATAACTCTCCAATGTGATCATATACGCCAAATGAGTTCAGCACCCATCTTCAACAAATGACTTACTCGTAATGCCAAAATCAACTCTTAAGCCTTCTTACTGATCCTTCCTTGGAACTCTGATGACTCGTAACCCAAAATACAAAATGGAAAGGTCTTGTCAAAATAGCCTTCCATGACTGAAGATCCGGCTCTAATTTCATGAGCTATAACTGTAAATGTTCAATCTGGAACCATCTAAACTCCTATCTGGACGTCTGAAATTTGAACAATCCTTTGACAGATGGCATATTTGACCATAATTTAAAGTAGACTTTACTTCTCATGAAGCAAACTCATCTCGCAAGCTTCTTCTAGCAACACTTATAGCTTGACCATGCAAACTCAAATTTTTAGGAAGAAGACTTTGCTTCATCTAACTCTCCATTAGCATGTCCTTTGGAGAATAAACATATTCATCATTCGAGTTCTGACTCCAATACTTTGATTACTTCTGAAAACGCTTCTCCCAAAATTGCTCCTACTTGATCAATAGGGCCTGGTCTAACTCCTCACCATGAGCCCAGAGTCGGAATGACACCGACTGCTTTCAAATTGAATCTTGAATTCCTCAACTACTATCATATTTCAACAAATCTTTCAAATTCTTTAACATCTTCTTGAACATTGCTTTAAAAGACCGAACCACGAACTATTTGTCTTTCAATTCTTTAACGATAAAAGATTTGCAGGGACGATTATCCACCCGATCGCAGCAACAAGAAGGAATGGACAACCCTTGAGTCTTCCTCTCACTCTAGCCGTAGCTTCGAACCTGTACACAATCAGCATCCTCGCTGCTAACAAAATCAGACTTGCATATCATTGTCTTATCTTCTCACAGAGGTTGTCCATGAAAATTTCACAACTTCCCTTACAAAGAGAAATAAGTTGACTTAACCTGAGCTTCTTCATTTTTATCCACAGCATCCAAACTTGACGAGCCTTCATTCATCTCTACTTCTACCACTTACCTTCCTGCTGGCCAAAAATCTCATTCTACTTCGCAAGATTTTGAACTGACCAATTTTATCACCTACCCTTCTACCGACCAAAATCTCCTTCAACTCCGTAAGATTTCGGACCAGCACCATCTAATGTCGCTGCTTCTTTTCCAAAATCACAAAACCCAACAAAACCTCTACATATTAAAAGAAACTAAACAAAATCTTCCTTCTGCCTCTATAACAATCCGCTTATTATATCGCTCGTGTGACTCATCAAAATCAAATGATCATCCTTCCAATCTAAACCCAAACTTTCACAACTCGCCCTTACAATTCAAATTGAAACTTCAACAACCAAAATTTTCTATCATCTGTCAAAGACAATAATTATCATGTCCAGAAGGTCAATCCATTATTTATCCAAAATGACCTAAAGTATCTCTTCTTATGACTTTTCTCTGATACCACTTTTGTCACAAACCCAAACCAAACAGGTCGATTAAATAATTAATTATAATTTTTAAAATTTAAATCCCAAATAAATTTAACAGATAATACCAAGTCCCAAATCCGGGTGTGATGAACTAAAATACAGAGGATCCGATAAATCAAAACCCTCAGAGGACCTCATCGGACATCCGTCCGAACAACATAAATACGACCTACTCTTACACTGCATCCGAATCTTCTACTCTGAAGGGATAAAATAAGAAAAATGAGTTTAATACTCAGCAAGTATCATAATTAAACAAAGAAAGTTTAATAAATTAGAGAAAATGTCAAATGGATAAAAATCTGTTTAAATGATAAGATAAATCCAAATCGCCGATATAACAAATTCAATAAAAATCTAAGATCTAGAATTCAAATTTCAATGGTAGTCTCGTACTCAAATCAAATATCCAAATCTAAATAAATGTCCAAATTTCAAAAATAGTCCTCGTCGGGACGTATATACATACATATATATATATATATATAACAAAAACAGAGATGATCCGAACCAATTCCAAAGTCGATGTTGATCCAAGTCCAAATCCGATTCCGAGTCCAAGTCCAAGTCCAAATCCAATGCCCGATCAGCTTGTAATCTAGGGTAGAATCCGATTGCCGAATGATCCAATAGCGTGCGCAGAAACCGAAACAATACTGCGACAGATATTCTAAATGTCTGGATTAAAACATATAATCACAATCGTTTGTACGAGACATACCAAACCCAATTATAGATAAAATCAATGAATCTCAAATCCAAATCCAAAAATTCATATCCAAATCAATGTCAAATACCAATCAATACAAAAATATAAATTATACACCAAATTTGGATTCTGATTGTTTAACGACTAGTTTGAGGAAGGGTTACCCATAATTCTAATAACCTTAGGACAAAATCCATGTACTATGTACCCATAGATAAGGTTGCTCACTATATTTTACTATCCGCATTTTTGGGTATATTCCTCAAGCTTGTCAGATATATTAGGACGTCCGAATATATTCTAAGGTCAAATCAAATTATCCAAATGGGAAGGGTCACTACTCCAAGCCTTTTCTGTGGGTGGAAAGGAATTTTCAAATAACAAAATAATCTTTCCGTTGGGAGTTAACCAGAATCCAATAATCTAAATCCAAATGTAATAACCACAACCTGGCACGTGTATGTGAAAATGCACGGCCAATGTAAGTTTCGTGTACATTTTTGTTACACATATTGATATAAATATACACCAAGTCCAATAAATTTTTTAAACTTTTAGAAGAATAATAAATTTTTAAAATCATAAAACCCATATTCAAAGTCCCCAAAATAATTCAATGAATTACACATGTATGTCAAGAATAAATAAAATAGGTATACAAAATATATACATGTTAGTAAAAAATTTAAAACAGTTTCTAAAATAAATCAGAAATTGAATCAGACTAAAGAGGAGGTTTACAGATACTTACCTTGACCTCATACTTTGCTGATCTGAAGAAAGGATATCCCAAAGTACCTCAATCGGTACTATCTCACTCTTGCCTGTGTACCCCTCTCTCTCCCTTCTGCGCACAGCCTTCCGCGCACTGCTCTGTTGCTGCCATCGCCAGCGTGGCCATCGTCGACCTGACACCACCGTGCACGGCCGACACCGGCCTTCCCGGTGTCACCTCGTCGACATCGTCGCCACAGCTCTGCCGCCTATCTCCTTTGCATCGATTTCTCTCCACCACGCGGTCTCTCTCTCTCTCTCCCGTGCTAGCTTGCTATCGAGTGCCACTGCTACTCACCCACGACCTACGCGGTCACTGGCGACTCAACACCGGCCACCGTCGACCACTATTGCATCACTACCGCTGCGGCTGCTGCCGGCAACACTATCGGACACTTCGATGGCTTCTCACCGAACACCGCCACCAACCCGCCACAAGTCGTCACCAACGATAACTCACACCCCGTCGACCTAGCAGCACATCACCGTCGCCGACCGCCGTCGAACGGCCGCCTTCCTCCCTCTTCTCCCTCTCTTCTTTTCTCCCTCTTCAAAACCATCACCCCCAATTTTATCTGCTTCTGCAGATTTCTTTATCCTCTGTTTTTTTTCATTATATATATATATATAATATTATAATAATATTATTATTTTTTTTGGTAAGTAAGTATTTTAGATTATCGGGAGAAAAAAATTTACAAAAGTTAGGTTTTATCTCCAAGTGTTTTGGCTTGGAAATAAAACATAAAATGCTAGGGCATACCCCGACCAGCCGGTACATCAGAAAATACCAAAATAGCCTCTAAGAGAACAACGTTCAAAATGTAATATGAAGATACACAAGAGCAGGCACTCGACATCATAGCAAGATCAACTTGCAGTTCAGCCTCAAACAACTCCGTGCCAATTCTAGTGGTGCATCCGAGCCCAGCTACAACATAGGACAAAATGGCAACTGCCCAGCACATCAACGTTGGCTCCCACCAAGCCTCCACATATTCCAGTAGCAACATCAGCTCCCAACATCAGGCCAACAGCTGAGATCACATCAGTACACCAACCGGGCCTGTGCATTAGTAGGCACCAGCACATGGCTCAACACACTCGCAATGCATCAGAACGACAGGCAGCAACCGCAGCCTGCCATACATCATCATTAGAAAAACCCAATAGAACAGCAGCGAAAATCACAGCTGCAAGAAGAACCAGCAGACCAATCCAGTCTTCAAACAACAGAAGACCAAAAAAGTAATATGAAGTTACAAAATCAGCAAAAACAGCCGAACTCAACACCACTTGCGGTGCATCTGGTCCCAGCTTCCGCATAAAGCTTACTGGCAACTGCCCAGGCTACTGGAATACAACAAGCATGCCACAAAATATTCCAGCAGCAACATCAGCATCTAAATCATCACACAGGATCGAAGAGTATGCATATCAGCACACCAACCGGGCCAGAGGGGCAGCATCCGCATCCTGTAACACAGCATCACTGGACAAAATCCATCAAATCAGCAGCTAATTTCACAGCTGCACATATATCCATCCAAATGCACTACTGAAGCAGGCAGCAGAATCCAATTAAAGCAAAGTCTATAGATAAGCCTCATGGCCCATTGGACTGGTACAGATCCATGACCCAACAGCCTCAACTGCCAGTGACATAGCAGACAAACCTGTTGCAGCAATTATCAGGAAAGAGGATGCCGGCCTTTCTTGGAGGCAGATTTACGCCGACGGCGATCTGCAGCCACTCATTCCCACCCATTAATAGCCTGTCGAGCAAATAGCTCATCCATATAACGTTGGCGATCGTCATAATCCACATCACCCGCAGAATCGATTCGCACAGACTTGGCAGACCACCTCCACTACCGTAATCCATGGAAATGCAGACACTAAAGGCTCTGGAATTCATATACGAGCATCCAAAGAACAGGGGCCGGACACGAAATAGACCGATTAGCAAGTCCCGCAGGATCCCCAGAACATGGATTGCAAGGCGTCGAGCCCTGCACCGCAGCCACATTCCCTGAAGAAGGTCCCACTGGTGCACAGGAAGCCTTAGAGCAACATGGCAGGTGATGATCAGGCCTTTGCAGAATACCATAATCATCAGACAATGGATCACCAGCATAAGGATCCACATTTGGCAGAGCGAGCTCCAATCCACGGCCCGAGTCACGGATCATCTCTGCTTCAGCCACTGAAGCCTCAGAGCCATTACCTGGGCAGCCAGACAAGGGGATCGATCTGACTTCTTGGAGTTCAAATGGAGCCTTGTTCAATAAACCATCTACAACATCTTCCAGGGAGTACTTGCTAGCGATCCGCGCGATAGACTCCGGAGTAGAACCATCGACGCCAGGATTTAGACCAAGCTCATCTGAAATCGCATCTCCATCGACCTCAAGATTTATTATCGCCGATGAGGAGAACCTAAGAAGATGATCACCACAAACGGAGCCCCCACATCCAATACCGAGTGGACGTTAAGTAGTGACAACAATAGCAGGCTCATCTTTCATGGACCCAGAGAGAGCCCCATCCTCCTCAGGAACATTCCCAGCTGAAGCAGAGCACGCAGCAAAGGATGTCTTAATAGGATCTGAATCAGTTTATTGAGAAGGCATGGTAGATACCAAACCACTTGCAGTGCAAACAACAATGGCAGGGCTACAAGGCTGCTGAATCAAATCCCCATCATCCAGAGCAATCCCCCCACAAACAGGAGAGGAATCAACCCTCTTAACTGAGATCCCCGCATCAGGAGATGCATGATCAACCAAAACCTGATCAGGGATGGGTTTTATGGAACACCCACCCTCACCAACAGCAGGACCCGGGGCCTTGGGCAGAGACTTTAGTCTGCTTGGGACCGAGTGATAGGCAACTTTAACCTCCATCAGCTTAGCAGATGAAGCAGCGCCCGATAGAATCATGATTTTAGCAGGTTGAGGATCACCTTTTTTTCATCTCAACACAGATTCTGGCCACATGAACCCGATTCATCATGGCAGTTTGGGGATCACACAGGATTGGTTTGCCAATCCTACTAGCGATCCAACTTAAGCCCAATGGAGTCCAATATTTAATTGGAATGTTTGTCAGCGAGATCCAAACAGGGATATTATAATATTATTATTATTATATTTTATAATAATAATATTATAATTATTTTCTATTTTAGATTTTCTTTTATTTTAAAATCCAAATTGATATTCGAATGATAACACGGACGTACCTTTGGCGTCAACCCAACTGATCCAAATATCCTCCAAAATTTTTAAATATTTAATTAATTTTGCAACGTCCAAATTACTCAAAATAATAATTAATATTAAATTAATCCAAATAAAAATCTGGAATATTACAACGCAAGTTATGATACCCTAACACATAACTTTCCAATACAGCAAACTGGCAATGGATAACCATAATGTATTTGAGACTACTTCAATTAAATCACAAATATCTAACCAAGCATTCGGAATATATTATTATAAGTTGGATTGTTAAAATACTGAGTTGTTAGTGATCCGATTTATCAAATTATCAGAAAAAATAATATTCAAGTGCTTCAACTATTCAAATTATATAAGAATATTGAAGTCACACAATGAAGATAAAAATTATTCTGGTAGTTTTATTCATTAATTTCTTTCATAACATACATACTTATAACAGTAAAAGTATAACTCGAAAAGGGATAAATAATACATTGAGCGGTGATTTGACTATATTGGTCCAACCTAACCAGAAACATATATCTCAATCACCTACATGAGGACCAGAGAGTGAAGGACATCGTTACCACACACGGGCCAGTCTTGGGATGGACACAAAAGGAAGAAAAGCTCTCAACCTAGAAACGGTAGTAGTACTCCAAGAATTACCTATTTCAGACAAAGAGGGAGCAAAAACGCTCTCCATAGAGGAACAATAACAACCCCTTTTAGAATTGCACACATCTTTAACATATAGGCTAAAAAAAAAGAAGAAGACTCTCCCCAAAGAGACACAAAAGTAGCTTCTTTTCAAAACTGTATTAAAGAGGATTGCCCAACATAGATAGGGAGAGGAGGAAACCGCCCTCCAAAACCCGAGATCTGCAAAATATTTGGGGAAGGAGCATGCGTGGAAGGTCAGCAAGTGGTGTCCCATTATGAACATGTTAAAAGTTGAAAATTTAAACCTCTTAATATACGGGGCTAGTGATGGATATGATATTAATCGGGTTAGCCCAAATCCTAAACAAGGAAAGAATAAAGGTCTAAGTAACAACGGCCCAGTAGAAATCCCTCGAATGACACAAATAAAGAGCGTGACGGTTGCTCCAAGATATGTGATCCAAACCATTTGCCATTGAATAAGTAATAGTGGATAATCGTTTGACAGTTTCAGATGGTTACCGCACCAATTCAATGGTTAGAAACCAAACCATCTGACTAATAATTAAAGGTGGCAGTTACTTATACAAGAAACTCTCCTTATAGCTACAAAAGCGTAATGCCTACGTATTGATTCAGGGGTCCGCTAAACGATACCCCCTATTATAAATAAAGGCTTCTCCCATAGAAGAAGGGGACATTCGAGCAACATTTGAAAAGACAATGGTTAAACAAATCACAAAAGTCAGATACTCTCCCATATGAGTGTAACACTTTCAAAACCACTCTCCTAAACAAGTGCATTGCTTTCAAAACTGTTTTCTTAACCAAGTGCACTTTAAGGAGTACAACCTTTCAGAAACACTCACTCTCTATCAACTTGCATTCTCATATTTATTTTCTCACGTCTTTTTATTTTGGATAGAAAGATTAATAAATTGAGTATCGGAGGATATATCGGGAAGTAAGTCTCGTATTCTTCTTACGTTTTAATTGTTTTATTATAGTGTGTGGGATCCGGATCCAAAGTAACAAAAACTGAACCCGTTTCCAAACGAACTTCCGAGTAAAGTAGTTTTCTAATTTGTTCAACAATCCGAATCTACGAAACACATTAACTATAAATAATTATTATATTTCTATATTATTTTATTTTAACCACTAAATATAGTGTTAGCATGACCTGTGCACTGTGTGGGGTGTGGTTCACTTGGTATAAAGCAATAGATTTAATTTTGATAACTTCATATATTTTTCATACTATTGATTAGTTATTATTTATAGTAATAAAGAATAAAAAATCTAAAAACCTTTACAGTTTAAATGGATATATTTATTATAAGATTATCTAGATGCATTTTTAGTAAAGCGAGGGGGAGGGGGAACTAAGCGGTCCAAGTAATCCCAGTTCGAAAAGAAACAGTACTGCTGCGGCAGCGAAGAAATGTCTCTGGCATATTAGACAGGGCAACTGATCATTTTCCACCTTTCTACAGCGTTCTTGCACTCTTATTTAAGTTTTTTGTTTTTTGAAATGATGAAAAATAAAAACTAAAAAAATCATTAAAAAATATTTAAATATGGCGAAGCAATTTTTTTAATATTCAAAATATTCCGCGGTAAATTTAGTAGAAGTAGACATATTTTCGGGAAGGTGATATTTTTTCAGTCAATAATAATAAATTAAAATTTTAAAAAAATTAAATAAGTAAATGTTAGGAATGTATGTTTTTTTTAATAATAATAATATTTGTTTTTCAGTCAATAATAACATGTTTTTCATTGTTAAGAGCAACGGTAAATATTGGGATTTTATCAATATTACGCCGTTGTGGCCGCAGATTTCTGTGGTGGAACGCTGTGCTGAGCTGCTAAACCAAGAAGGCCGCGCTCTCTCTCTCTCTCTCTCTCTCTCTCGGGACTCCGTGCCGCTCGTCCCATCTTTGCACTGTTGAAGCAACCGACGTGGGAAAGAGTCAAAGAAAGAGGGAGGAAGCAGAGGACAGTGGATTCCAGTGCGCGAGGACGCAAAGTTGCACCGCGCCCAATCCCTGGTTCGGCTTCCATGGATTTCCTTCCTACCTCCTCCTCCTTTGCCCCTCTCTCCGTTCTTAAATCAATTTCTCTTTCCTGAACATTTCCCTTCGCTACTAGGGCTTCTATTTCGAGGATCCGTTTAAAGATTGCGGAACGAAGGAAGCAATTGTATATTATTATTGTTAGGGAGACCAATCGAAGAATCTCTTGCGGAACTCAGTATAACCTTGGTTTCCTGTCGTCCTCTCTCTCGTCAAGATTGTGCGATTTCTTCGATCTCGGATCGGCAATTAGGAGAAGGAGGCCGTATTGCCGCGCGAAGATGCTTTGGCTGATCAGATTTTCCGGCTTTTTCTCCGCTGCGATGGTGATGATCATCCTCTCACCTTCTCTCAAATCATTCCCTCCCGCCGAGGCCATCCTGTCGTCATCGCATTTCGATTCTTATCTTCGGTCACCTAGCAGTGAAACCTTCACCGATAGTCGCTTCTCCTTTCGAAGAGCGCCGGCGTTCCGCAATGCCGACGACTGCGGCATCAGAAGACCATCAATGTCCTACGGAGCGAGCGTATGCGACCCCTCGCTGGTCCACGTGGCCTTAACTCTCGACGTCGAGTATCTCCGCGGCTCAATCGCTGCCGTCCATTCGATTTTGCAGCATTCTTTCTGTCCGGAGGGCATCTTCTTTCATTTCCTCGTCACCGAGACGAATCTTGAAACCCTAGTTCGATCGACCTTCCCGCAGTTGAAGTTCAAAGTCTATTACTTCGATCCGGAGGTCGTCCGCAGCCTAATTTCGACCTCCGTCCGACAAGCGCTCGAACAGCCGCTGAATTACGCTCGCAACTACTTGGCAGATCTGCTCGAACCCTGCGTTCGAAGAGTGATCTACCTAGATTCTGACCTCGTCGTCGTCGACGATATCTCAAAACTATGGAGCACGAGCTTGGGATCTAGAACGATCGGAGCGCCGGAGTATTGTCACGCGAACTTCACAAAGTACTTCACCGACGGTTTCTGGTCGGACAAGCGATTCTCCAGCACTTTCGACGGCCGTAAGCCTTGCTACTTTAACACCGGCGTGATGGTGTTGGATTTGGTAAAATGGAGGCGGGCCGGGTACACGAAGAAGATCGAGTGGTGGATGGAGGTGCAGAAGAGCGACCGGATCTACGAGCTCGGATCGCTGCCGCCGTTCCTGCTGGTATTCGCGGGACACGTGGCTTCCATCGAGCACAGATGGAACCAGCACGGTTTGGGAGGTGACAATGTGAGGGGAAGTTGTCGGGACCTACATCCCGGACCGGTGAGCCTACTGCATTGGAGCGGCTCCGGCAAGCCGTGGATGCGGCTAGACTCCAGGAAGGCTTGTCCGTTGGATTCCCTTTGGGCGCCGTACGACTTGTACTATCACTCGCTCCGAAGGTGACGACTCGGCCGCCGGCGAGTGGCCGATTGACGCGCCGGTGCGTCCGTTTTAATTTTGCTTTTTTGTTATCTTTTATTATCGTGATCCCTTCCTTCTTTTGTTCGTTTCTTTTCTGGATTTATTGTTGTCTACTGGTTTACCTTTTTTTTTATTGGGTTCACTTTTATATTAACTTTGATCGTCCCGGTCATATTCATCAGCGCTGAGGCCATTTGTATTCCATTCCATTATTGGTGCCTATGAAAATAAAAAAATAAAATATAAATCATAAAGGCTGCAATTTGTCATTGTCTCTGCTATTTTATTTATTAATCGTCCATTCTATTACTACTATCAGATATGTTGAGATAATAATAATAATAATAATAATAATAATAATATATTTTCAAATTTAAGATTTACTTAATTTTTGATAGGATATTTATTAAAATAATACAAAATATGTAAATTAAATTGATTTTAGGGTTATTTAACAATAAATTTTCACCCTTTTTTTAATTTTGTAACTTTATTATTGAAATTTTCCATGTAAAATTTTTATTTTGATGAATTTAATTACAAACTCAATTTAACAATTCCATCAAAGTATTACTTAAAAGAAATTCGATGACCATGTTTATCGAATTGATTACCTGATAATTAACTAAAGATAATTAATCGAACTAAGGGCTTTAATTTTATTTAGATTACTTAAAATCCTGTTATCGTGCTCTATTAAAAAATAAATAACTTCTTATATTTAACTATTCATTTCAGTTTTTTGGCATCTATAATCTTACTGCGTGCTGGTTTAACACAGATTACACGTGTTTGTAAGTTAGGTGCTGAATTTGGTTATGAATTTTAATACTTTTTAATTTTTTTTGAAATTAAATATATAAAATCAAGTAAAATATCCTAAATAAATAAAGTGCATAGAGGAATTTAAATTTGTGAAACCAACTTCCTTCTCTAGAACGAAGATCAAATTTTATAAATTAACATCAACACTCCAACTCATGAGATTTTATTCCAGAGTCACATTACTGTTTCGAGAAGATGATTATAAAAGTGCTTTCGCTAAGTGTAGTATTAATTTCTACAATGAATGAATGTATAAAGACCAATGACTCAAAAGAAGATTAAGTATTTATTTGCTATGTTTACTTTAATTTTTGCCAAAGTGAAAAAGGTCTTTTTAAAAAATTTGAAGGATTTTTTAAACTTATCAAATTATCCAAATATTGTAGAATTATTATTTTCAATTATGCTGATGCATCCATGATCTAAGTTTCGAACAAATTCACGTCGAGCTGTTCGTCAAGTTCCAATCTCCGTCCTCTGAACTTCGGATCATGCACACCACAACTCCAAACAAGAAGTCAAGTGATGACAGAATTTTGTCCAATCGAAAACATTTCGACGCTGAAGTCAATAAACAGCCTTCTGGGAATAGAAGGTAGATGCAGAGAATGCAGAAACGAATGCTGGAAGTATGTTTATCGATGTAGATGGGGAGTATACTCGTAGAGAGAATGGCTTTTGATGCTCGTGAAGATCAATTTTTCTAAGTACTAAGCTTGCAGGAAGCTAGTAATAAAGAGAAGAAGAGCGAGAGCGTTGGGATACTTGAGAGTTTAGAAAGCTTCTGACAACTTGAGTTTGCTTGAGGGCGTTTAGTGGGCAAGAGAAAGCGTGCCTTTGGAGAGAGTTTCCAAGGCCTCTTATAGCCATAGCTGTGGACTTCCTTTCTTATGCAGCGAGTCTGGATACCCACCTTCTATGTGGGATCATTGCCTTTCTTGCGTAGATGTGAGTGCCATTCATGGCTGTAAAGGTTAAGGAGGTGAATCTTCTTTCTTCTGCGCATGGCAATCGTTAGGATTTCCTTCAGTTACACACGAGAGGTTACAATGGAAAGATCTTGGCGCCTTCCCATGGGATGTGTTCGATCTCCGAGAGGTTACTGATGGGAGTGCCGTTGATCTTGGGCCTCTGCCGGCCCACTTTCTTTGGAGATCACGTCCCAAGTTAAAATGAAATTAGGCAAACTACCATTGTGACCTGGAAAGGGATGCCAGGGTCGATACAAGCAGTGGTTCTTGGTCTTCATTCCTCATCTTCATGCGTGCTCTTTGTTTTTCGCTCTAAGTTTGTTGATCGTTGACCATAATGTCAAGATCCGAAGAATTGAGCCCGAAGGAGGGTGTTAACCGGATTCGTTGACCGTGAAGTCAAGATCTGGAGAACTAAGTAGGAAGAAGAACGTTGACCTGATTTGTTGACCTTCATGTCAAAATCCGGGGAACAGAGTCGGAAGGAGAGCGTTGACCAAATTCGTTGACCGTTATGTCAGAATCAGGAGAACTGGTGTGGATTGAATCGACGCATTGTTTCATTATCCCGCCAGACAGGTAATGAAAGGTTTGCATAACCGCTTCAGTACTCTGCTACATGTCGTCATGCAGCGAATTTGTAATTTTTGTAATTAATTTACCAGAAGATTTGATTTGACTGCGCCCACTCAGAAAATGACACATGTTTGTCATAATAGGCGCACCTTTTCGATGCGCTACCTTACTCCAACGACTGCGAATTTTATGAAAACCGTTCGCCAATTCAAATTTTTCACACCTTTCTTGTTAAAAATTCTAAGTCATTGTCTTCTTCCTTTTGCTTCCGATCTCATGGCTCTCTCGTTTCGAAATTGCCTCAATCATTACCACTGGTGAGGTGAGAGAATTGTACATCGAGTTCAATATTCCTCCTCAGATTGTGTTCTCGATACCCACGGAGCAGGATAGGGCCCACTCTCCCCCTGATAGCTACATTACTGTGTATAAGGCGCATTTGAAGAGTGGGCTTCACTTCCATGTACCTGAGGAGTTACTTAGCATTTTTACGGTACTCGACATTTCTATCACATGGCTTCACGCAAATGCTATGTGATATCTACGTTCGTTATGTATTTTCCTCTGCCACCACTCACGGATGCTGACGGTGGCCTGGTGATGTTCGGTTCTCTCAGAGTGGGGATTTGATCTCCTTGTCTCCCCGGGAGCTGCGCCTTAGCAGTGCTATCTACAATTCTCTCAAAAACTGGAAGGATCATTTCTTCTTCGTTCACGTTGCTGACAGTTTGCCATTATCCCAGCATTGGGGCAAGGTCCCTAGCGATCTCACCAGGAAGCCAATGTAGGAAGAGGTGAAGGCAATGGAGCCCATACTGCAACTGGTCAAGGAACATCTCTTCGAGTTCAGGAGAGATCACCTAGTCTTAAGGTATGAGGCCAAGAGAGCTCATTGGGGTCCTCCCTCGCCTGTTCAGAAGGTTAAACCTCTACCAGCGGCGTCACAGCGGAAGAGGAAGGCTGGCGCTCTCACTATCGGCAAGGATGATGTTCCCGTGACGGCTTAGGCTCCCAGCAGCCTAGGGCAGAAGAAAGTTGTTCCAGCTGAGCCTACTTCCTCATCTTCCACAGAGCCGAACTATCGAATGGCCGGGCAACTTATTGGGGCTGAGGAGCGCTCCGAGGTTGAAGATTTTGTGATGGACTTTGTGGCCATCGTGCAAGTTGTCATAGCTGCCACCGTCATTGAGTTATCGCTACTGGGCAACTTGGCGGTGCCTGCTGCACTAGTGGAGCCGCTGCTTGAAGCCACCGAGCTAAAGGAGCCAGCTGCGAAGCCGTCTGCTGAGTTGTGAGAGTCAACCGCCAAGCACTTGTTGAGGCGGTTGACATCTTTGTAGAGCCTGCACAGGAGGCCGTTGCTCCAAATCTCCTAGACATCATGCCGCTGGAGCCCACCGGTGAAGCCACTGTAGAGCGGTCTTAGGAGGAGGTTGCTCCAAGTTCCCCTCCAGCAGGTCCTTAGTCACGGGTACAATCTAGAAGGAAGCAATGAAGGTCTTCGCGATAACTTTTCAAAGCTCTCCATTTCTTCTTCCTTAGTCGTTGTTGCCTAACTCATTTGCTTTCTTGTAGGAGGACAAGATTTTGGGCATAGTGTGTAAGGGACTGTGTCAAAGGAATGCCGCAATCGGAAACCGTGATGAGAAGATCCTCGAGATGGAGCAGATGGGCTAGCTCAGCACCCAAGTCAAGAAGCTTAAGGAAAAGGCTACCCTCAAGTTTGAACTGATAGCACAATCTACGAGATCGGAAGAGAGGGCTACCCGAGCCGAGGTTCTCATGGGTGAGCTCTGAGGAAGGATAGCCTCGTTAGAGAACGAGCTATCTACTCGTTTGTGTCCTTAGGAGGACACCCTAGTGCTGTGGGTCAGGCTTTAGGAAGGCGTTAGTATTTGTCACTACATTATCAAGGTCGCGGATCCTGATTTTCTCATGAGCTTCCTTGACCCCTCAAATTGTGTCGTCCAGAGCCGCGAGGACCTGGTGGACCTTTCTCAGAGCGTCCTGGGGCCTCTCCCGCATCCTCCTGGGAGCTCTACTCCTTAGTTGTGATTTTTGTACTTTTGTTCTTTGTTGTACTTTGTAAACAAAGCATTGTTAATAAAACACTAATTTTGATGACGTATCGTGTTTCCCGACTTTGTCCCGCTTTCTCTTTAGTTGTTTACTCCTTGCACTGGCCGGCCGGCTTAGTGAACTCCAGCCATGACACCAATCATCGTAGTCCAACTACTCGGAGATGTGCATTTCGCTCTCAGATGGACCTAAGTCCTGAATGAGACATCAGGGTGAATCGTAGTACCACGACATCTTCACATACGAGCATACTTTACTTAACAAGTTTAGCTTTCACATTGGGTGACGCTGCCTATGTTTGACTTTGGGCGGCCAACTTTTAGTTGGAGCACTTTGTCCTTGATTTGTTGACCGTTTTCAACTAACTGCGCTATCTCCTATTGGAAGAGGTCGTCACGTGTGCCGTTTAAGCCCCCTAAGGTTTGGTATTAGACCGTGAATGGACCACTTAGATGACCAAGGTCTAATTCGACCGTTTACGGGCCATTTGGAAGACCAAAGTCTAATTACGAGCGAGTGAAAACCCGCCAACTTAGGGGCAATCTAGGTCATTTACTTTGTACAATCTGCAAGTAAGTATTCATATGGAAAAAGGAAAAAGAAAGGAAAGAGAAACATGAAACAATGCAAATAAAAAAGAATTATTTTTTATTAATCATAATGAATGTCACAAGCATGCTCCACATTACATAGATGACTTACCTAAGTCTCTACTGGTAGTAGCGTTTCAGGTAGACCGCGTTCCAAGTCTGCGGGACCAACTTGCCATTTTGTATTCGGAGCTTATATGCTCCATTTCGCAGGACGGCCGATACTAGGAATTGGTCTTCCCAATTCAGGGAAAGCTTGTTCCAATTGGTGGTCTTACCCGTAACCTCTATACTTCGCAATATCAGTCTCCGATTTCGAATTGTCGCGCTTTTACTTTCTTATTATAATGCGAGCGATACGTTGTTGGTAGGTGGTTATGCACATCCTGGCCGCGTCGCGGGCTTCCTCCTGCAGATTCAGGTGCTCCTTGATCTTTTGAGAGTTGCCAAGTATATCGAATACTTCAACCCTAAGGCTTGGGTGCCCAATCTCCATCGGTATTACGGCCTAAGTCTCATAGTAGAGACTAAAGGGTGTCTCGCGAATTGGCTCCTTAGGAGTCGTCCGGTATGACCACAGCATGGAAGGCAGTTCATCGACCCAGGAGCCCCCCATGTTCTCTAGCTTGGTCTTCAAGCCATGCAATAGTGTCCGGTTGGTAACTTCCACCTGCCCGTTCTCTTGGGGATACGTTATCGAATTGTGGACCAATCCGATGTCTAAACTGGTGCAATACTTGGTGAAACATTTTCTTAAAACTTAGATTCCGTTGTTAGTCACGATGATCTTGAGCATGCCAAATCTGCTCACTATGCTCTGGCGGACAAATTCTAGGGCATTGTGCTCTGTGATCTTAGCCAGCGGGGCAGTTTCAACCCATTTGGTAAAGTAGTTTATGCACGCGATGATAAACTTCTTTTACCCGGTCATGATGAAAAATGGGTCCAGAATATCGAGCCCCCATAACGTGAAAGGCTAAGGAGTTTGGAGGAATCTCAGCTTTGGGCAGCTAGTGGTGAAGATTGTCGTAAAGTTGGCAATTCTCGTACTTCTTTACGAACTCCAAGACATCCTTTCTCATTGTTGGCCAGTAATATCCCTAATATATGACTTTGAACACTAGATTCTTGCCACCAATAAGTGATCCGCATATCCCGAGGTAAAATTTGCTCAATGCATAGTCAGCCTCCTTATGGGTAAGACATCAGAGGTACGGAGTCAAATATCCTCGGCGATACAGCCTTCCATCAATTATGGTGTACTATTCAGCCGTCTTTTTGACCCGCTTGGCCTCATCCGCGTTCTCCAGCAATGTTCTGTCCACTAGATACCTCTAGTACGGTGTCATCTAATTTTTGACGTCAAAGACTTGCATCACTTCCTATTCCTCTATGCTAGGAGTGTTCAAGACTTTCCTTATGTCCCTCAAGTACTGTTCTGGATTTTCGCCTGCTACTACTCTTGCGAGTTGGTCGGTCTTTCAATTCTCAGTTCTAGGGACGTGAATAGGTCAGCTTATCAAATCTCTGGATCGTGTTCTGTGCTTTGGCCAGGTATCTAGCCAAGAGAGGGTTGCATTCCTCGAAGCTCCCGTTAATATGGTTAATGACTAGTTTTGAGTCACTGTAGATGGTCAATCGCCTAGCTGAGTACTCTTTGGCTAGTCGCAATCCAGCTAACAGGGTTTTATACTCGTCAACATTATTGGTGGCTGAAAAATCGAGTTTAAGGGAGTATTTCACCTCAAACCCGTTAGGGGTCCTTAGGAACACTCCGACACTGCTGCCTGAGCTGGTAGACGAACCGTCAACGTTAAGGATCCACTTTGGCTCCTTCGGGTAGTGGTCTGTGTCCTCAGCGTGATGCTCATCGATGATTGGGGTCGTAGTCTCAACAATGAAGTCAGATACAACATGCCCTTGATGGTTGGCCTGGGCTGGAATTCGATATCTTTCTCTTCCAACTCGATAGCCTACTTAACCAACCATCTAGAAACATCAGGTTTCTGAAGGATGCTCTTCAATGGTTGGTCAGTCAGGACGACCACACGGTGAGCCTGGAAGTAAGGTCTTAACTTCAAGGGAGAGAAGACAAGTGCAAGAGCGAGCTTCTCAGCGCATGGTAGCGTGTCTCTACGCCGGTCAATGTCTTACTCGCATAGTAAATCGACCGTTGCATGTCTAAGTACTGGCGTATTATAACAGAGCTAAGAGCCACTTTCGATACCACCAGGTAAAGGTACAGCTCTTCCCCGTCTCTTGGTGACGCTAGTCAGGTACTACTTCAACTCATCAAAGGCCCTCTCTTTTGTCCCCCTCAGAGCCTTGAAAAAAAGCTGGTATTTATCGCCTGACTTTACCAAGAAGTGGGACAGCACTGCTAGTCGATCGGTCAACCGCTAGACGTCCTTGACACTCTGTGGCGGAGACATATCCCTGAGGGCCTGGATCTTCTTTGGGTATGCCTTGATCCCTCGCTAAGAGATGATGAAACCCAGGAACTTCCTTGAGGACACTTCGAAGATGTACTTTGATGGGTTTAACTTTATCTGGTGCGTACGGAGTACCTTGAAGGATTCAACCAGATCACGAATATAGTTGCTGGTGGTTTTACTTTTAATGAGCATGTTGTCTACATATACCTCCATATTGCGGCCGATCTGCTTCACGAATATCTTGTTCATGAGCCTTTGGTAAGTCGTGACCGCATTCTTCACACCAAAAGGTATGACTTTGTAACAATAGGTACCTTGATCAGTTATGAACGAGGTGTGCTCCTCATCCTCTAGGCTCATCCTGATCTGATTGTAGCCCGAGTACATGTCCATGAAACTCAACAGCTTAGACCAGAAGTCGAATCTACCAGTAAGTCAATCCTTGGCAAAGGGAACCTGTCCTTTGGGTAGGCTTTATTGACGTCGGTAAAGTCAATGCACATCCGCCATCTTTCATTGCTTTTCTTGACCAAGACGACGTTAGAAAGCCAATCTGAGTACTGGACTTCTCTGATAAAGCTGGCATCCAGCAACTTCTTTACTTCTTTCCTGATGATTATGAGCTTCTCAATAGAGTGGTTCCTCTACTTCTACCTGATGGGTTTATGGTCGAATTGAGACCCAATTTGTAGACCATTACTCCGACTAGAATCTCAAGCATGTCAGCAGGCGTCTATACGAAGATATTTGCGTTCTGCCTCAAAACGCTATCAGCTCGTCACACAGAGATTCGGCGAGTGAGCCCCCTATCTATACACACCTCTCCAGGTCCTCCATCTTCAGTGGTATGAGATCAGTGGCTTCGCTAGACTACGCCTGCTGTAAGGTCGCTTCGTCTCGATGGTCCAACTCTCTTGCAGGCCTTTCGCCACTGCTCGGGGCTACCTACGACATGTAGCAGGTCCATTCCGTCACTTGGTCACCCAACACTTCACCAATACCATATGCTGTTATTGAGGTGACGGTTCCGAACTCTATTAGGCACAACCGCCCAAGATAGCGTTATATACGGAGGGCAGGTCAACAACCAGAAAGGTGAGTGTGCGACTCGCCATTCTGGGGTACGTACCCAGGGTGACCTCCAACTATATTATCCCTTAGACTACCACAGGTTCATTGTCTAGACCATACAATAGCCCTTTAGTATATTTTAGTTGATTCCTTTTGAGACCAAATTTAAAGAATACATCAAGGTAAAGCAAATCTTTAGAACTTTTATGGTCAATGAAAACTCGTTTTAATTGATAGTCCACGGTACCGTCTAAAATAAGTGCAGATACAATAAGGGGATTAGTATGTGAAAAAATTACATAAGTCATGTCACTATTACTAAAGCTAATGATATTTTCCTCTACTCTCTACTTCTTGTGCCCAGTGATGAACACTGAATTTTATATTTTTATTTTTATTTAATTCTTACTATTTTATAGTAATTTTTATATAAATTACATAATTAAATTATATATTTTAATTATGTAGGTTTTATTTCTCGAACAAAAATTTTTTGGATAAAGTATGCAAATTGACTGTATGAAACCTTCGTGTGTGTGTTAAAAACTCTATTATTTTTATATTTTTACACTTTAATTTTTATTACTGCGGGACGTCACAGCCGTCAAAAGTACTTTAATTTTCATCAATTTTAAATTTTAATACTTAATATTTCGTATCTTCTAGTTAACTTGAGGGCCGTACCGTAGCCATTAGGCCACTCTGACTATTTTCAAATTAACATTTTATTTTTTCTTTAATATTTTATAGTTATAAAATTAGTTTCGCGTTGAAAATCAACTCCCTGTGGATACGATGTTAAAAATAAGCGTTAATACTACATTGAACCCACATATACTTGTGAGGTTAAAATTTTCATACCTATTAAGGTTCGGTCAAGTTTTTGGCACCATTGCCGGGGAGTTTGTATTTTTCTACAATTACTAATTCCGTAACTTACCACAAAAAGAAAAAAACAACTAAAATCAAAAAATAAATGTTGACTTAAAAATAAAAAATAAAAAATAGTAAAAAAATATTTTCTTTTATGTCACAGGAAGCAAGAATGGCAGAAAAAGGTAGTATTAACGCTGATTTTCCAAGGATACAAGAAAGTGAATTTTGGACGCTTCGTGACTATTTACAACCAGCAAGATATAGTACTACATCTTGTATTATATTACCTTTGCATCAACAGAACTTCAATTTCAAACCCGAGATGATCCAATTATTGCCTCAAATCTATGGAATGAATTATGAAAATCCCTATCAACATATAAAGAACTTTGAAGAGGTTTGTGGCACATCTGTAGATTATACTTGTTCTGATGACATAATTCATTTAAGATTATTCCCATTTTCTCTTAAAGATAAAGCCAAAATGTGGTTAAATTCTCTTAAACCAAGATCAATTTCCACATGATTAGAAATGCAAAAAAAAAAAATTTAAAAAATATTTTTCTACCCATTAGACTCAAGCTTTACAGAAACAAATCATGAGTTTTTCTCAAAAACCCAATGAAACATTCTATTAATGCCGGGAGAGGTATAAGGATCTACTCATGCTTGCCCACATCATGGATTCGAGGTATAGCGTATTATTAGTTTCTTTTATGAATCTTTAACTCCTCCAATGCATCAGTTTATTGAAATTATGTGTAATGAGAAATTCTTCAATAAGGATCCCAATGAAGCCTATGAATATTTTGAGAGTCTAGATGAAAATGCTCAGACTTGGGATTCAACTTATCCACCCAATTGTGAACCGAAGTCATTTAATGAGTCCAATGGAAAATATTATTTAAAAGATTCGGATGATATCAATGCTAGACTTGCTAATTTTACAAGAAAATTGGAAGCATTAGAAACAAAGAAGGTTCACCTTGTATCTAGTGAAAGATCTACTGTTTGTTGTATCTGTGATAGTCTGTCACACAAGTTTGGGGATTGTCCTACCTTACCTGTTCATAAAGAAACCCTACAAGAGCCAGCGAATGTAATATCAAATTTTAAAAAACCATTTCAGGGTCCTACTCAATAAGGCAATCCATTTTCAGAAACTTACAACCCAGGGTGGAGGAACCATCCAAATTTTAGCTAAAAAAATGAGGGACCCTCCGCCCCTATACATTTTCAGGGCCCACCACTTCCACCACCACAACGCTAACCTCCACACAAGAAAACACTTAAGGACACGTTACAACAATTCATGCAGCAACAAAGTGGAGTGAATGCACAACAAATGAATATTAATGCTCAGCACACTAGAGCATTAGATGACATTTGTTACAGTATTACTCAATTGACTTAGGCTTTGAGTATTCAAGAAAAAGGCAAATTCCCTGCACAACCTAGACCTAACCCCCAAACCTAACTTCAAATGGGGGAGGCTTCAAATGGAAAGCTGAATAATGAACAAATCCAAGCCATTGCGACACTGAAGAGTAGCTCGAAATTTGAAAAAAACATGGCTCATGAAACTCCTAGAGATGATGAAGTCCAAGCTGAACATGACAAGATATTGTCGGACAAAAATCATGTGGTAGAACCTAGTGGCGATTTTTTGAAACATAAGGAGAAAGAAACGGAATATATTCCGAATGCACCATTTCCTCATCACTTAAAAAATCCAAGAACGAAACGTTGAACTCTGAAATTTATAAGGTTTTCAAGCAAGTCAAGATTAATATTTCCATTCTTGATGCTATTAAACAGATTCCTTCATATGCTAAATTTTTAAAGGGTTTGTGTACAGTAAAGAGAAGATTAAATGTTAAGAAAAGAGCCTTTTTGACGAAACAAGTAAGTTCTATCCTACAATTTAAGACACCACCCAAGTACAAAGATCCAGGGAGTCCTACGATTTCATGTATCATTGGTAATCATCGAGTTGAGCAAGCATTGCTTGACTTGAGGGCTAGTGTCAATCTCTTACCATATACAGTCTATCAGCAACTAGATTTGGGGGAGCTCAAACTCACGGGAATTACACTCCAATTAGTTGATAGATCTGTCAAAGTCCATAAGGGGGTGGTGGAATATGTCTCAGTCTAAGTAGACCAGTTCTACTTCCCAGTAGACTTTGTAGTTTTAGAAACTTAACCTGTTGTCAGCCCTAGTGCACATATACCAATCATACTTGGGAGACCGTTTCTTGCAACTTCTGATGCATTAAATAATTGTAGAAATGGTCTCATGAAATTATCTTTTGAAAACATGACGGTTAAAATGAATGTTTTTAATGTGAAACAACCAATTGAGCACGATGATATAAGGGATGTTGATTTTATTGATACTCTAATTGAAAGACATATTGATGAAAATCCTTTGGAAATGTTCCTTTGTCATGAATTAATGAAAATAATTGATTTTGAAGATGAGAAAGAATGTGATCAAATCACTCAATATAGGATGGAACCAATATTGACTGCGGGCCACTAGCCCCCATCTTTTGAACCATTAGAGCCTTTGATTTCCAAGATTAAGCCAGCATCACTGAAAACACCAAAACCTAAGTGGAAGCCTTTATCGGAATTTTTAAAATATGCATTCTTAGGTGAGGATGAAACATATCCAATTGTGTTTTTATCTACCCTCACTACAGATCAGGAGAGTCAATTGTTAAAGGTGCTTACTAGATACAAGCATGCCATTGGTTGGTCTATAGCTGATCTTCGAGGCATTAGTCCCCTGATTTGCACACATCGAATTTATCTTGAAGAAAATGTAAAACCAATGAGACAAATACAATGAAGATTGAATCCCAATATGAAGGAGAAAGTGAAAGGAGAAGTGTTAAAATTACTTGATGCTGGAATCATTTATCCTATTTCCGATTCAAAATGGGTTAGTCCAACACAAGTCGTCCCTAAAAAGTCTAGAGTTACTGTCATAAAAAATAAAAAAATAAACTTGTGCCAACTAGAATTCATACTAGATGGCGTATGTGCATTGATTATTGAAAACTAAATGCAGTAACTATGAAGGACCATTTTTCACTGCCATTCCTTGATCAAGCTGTGGAAAGAGTGGCAAGGAAGGCTTTTTATTATTTTCTCGATGGGTATTTAGGATATAATCAGATAGAGATAGTCCTTGATGATCAAGAGAATACTACGTTCACTTGTCCCTTTGGAACGTTTGCATACAAACGAATGCCATTTGGACTATGTGATGCTCCGGCCATATTTCAAAGATGTATGATGAGCATATTTAGTGACATGGTTAAGCAATTTCTTGAGATCTTCATGGATGACTTCTATAAAGATACCTTCAAGATGTGTCTAGAGCACTTACAAATAGTTTTGGAGCAGTGTGAAGAAAAAATCTTGTTCTGAATTAGAAAAAATGTCAGTTTGTGGTCACTCAGGGTATAATGTTGGGACATGTTGTCTCTTCTAAAGGAATTGAAGTGGATAAAGCTAATGTTGAATTAATAAAAAAATCTCCCAATCCCAAAAATAGTTAGAAACATTCGTTCATTTCGAGGACATGCAAGATTTTACAGGCATTTTATTCAATCTTTTAACACAATTGCTCAACCCCTTTATTGTTTGTTATCGCATGATGTTCCTTTTGAGTGGACGCCTATGTGTCAAAATGATTTTGATAAGCTTAAAGAATCTTTGACCACTGCACCCATCATGCAAGCACTTGATTGGTCACTGCCTTTTAAACTCATGTGCAACGCTAGTGATTATGCAGTAGGGGCCATGTTAGGCCAATGAAAAGATAGGAGACCCTATGTCCTATACTATGCGTGCAAGACCCTCACTGATGTACAAATCAATTACACCACTACTAAAAAAGAGCATATTGCTGTAATTTTTGCACTTGATAAGTTTAGATCATATTTGATTAGCTCACTTGTTATAGTCTATACTGATCATGTAGCTTTGAAGTACTTGTTAACCAAAAAGGATACAAAATCTCGACTGATCAGATGGATCCTTCTTCTCCAAGAATTTCGTTTGGAAATTCGGGACAAGAAGGGAGCATAAAATGTTGTAACTGATCATTTATCTAGACTTACTCCTGATGACCCATTGAAGGATGACTGCCCCATAAATGAGTATTTTCCTAATGAACACTTGCTCCTTCTAAATTCTTCTGAGCCAAGTCAGTCACCATGGTATGCAGATATTGGAAATTATTTGGCAACAGGTAAAATTTTGGATGATTGGCACCCAACAGATAGGCAAAAAGTTTTTTCAAAATGTGAGAATATACTTCTGGGATGAGCCATAATTGTTTAAGTATTGTTCGGATTAGATTATTCATCGTTGTATTCCAAATGATGAGATTCATAATGTCATTGCCTACTGTCACTCCTCGGAATGTGGTGGTCACTTTTCTTCAAGGAAAACTACTGTAAAGATTTTACAGTGCGGATTTTATTGGCTCACCAGGTTCCAATATGTTCATATTTATTGCACTACCTGTGATTGATGTCAGAGATTAGGAAGCCTTACTAGAAAAAATATTATGCCACTATCCCCTATCCTTATCTTAGAAATTTTTGATTGTTCGGGGATTGATTTTATGGGACCTTTTCCTAATTCTTTTGGATATAAGTACATTTTGTCTGCAGTAGACTGTGTCTAAATGGGTTGAGGCCATCGCTACGCGCAATAATGATCATCGAACAGTGATAAAATTTCTTAAAGAGAATATTTTATCTCGATTTGGTATACCATGTGCGATCATTATTAATGGAGGCAAACATTTTCGTAACAAATCGTTCACAACTTTAATAAACAAATATGACATTGTACATAAAATAGCCACCCCATATCATCCTCAAACCAGTGAACAAGTAAAATTGACCAATAGAGAGATAAAACGAATTCTGAAAAAGACTGTTAATCCTAACAGAAAAGATTGGTCTTTACAACTTACTGATGCATTATGAGCTTATCGTACAGCTTACAAGACAACTTTGGGAATGTTGCTATACAGTCTAGTCTATGAAAAATCATGCCATCTCTTGGTTGAAATGGAATATACAGCCTATTGTGCTATCAGACAATTTAATAAAAATATTGATGATGTTGGGATTTTTAGAAAATTACAATTGTGCGAACTTGAGAAACTTAGAAATGATGCTTTTGAAAATGCAAAAATTGCTAAACCTAGAATGAAAATTTTGCATGACAAACATATAACCCGGAAGGCATTTTATCTCGAACAAAAAGTTTTGTTGTACAACTCACACTTGCATTTGTTCCTAGGAAAACTAAAGTCACAATGGACAGGATCTTATACCATAATTGCCATTTCAGAGCACGGTGCTATTGAAATTGAAAATCCTAAGGATAGTTACCATTTTAAAGTTAATGGACACCGTTTAAAACCATTCTTTGAGCCCTTCAATTGTGATAGAGAATCCATCAATTTGAAAAATCCTCCACCATTAGAATGAAAAAAAAATTATAGTTTATTATTTTTCCTTTCGTACAGTTTTTTTTTTTTTTTATTACTTAACGATCAATTTTGCAGGAAGGCATATCAAATTAATGAATTCTGGTTGGTTTTTGTTAGACGTTCTAAGCTGATCATTGGTTGATACCTATATATTCCAACTTATAACACTTACTTTTGCATTCAGATATGGGTTCGATGATACTTGAAGTATGCTAGTGTATTCATTTCTTCTCGACTTTTTCTTTTTACGACGAAAAAAAAAACTATATTTAAAAAAACTATTTTAAAAAAATTAAAAGTAAAAAAAATCATCATGGGTAATCTTATAAACTATGTCTTGAATACTAATTTTGTGATTAATGGGATTTAATTATTTACTTTTTACATTTTATGATTGAGTCTTCTAACGATATCATTTTGAGAGTACTCAATGCATAAAAATTTTACCTTTACTTATTTTATCTGAATATCATGTGTCACCTTAATATAGTGGAAATTTAATATCCATGTGAGTTTTTGAGCCATTCTTTAATTGAGAGGATATTTGACACTCAATTCCATGAGCATTATCAGTCCCATAAAAGTTGACAATTTCATCTTATTCTTGACAAATAATTGTTGGTAAATAAGAATTACTAAATTTATGCAAATGGGTTATTGCTATTCACCATGATTTTAACGGCACATTTTTGACTTTTGAGCCTAAGCCTATTTTGTTCTTTATTCAATTACCACTTGAAACCAATTTGAGCCTATTATTTGTAGACTTTAAGTTTACAATTATATTTTCTTTGGTTTACCTATGTTTAAAAAATGATCGAGACATGTTAAATACTTATCATACCCAAGTGTCTTATGATACAAAAATAATTGATAGAGTTAGATAAAAAAGATACAAAAAAATAAAAAGAGAGAGAGAGAGAGAGAGAGAGAGAGAGAGAGAAATAAGGGCAAAGTTAATTTTTTTCTATATTCTTCAAAAGAGAAAAAAGTGACTCCACAAAATGTAAAAAATAAAATAAAGTTTGTGGATTTATATTTTTCCTTTCCTGTATTGTTCTTAGTGAAAAAAAAATATGCATATGAAGTCAAAAAAAAAAAGAAAAAAAGAAGGGGAGAAATATGTAAATTGATATTTAATTTTTTTTGTATGATTTTTGAAAAAAAAAAAGAGAAAAAAAAAACGAAAAAAAGGGGGTGACGTTTATAATAGACAGAGATGATAAGTTTTTGTTATCTAAGGCATTTCTTTGAAAAATCCTTATCTCTTTCTTGTAACTATGAACTCTCAACCCCATTACAACCGACGAAAATCTGAAAGGACCATGGTGAACATAACTCATAAATATAAATTAAGGTTATTCTTATTTGCATCATCAAATTGCGCCCTTCGATATAATAGTTGCATGATTTAATTTTTCCATCACACTTGCTCTTATTTAAACAACTTTTGATACAGCCTATGAGTTCTATTTTCTTCATGAGTGCATATCTATTAAGATTTTGACGTCAATATTACAAAGGTGAAATGTAACGGCCCAAATTCTAAATCATAGAAAGTCCCAATCATTAAATTAATATAATGTTGGAGTAAAAGAAAGTTTATTCGGTCAATGCCAGTTAACCGAAAATGTGAATAGTACTTATTCGGTCAACGTCGATTGACCGAAAGTAATGAAGGAGCAATTATAAGACTAGAAGGCAAGACGGGGTAGTTAAGTTGACCGAAATTGTGTGATTATTGACCGAAAAATATAATAAGAAAGTAATCCGGTAAACACATGTTGACCGAAAACGTGAAGGAAAACACAACCGGTCAATGCCAGTTGACCGGAAAGGAAGGAAGGAGGCCGGAAGTGTTGAGACGATAGAAAGAAGAAAAATTTAATCATGTCAACGTCAGTTGACCAGAAAGCGTGAAGAAAGGCCAAGGGAGGGTTGACCGCCCGATTGATTAACGTAATGACTAAATATAATTAAGGTCTGGATAACCATGCCTGAATAGGTAACTTACTCCCAACCACCCCATTGACCTTCTAGAAAGGCAAGGGGAGCAAGCAAGAAAGTACAAGCAGTTGACCTGCCCTACCTACTGCCACCAACCCCAACGTCTATAAGTAATGGCCCCGATAATTAGGATAGGAAGTTGGGCAATTGACCGAGTGAAGGCGCTAAGAATTTTGAGCCAGAACCAAGTAAGGGGTTCATAGATCCAATCCAGGCAAGTGCACTCACCCTTTTTAAAGATCATGTTTGTAATGCAAGCGTACTCCTTGTTTTTAAGTTCATGGTTTTAATACAAATAATGTTCAGTTATTTCATGATATTCGCACGCAAGAAGTTTATTTTTGCATGATTTAGATGATGACCAGTTATTTGTTTATGAAAAAGTAGACCGGCTTGTATGACACTTGCATTACCCAAATTATGAAACCGGCTAAGAATAATTGAAATCGAATTTGCTTTGGATTTGAAACCGGCATTTAATTTTGAAACCGGCCTTGTATCGTATTTTAAAACCGGTATTTGTAGTGTAATTTCGAAACTGACCTTGTATCGTATTTTGAAACCGGCATTTGCTCTTTGTTTTTGAAATCAGCCTTAATTGAAACCGGCATTTGTATTATGATTTGAAACCGGTGTCTACTCTGTGATTTTGAAACCGGCATCGCCTTGTGATTTTGAAACCAGCTTTTGTTAAAGGACATCCGGCATTTTGATGAAAATGACCCCCGGTTGTAAGACATTAAAAGAAAGACCTTATGGTGTCCGGTTAATTGCATATTTGACCTTCATTTTCGGAAAAGCATGATTTGCGGAACTAAGTGTTTGATGGCCAAGTAGCTGCAAGCCTTAAATGTAGCCGATGGTCGAGTAGCTGTAGACCTTAAATGTAGCCGTTTGATTTGGTCATGACTACGGACCTTAAATGTAGCATTATATGATTCAGAGGGTCGAGTAGCTACAGACCTTAAATGTAGCCATTTGATTTGGTCATGACTACGGACCTTAAATGTAGCGTTTTGGATGGTCATGACTACGAACCTTAAATGTAGCATTTTATGAGATTTGATGATTCAGATGGTCGAGAGTTGCAGACCTTAAATGTAGCCGATTTTTGACGGAAATGAATTTGGAAACAGAAGCATGTTTTGGAACTCAAATTGCATGAAAATGACTTTGGAATCTATTGCATTGACTCCGGCCATGTTTTATGAAACTGCCTGCATATGCGCCTTTATTGCATTCTGCCTATTTACTGTTCGTGACTATGCATGATTTATGCATGAGTACCTTACTAGGCTCTCTAGCTCACCCCTTCTATTTTTCAGATGACGGTGATGACGAGTTTATGCCAGACGAAAAAGAATGAGGTCCAACGGACTAGATAGGCAGGATAGCTGGCCGGAACTTAAGTAGCAAAGAAGCAAAATTGATGTTTTCGCTTTTGATATTTTCAGAAGGATTTGTAAATTACCTCTGTTGCTAAAAGTTAATGAATATTAGTATGCTTACGTACGCTGTTATGGTTTGAGTGATTCGTAATTCCTAGTGGCATCTCAGTTTGTTTTCGGGACCTCCATGTTCAACCGACCTCGGCTTGGCCAGTCAAGAGAGAGAGAAACCACGACCCCTGGCCGCCAACTCACGAAGTTGGGTCTTACGCGATCCTGTGCACGCGATGTAAAATATATATAAAAGAAAAGAAAAAATTTTGAGTCCACCTTTTTAACCAAAGTTTATGATTGATTTCAATCGACGGGCGGCCGTATGTGCGGCCGCATGTGGTGGAATGTGGCCGGTCCGTCACATGAAACATGTATATTTATACATAATGGGTCAGGATCAAATAAACACACACACACACTTAAACTCTCTTAATGATAGATTTAGGATGACTAAATTTATAATATTTAATATTTATATTCATCATATTAATCCTTTTTATATTAGTATAATTAACATATATTTTAAGATATCCATGGATGTTTGTGGGTTTCATCACTAGAAACCCTCACGAGACTCAACTCGTCCATGAGGGCCGCCTAGGGGTTTAAATGCTTGTTGCATTCGCTAAATGTAACCGTGATACCTACAAAAGTAGTATTTATTTATAGTGTTCATCTGTTTTGTTTATTTCATATCGCTAAGGGACTAGCAATGAATGGGGTGGGGGTGTAATGAACACTAAATTTTATATTTATATTTTCATTTAATTCTTGTTATTTTGTAATAATTTTTACATAAATTATGTAATTAAATTATATATTTTAATTATATAAGTTTTATTTCTTGAATAAAAATTTTTAGGATAAAGTATGTAAATTGACTATATGAAGCCTTCATATATATATATATATATATATGTGTGTGTGTGTGTGTGTGTGTGTGTTAAAAAAAAATGAGAAAAAAAGTGGCAGGTGCATGCCACGAGAGAAAAAAAACAAAAGAAAAGAAAAGTAGGGCCGTGCGGCATGCAGCAGCGGCAGAGGGAGGCGTATGAGGAGATCATCATTAGATCAATAGAAAAAGAAAATTACCGTTGGCCCTCCCTCTTCTCTATAAAAGGAGGCCAAAGAAGTTGTAGAGAAAAAAAAATTTTAAGCGAACACAGAAGGAGTTCTGGGGGGAATTTTGGGGCACAGCAGTGGAAGGGTGAAGTTGCAGAGTAGGGAAATTTGGGGGGAATGTAAGCATATAATGTGGCTTAAACAACCACGAAAGCGGAATAAAGGATCGAGTTTTATACCTCCCGTCATTTGCTTGCTCTGTTTTCGGACATTGCGAAACGGACCGACTTTGAGCTTCTGGAAACGCCTTACTCTTCTAGATGGTGTATTGTCTGAGTGGGGTGCAGGGACAAAACCAGAATGCTTGATTTATAAGGCAAATCCATCGAAGGCCTTAATCGGGCGTTACTTTGATCAACCGAGCAAGATTGATGAGCATGTTAATGGGAGAGTTATCATCACTTAAATGGACCACTAATGCTTCCACAATCAATGGAATTGAATGGAAAAAGGAGATCAGGCGTCGAGAAAATGAAACGGAGGGAAGAAGCCAATCGGCTGAAACGTGGCTCAAAATCGGCTTGAAGAAGCCGTTTGGCAAGCGGCTCGGCTCGGCTCAGTTCGCTGAAGCCTACAATCTCCCACTTGGTTTATGTTTTACTTGATGTGATAACCAAACCCATCAATTCTCAAACTTAAGAAATAAATATACGAATCATGGCGATAAGTCCTCTAATAATGAGTAATATCTTTCATGTATTACAATATATTACATTTCTCAAGTCATGATCTTATCCGATAACATTACTTTATGAATAAACCTTATATTTATTCTTTGTCCAATAATTAATGACATTCTCAAATCAATCAATGCGTACACAATTTTGAGAAATATCACAACAGATAAATAGGAACTTTATTAAATATCATTGTCTATACAATAAAATTACAAAATGGAACTTAGTCTTATTTTTGTTACAAGATCCTTGAACCTCAATGGTGGCATGTCTTTTGTCAAAAGATCAGCGATCATCAATTCAGTGCTAATATGCTCAATAGCAATTTCCTTTCCTTTAATGCGCTCCTTTATGGCTAAAAACTGAATGTCTATGTGTTTACTTCGACTGCTACTTTTATTATTTTTAACTAGCAAAATAGCAGCTGAATTATCGCAATATATCTTTAATGGCCTTGAGATGGAATCAACCACTCTAAGCTTAGACATGAAATTTCTCATCCATACACCATGCTTTGTAGCCTCGAAACAAGCAATGAACTTGGCTTCCATAGTGAAAATAGCAATTAAAGTTTTCTTTACACTCCGCCAAGATACAGCTCCACCGGCAAATAAAAATATGTACCGGATATTGATTTACGTGAATCAACATATCCAGCGAAGTCTGAATTTGAGTACCCCAATACTTTCGAATCGTCGATCCGTCTATATGTAAGCATGTAGTCTTTGGTACCTTAAAGATACCTCATTACTTTTATAGCAACTTTTTAGTGTTCCATACTAGATTACTCTGAAATCTTTTCAACATTCCAACTACAAATGCTTTGCTAGGTTTTATACATACCTGAGCATACATCAAACTTCCAACAACAAAAGCGTACGGAATGTTTTTCATCTGTTCCCATTCGAAATCATTTTTCAAGCATTGGCTCAAATTGAGTCTATAACCCTTCACAATGGGTGCTACACTTGGTGAACAATCTTTCTTTCGAAATCTCTGTAAGACTTTATTGATATAGGTCTTTTGAAACAAACACAGAACACATCGTGGTCTGTCTCGATGTATCTTGATGCCAATGACATAAGATGCATCACTCATATCTTTCATTTTAAATTTATCAGAGAGAAATTATTTCACCTTATACAGCAAACCTTTATCATTGGATGCAAGTAAAATATCGTCCACATATAAAACAAGAAAATAAATCTTACTCCCACTAACCTTCTGGTATATACATTGATCCAAAATATTCTCTTCAAAATCAAATAAAGAGATAATTTCATCAAATTTTAAATACCATTGACGAGATGATTGTTTCAATCCATATATGGTCTTCTTGAGTTTGCATACCAATTGCTCACCATCACTAGAGGAGAATCCTTCTGGTTGTTTCATGTAAACCTCTTCCTCTAGATCACCATTTAAAAATGCTGTTTTCATATCCATTTGTTATAATTCCATATCAAAATGAGCAACCAATGTCAAAATTATGCGAAAAGAATCCTTTTTAGATACAGGAGAAAAAGTCTCTGTGTAATCAATTCCCTCATTTTGAGTATATCCCTTAGCAACGAGTCTTATTTTATATCTTTCGATATTGTAAAAACGTTTCAGGATCATTTCAGCTCCTATATTGTAGTCTCACTCTTGTAGATATACAATATAATCACTAGAAATTGCTAACTTTCTCATTCTAGAAGACCTTCTTAATGTTGTATCATCATCCTCAACAGGGGTATGTTGTAAAACTATTTCAAATAAATCCTAAATTTCATTGTCAATTGGAATAGGATCAGCATTTTGTGGAATGACATTGATTAGTTGTTCAACACCAGATTGATCTTGAGGGGTGTTGTGTACAACAATCAACCTATCATTTGAAGTGGAGGGTTGAGAAATCAAAATGATCATTACCAGAAATTAAATTTCTTGATCGTTTTCTCCCACTCATTAAGTCATTCTCAAGAAATTTTATATTTCTTGATTCCACAATCCTAGTGCTGTGAGATGGATAGTAAAATTTGTGTCCCTTGGATCGTTCAGCATATCCAATGAAATGCCCACTAATAGTCCTTATATCTAACTTCTTCTCATGTGGATTATAAACTCTTACTTTAGATGGGCATCCCATACACGTACATGTTGTAAACTCGGTTTTTAACCTTTCCATAACTTAAAAGGAGTTTTTGGAACAGCTTTTGTTGGGATCCGATTTAATATATACACCGCTGTTTTAAGAGCTTCACTCTACAAGGATTTTGAAAGTTCGGAGTTACTAAGCATACTCCTTACCATGTCCAATAATGTTCAGTTTCTTCTTTTTACTATACCATTTTGGTCTGAAAAATCAGGCATAGTATATTGGGCAACAATCCTATGTTCTTGAAGAAACCTTGTAAATGGACCAGGCATTTGTCCATCTTCAGTATATCTTCTATAATACTCTCCACCTCTATCTGATCTCATAATCTTGATTTGTTTTTCACATTATTTCTCTATTTCTGCTTTAAATAATTTAAAAACATCTAAGGCTTCATTCTTATTATGAAGCAAGTAGAGATATATATATCGGGAGAAATCACCAATAAATGTGATAAAATATTTTAGACCATATAAGTCAATATCAAGACTATAAATATCAGTATGTATGATTTCTAATATGTCCGAACTCCTCGTGGTATTTTTCTTAGGCTTGTTGGTTTGCTTTCCTTTAATGCAGTCCACACAAGTCTCAAAGTCAGTAAAATCTAAAGTACTAAGTACTCCATCATTTATCAATCTTTTGGTAAATGACATGACCTAATCTCCTATGCCACAACATAGAGGAACATTCATTCACAACACATCGCTTAATGCCAGCATCAGCATGTACAGTATTGAAAGAGGTATTATTTTATAAATTTAAGCAATAAAGGCCATCAGACAATATACCATTCCCAACAACATCAGACTTATAATGTAAATTGAAAAATGAGTCTGAAAATGTAACGGAATATCCAAAATGTACAAGACTTGAAACTAAAATCAAATTTTTGAAGAAATTTGGAATATAAAAGGCCTTTTCTAGAGTCAAAACAAAACCACTACTCAAAACTAAGTTCCATGTTTTAATGGCTTCCACATGTGAACGCATCTTATTTCCAGAGAAGATGCTTTGTTCACTGCCCATTGGCTTCCTTAGGTTTTGCAAGCCCTATAAGGAATTTAAAATATAGATTGTAAAATCAGAATCAATCCACCATGTGTTATGTGTAACATTAACCATATTAGATTCATAACATACAAAAGAGAATGGATTACCTTTCTTTTCAAGCCAATTTTGATACTTGACACAGTCCTTCTTAACATGTCCCTTCTTTTTACAGAAGAAGCACTTGGACTCCTTTTTGATATCAGATTGAGAAGATATTTTACCTTTTTTCTTCTTTTTGGCTTGTGTCTTGAACTTTTTTTCTTTAATCATGTAAATGCTCTCACTCTGTTCCATCATGAGCCTTCCTTCCTCTTAAATACACATGATCATGAGTTCATTGATTGATCATTTATCTTTATGTGTGTTGTAAGAGATTTTAAAAGTTCAATATTGTGACGAAAGCGTGTTCAAAATATAGTACAAAGGAAAGATTCAGACATTTTTACCTTCAAATTTTTCAATTGAGCCGTTATATCTCTCATCTGTATTATTTGCTCATACACACCCTTAACACTAGTGAGCCTTATAGATGAAAACTTCATTATTAGGGTGCTAGTAAGTGCTTTATCTGAAGTCTCAAACTGCTCATTGATAGCCTTCAGTAAATCCTGCACTTTATTATACTGGTCGATAGAACCATAAATACCAGCAGAAATTTTAGTCTTTATGAATATCAAATTGAGGCGATTAGATCGCTCCCAACGTTCATAAAGGGTCACATCAACTGGAGTGCTGGTAAGAGTAAGAGCAGTGGTTCGTCTTTCCGTATATTATAATCTATATCCATCCACCCTAAGTGAAGAAGAATTCTCTCCTTCCACACTTTATAATTATCACCTTTTAGTTTGAAGATTTCACATCTTATATCGGAAAGATTAACAGATTGAATAACTATATGAAAATAAATACATACTTAACAACCAATAAATGAGGTTAACGAAATACAGAATTATGTTTTACCAATATAAAGCATACATTATGAATCAATTGATAAAAAAATTACCTGTGGGCTAAATTTTAATTCAAGTAAATTCATGTCTAATTTTATGATAAAACTATCAAATTATATTCTAATTCTTAATCCCTGTGGGTAAATTAAGAAAAATAATTTGACATTTTATCCTGATTAATTAATTTAATATAATAAAATTTTCTGTGGAATAAATATTATTATATAAAAAATAATTAGCCACAATTAATATCCTTATACCATATGTGACAATAAAAAATAATTTTATTAATTAAGGACGCTGTGACCAATTCTCAATTAATTAAATTATTTTAATCACTAGACATTATATACACATATATATAATTATATTATGAATATTATATTTTAATATTTATATATAATAAATATAATTATATATACAGATATATATATATATATATACCAATATCATATATAGGCAATTAAAATTCCTAACAAAGCAACAACCGCGCACTCAGCGCAGCGGTCGTGCCGCTTTCCCACGTAGGTCTCGGGATCGAGACTCCACGGTGCAGCATGCTTTTTCACTGATTTTTGCTCACGTGGGCCCAGCAGAATGGGCCGTGAGTAGTCGTGGGCCAGTGCATGCAAGCGGGCCGCCAGCAAAAGCAAACGCGGGATCAGGGATTTGGGCCGCGAACGAAAACGGCTGCAAATCCACTGCCGCGCGGACGCCAAACGTGGTCGTTGGATTTGGGCCACGAACGAAAATGGCCCACGTCCAAAACCGTATATATATATATATATATATATTAAATGCACTATAGCAGAACGACGTCGTTTATAAGCCGAAGACACCCCCGTAAAATGACGCCGTTTAAGATACTGAAAATCGAAGATAAAACGACGTCGTTTATAAACTGTAGCAACAGTTAAACGACGCCATTCAGCTCATCTTCTACCTTTTCCGGGTTCGCCCGAACCCGACAACGCCCAATTCTACCCGTTTTTCAAACCCGATAAAAACAACGCCATATGAACACCAAAATTGATGAAAATTATATGAAAATGTTGGAAATTAAATTTTCCTACGATTTTCGGCGCTCGTTTTTACCAAATCTTTAAAAAATGAAAACTTTAAGAATTTCAAGTTTCAGACAAAAATCAAAAATTGGCAGAACGACAAAGGCAGAGGCGATGCCTCTCTTTGATACCAAATGTAAGTATATAATGTGGCTTGAACAACCACGAAAGCGGAATAAATGATCGAGTTTTATACCTCCCGCCATTTGCTTGCTCTATTTTCAGACTTTGCGAAACGGACCAGCTTTGAACTTCTTGACATGCCTTACTTTTCTAGATGGTGTATTATATCAGTGGAGTGCCAGGGACAAAACTAAAATGCTTGATTTATAAGGCAAATCCATCAAATGTCTTAATCGGGCGTTACTTTGATCAACCGGCCGAGGTTGATGAGCACGTTAATGGGAGAGTTATCATCACTTAAATGGACCACTAATACTTCAGCAATCAATGGAATTGAATGGAAAAAGGAGATCAGGCGTCGAGAAGATGAAACGGAGGGAAGAAGCCAATTGGTTGAAACGCGACTCAAAATCGGCTTGAAGAAGCCGTTTGGCAAGCAGCTCGGCTCGGCTCGACTGCTGAAGCCTATAGGGAAGTCATCTACAAAGTGAGCAGTAGCTCACTCTTTTTTTTTTTTTTTTTTTTTTTTGACTCCAAGTCACTTTCTTGGAAGCAGAGAACTGGAGGTTGAAAGAGAGAAAGAGTTGAAGTGAAAACGGAGAGAGCAGCGCAAGACGAGAGAGAGTGAGTGGAAAAAGCAGGGGAGTGAGAAAAGCAGAGGAAGAGAGAAACAGAGAGAGAAGAGAGAGTGAGAGGGAGAAGGCCAGGAGGACGAAGGGGAGCGAGAGGAAGCAAGGGGGTTTGTTTGTTTGTTTGTTTTTTAGTTTTACTATCATCATTATTATTATTATTACTATTATTTATTAGTGTGTTAATTTAGGAAGTTTGGTTGAGGTCTATCCTACTGTCTTAGTGAATCTCAGTTTAATATAAAGTTTATTTCAGATCAACTCGACTCTATTAGTTCATATTTTTTCTTATTAGTTGGTTTAGTTTTAGATTGATATCGAAATCTCGTAATTTTATATTACGTTATACTGCGAAAATCAATATCTTCTGACTAGCCATTACAATCACCTAACATCTAACATCTAATACCAAATAATTTTATTTTTTGTTATTTAATTTTTTGTATTTTATTTATTCTCTAAGCCTTGGATGGTTCTGCTACCGCTACTCTTACAATTTTATGTTTATACTATTTAGTTCTTATACTTTATTTATTGTCTTTTTTTATTCCGAGTCTTAAATGGATGTGCTGCCGCCGCTCTATTAATTTTATATTTCTACATTTTAATTTTCTGCACTTTAATTTCTATTGCTGCGAGACGGCATAGCCGCCTAAAGCACTTTAACTTTCAGCAATTTTAAATTTTATTACTTAATATTTTGTATCTTCTATTTAACTTGACGGTCGTACTGTAGTCATTATGGCCGCTCTGACTATCTCCGAATTAACATTTTAATTTTCCTTTAATATTTTTATAGTTACGAAAACCAAAAATACAGCCTGTTAATTTAAATCTGTACAAACATATAAATATCCACACTTCAATATTTTCATCACCATAGCACATACACAGGACCCACATTGCCATGTCATCCATGGCTCCAACACAATACACTTGTATTTATATGTTGGATTTAAAAGAGATGACATTTAGGCCTAAACAAAATACAAAACATTCAATGTTAATGCGGAAGTATAACTAGATCCAGAAACCTGAAAAAGTATAACAATAACCATAAAATAATAAGCCACAATATAACATACCACATTAGTCTAACTCAACTATTTGCATTCTATTATATTAGACATATCCGAATCTTTAAACCTTTGATATCCAACTAATCTCCTCAAACAAATCCCTCTCTTTACTCTAACTAACCAGACGTCAGCTCAATACTCTCATCTGGAAGGAGAAACAATAAGGGTGAGCTTACAGTTCAATAAATGTAATCATACATCACTATTAAATGGTAAAGAATAATGAAAATGATAATGGAAAGGGGGCACCAAGAACTCACAATCACAAAGAAATATGAGAGTAAAAGGGCAATTAGGAATGCATATTACCATTTATCATATTTTTGCCGCATTTATTATTTATATCAATCTTTGCGAACCAGAGTCAATAGGTTGTACTAACAAATGATGCGAGAGGGCTTATTCTTAGACCCAGCCGGGGGGTCATCTACATATCATGCCTGTAGACGGGCCGATAACGATATGCCCCATTCCCCCAAGATACCAGGACAGTCATTGTAATATCTTGAATATTTTTGAGTTTATAATTTTATAAAAATAAATTATTTAATTAATTTTGATAATTATTTGATTATTTTAGTAACTATTTTGGGTATTAAATCTTGTGATTAGGTTGAGATATTTAAACTATTAATTTGAAATAATAATTTGACTTTGACTGTTTCGACTCTTAAATTTAGTTAGAATAATTAATATACTTAATTAAATTAATTTAATTATAGGTTTAATTAATCAAGTAAACTATTGACATTTAAATTATATGAATATTAGTATATTAAAAATTTTTACAAGATAACTATGAAATTAAATTTGAGAGGTCAAAATATTAAAAATTAATATTAAAAATTTTAATTGTTATTATAATTAAATAAATAATTAATCGATATTTAAAAAATATATGAAATATAAATATATAATAATAATAATATGTGTAATAATAATAATAATAATAATAATAATAATTTCAAACGAAGGAAAAAAAAGAGAGAAAGGAAAGAGAAGGAAAAGGAAGGAGATGAAAGAGGAAAGAAGGAAGAAGGAAATAGAGAAGAAGGAAAGAGCGTGTATCGGCAGCGGCGAAGGAGGAAGGTTTCGAACGAAACCCTAACCGGCTTTCTCATTATTTAAGGCTGCATTAGGGTTAGAGAAAGGGGAGGACAAACCGGGAAGGAAGAGCGCACCAAGCAGAAAGAGCCGCCGCCGTCGATCACAAAATCAATGCAAGTAATCTTCCTAATTGTTGCAAGTAAAACTTCCTCCTTGCAAAATAAAATCTTCCTTCGGTCTTGTAAATGTCGAATCTCTGATTTTATTTGCTGATTTGGGAAAAAATCGGCGAGAACCGAGGGTTACCAAATTGGGGACTCGACCGCAAGGCCACGACTCTATGAAGAAATGACCGACATCTTGAGCTTAATGATGAATTGAGATCTAGTAATTTGCCTAGTGGAGTTCAGAAGTATCAATTTTTACACATTATGCACTCTAATTTTTGGGACTTCTGATCGGTCGTGGAAACAGAGCACCGTGCTCTGTTTCCGATTTTCTATTCGGGTCCAGCGACCCGGCAGTGGCAAGAAGGTTTGAACCCCGTTATTTTTGCAAGTAAATCCCTCTTCTTTGTATCTTAATCTTTCCCTTCTGATTATTTTCATTAGTCTGCAATAAATGGTAAAAGAAGAGGAATTGGGCAAAACAGAGCTTCGTGCTCTATCAGCCGGTTGACGGTCGGTGTTGTGCAAATGCGTGGGTGCTCGGTGCCGGTGCGTGTGTGTGCGAATATGGCCGTATAAATATACGGTATATATATAAATGGTTAAATACGTGTGTATGTGCGTGTATATACACGCGTATAAATATATGGGATGGCTATGTAAAGCCGTGTGTGGTGAGAACAGTAGAGTGTGACGGGCTGCTGTGCGTGTGTGTGGCTGAGCACATGAGTGTCTGTGTGTGTGTGTATGTTGGTGTGTGCATGTGTATGTTGGCTGAGCATGTGAGTGTGTGTGTGTGTGTGTGTATACACATGCATACATATACGGGATGGTATAGTTATATGTATATTAGTACATTTATGGTAGAAAGGTTAATATGAATTTACGCATATGCGTTGGTATGCTGAAAACACTAATAGTCGATTACATGATTGTTTCTATACGTCATTGATGAAATTCGATGAAATTATTCTTCGCGTTAACCTTGGTGGTGTGAGTACAATTTATTGGCACTCTATGGCTAAGTTGAAAAGAGAGTATGAAAACACTAAGGTGTCGAGTTAAATTGGAGGCTACGAAACCTTAGTGTAGTCTACACTTTTCTGATACTGACTCCATATTTCGGAGAATGAGGTCGTTGTTATTGAGGAGGGATGCTTATAATCTAGTGACCATTGTAGAAGATGATATCTGGAATATCATTGGCGAGAGATATCGAAGGTGATATTGGCATGCTATAGGTACAGCCTCTGAGAGGACTGTAGGGATAGTTGGATACCATAGATAACCTCGTTGTATTACCCTGTCGTTGGGGGCGTAAATACGCAGCCTTTGGTTCACTATGGTAGAATAAGATCCGAGGAGATTCTTGTTACCTCGTATAGTCGTGACTTCAAATTAAATTGATAATCAAATTCTTGTTATCTCGTACAGTGAGTCAAGAGAGATGCTTATAACCTAGTGACCATCGTAGAGGATGATATCTGGGATATCCTTGGCGATGGATATCGAAGGTGGTATTGGCATACTACGGGTATAGTCTCTGGGAGGACTGTAGGATAGTTGGATACCATGGATAACCTCGTTGTATTTCCCAACCGTTGGGGGAGTAAATACTGGGCATTTGGTTCACTATGGTAGAATAAGGTCTATAGAGACTGTTGTCATTCATGCGGTTGTGATATCGTATTGAGCTGATGATCGAATTCAATAGAATTCATGTTGCTTCCTTGATACTTAGCCGTTGACGGGCCTTCGGGTCATGAACACGACATGTTATTGAGTCTCGGACAGTGGTTGATATATTACCTACTATTATTGATAGTATTCATTGTGTTATTGTTCGGGATGCTTAATTATACCCCTCTGTTGTTGACTATATTTACTTGCTGGGTATTCGACTCACTCTTATATTTTATTGGTTCCAAATTAGATAGGTTGATATCAGGTGAGGAAAGAGATTAGGTGACTATTGGGTAGCACCAGTTAGAGGTGATATCAGATATTGAGGCTTCCATGATAAATATCTGAGATTTTATTGCATTTGAATATTTATTAGAGTTTTAAGTACGAGTAAATTGACATTATAGATATTATTTTTCTTTCAAGAAATTTATTATCGGTGTTATGGATATTTATTTAATGATATATTTATGACTGATTATTGATACTGTTAAATGATAGAATTGAGTTCATTTAAATTGCTTGATGACATGTAATTGATAATTTCAGATGATTCAAGACCTTCACCATGACGGTCCGGGTCGGGTTCAGGGACTCCGAGCTCGGGTTGTCACAATTAGTGGTATCAGAGAATTAAGGTTCTGTGTGAATGTTTGAAGATTTTAATAATATTTGAAGATATTCGGTGATTTAATGAGATGTAAGGATTTATTAAGTTTGGGTAGAGAATGATATATATTTTGAAGGACTTTCAAGGATTGATATTTTGAAATTTGGATTAGTTAAGTGATTCGAGAACTTAATATATTAGTGATGGTTCTAGGTCGAGGAGAATTTTATGGCGCTTCCTTGAGGACTTAGAAGATTGTTGACCATTTTGAGTCATAACATGTATCATATATTTTGGGTTTATGATTGAGAATATTCTTGATTATGTAGGAATAGGTAGGCCAAAATATTAGAGTCGGTCAGCTCATAGTATGAGCCTTGACTTGCGGATCTTAGGCATTGAATACTCAAACTTCTATCGTTTAGCTATTCGGAAGAAGAAGACCACCAACACCTATTGTTACAATTTTCTAGATCGAGCCATCATCTTTCTTAATGGATAAGTGACAAAAGATTAGCGGATTTCTCGTAATCTAGGGCTATGCGTCGTCCATTGTCGTATGCCAAAAAAGAATATGCCAACTCCGTTCGATCGGCGATAATCACCGAGTCAAGAAAAACTTCCACCATTCTCGATTTAGGAGGGCTTTGACTTCAATTGTTGATGTGTTGCACATCGGCCGTGTACTTTTGAGCGATGCGGTGCTTTTGTATCTACAACGGGTGGGATAAATTATCGAGTAGAAGCGTTATTATCAACTCAAAGATTTCCAAATGCGTTACGACCATATCACTGATACAACCACCGTGTAGCGGACTGACTTCTCTATCGAGCTAACTTGAATAATCACATCGACTTAAAAGACCTTATAGGATGGCAATTATGAAACTTAAAGAGTTAGAACTATAATCGAAATGGCAATTGTTTTCACCATGGAAGAAATTAGGGTCTATAATCAACGTAGAAGAACGACCAAAAAAAAAATTTCTCCTAAATTGCTAACATGGAATTTGCTCGGTTGCAACATCATTGGTTCTCAATTTTCCATATTGTGCTATTCAACATTCTGATATGTTCAATTGTGTTATTTGTATCGATTTTTTTCTTCTATAAACATGACTTCTGTAGGCTTAAGTGTGGTATCAATGGCCCCATCTACTTCTTAAGTTTGGATGAACTTTCTTAAATTGCATTTCCTATCGTATTCTATAGTTGAAAAAAAATTTAGAAATTGTGATTGGGATTTCTTAGATATTTTTCTCCAGTTACCTTTAATATTGTAGCCCCAAATACTCCATTTTAATGAGTATTTCGTAACCTTTATCTTTTCTATCATTATTGTTGTGTATATGTTATCAAGCTGATTATCATCATTATCTAATGCTTTAAGACCCTTGATGGATTGCTTCAATGTTTCGTGCACAATGCTAAAATTTTAAACTTTGATATTCTTCTTTCAATATTATTTAGCCTTCTATTGTACTTACGGTAGCATATATCTATGGTTCTTGGTGTGACCTATTATTCAATTTCGAATTGGTTAATTCAATTTTCTTGTTTAAATTTGTTCCTTGGATATCAGGATGAATTTTCTCTAATTTTACTAATTTGACCATTAACTCTTGTGAATATATAGAATCAACATAGTATTTTTACGAAAAATAATAGTAGTAAAATAAAAGAAAAGAAGCAACAACTAGTATCAAATGTCTACCGACAATGAATTTAGAATAAATAGTAAGAAATTTGATACATTGAGGATTTAAGTGGGGTCAATTAGTCTAACTACTAACGTTGGATGATAATATTTTAGAGAATAGTTAAAGCAAAGTATCAATATTATATATAAAATTTACTATGGGATCTATTTTAGTGTGGGTTTAAACTACGTTAAGAAGTTTGATGGATTGCAAGAAAGATATCAGAATTGAATGATCATCCTATAAAATTCAAGGAGATATATTTAAGGCATAAAAGTTGTTTATGGAAGAAATGATGTTCTAAAATGTTTATACCCGAAAAAACAATTTATAGTTGACAATTAAGTAGGACAACTCATATAGGAAAGTTGAGTACATATGTGGCTATATCGTAACTTGGGTTTGAAGTCCGATGTCGGTGATTAGAGACAAATATTTATCAATTGGTTCGTCGATAATATTATAACGAAATAATGATACGGTCTAAAAATTTAGTATATTTGATAGATATCCAATTTAAGTATTAAAGTTCTATTAAAGTAAAAAAAGAAATGTTTTACGTAATGTCACAAAGATATTGATCTATTGCAAGATTATTATAGATTAGAAGGATTATAGACCTAATTAAATTGAAAGTAGCCATATGAAAACTGTTATGATGATAACAGTGTCTAGCTCACCAAATGGTAAAAAATAAAAAAAAAATGATGCATCTCTTATTTGAAAGTATTAAAGGTTTAAGAAATAAAATTTATTTCGATGAATGGATTTAAGGTTTAAAGATTAAGATTATTCCGATAAAAATAAAATCATGGCAAATACTTTGAAGGACTGTACCAAAATTTTTGAGGACGAAAATCTTTTAAGGGGATAGATTGTAATATCTTGAATACTTTTGAGTTTGTAATTTTATGAAAATAAATTATTTAATTAATTTTGATAATTATTTGATTATTTTAGTAATTATTTTTGGTATTAAATCTTGTGATTAGGTTGAGATATTCAAGCTATTAATTTGAATTAATAATTTGAGTTTGAGTGTTTCGACTCATAAATTTAGTTAGAATAATTAATATACTTAATTAAATTAATTTAATTATAGGTTTAATTAATCAAATAAACTATTAGATATTTGAATTATATGAATATTAGTATATTAGAAATTTTTAAAAGATAATTATAAAATTAAATTTGAGATGTCAAAATATTAGAAATTAATATTAAAAATTTTAAGTGTTATTAAAATTAGATAAATAATTAATTGATATTTTAATAAATATATAATAATAATAATAATAATAATAATAATAATAATAATATGTGTAATAATAATAATAATAATAATAACAATAATTTCAAACAAAGGAAAGGAAAAAACAAAAAAAGGAGGACAGGAAAAGAAGGAAAAGGAAGGAGAGGAAAGATGAAAGAAGGAAGAAGGAAAGAGGGATGAAGGAAGGCGCGCGTATGGCAGCGGTGAAGGAGGAAGGTGTCGAAGGAAACCCTAACCGGCCTTCTCATTATTTAAGGCGGCATTAGGGTTAGAGAAGGGGGAGGACGAACCGGGAAGGAAGAGCGCACCAAGCCGAAAGAGCCGCCGCCGTCGATCACAAAATCAATGCAAGTAATCTTCCTAATTGTTATAAGTAAAACTTCCTCCTTGCAAAATAAAATCTTCTTTCGTTCTTGTAAATGTCGAATCTCTAATTTTATGTGCTGATTTGGGAAAAAACCGGCGAGAACCGAGAGTTACCAAATTGGGGACTTGAACGCAAGGCCACGGCTCTGTGAAGAAACGACCGACATCTTGGGCTTAATGAAAAATTGAGATCTAGTAATTTGCCTAGTGGAGTTCAGAAGTATCAATTTTTACACATTATGCTCTCTGATTTTTGGGACTTCGGATTGGTCATGAAAACAGAGCACCGTGCTCTGTTTCCAATTTTTCATTCGGGTCCAGCGACCCGGCAGTGGCAAGAAGGTTTGAACCCCGTTATTTTTGCAAGTAAATCCCTCTTCTTTGTATCTTAATCTTTCCCTTCTGATTATTTTCGTTAATCTACAATAAATGGTAAAAGAAGAGGAATTGGGCAAAACAGAGCTTCGTGCTCTATCGGCCGGTTAACAATCGGTGTTGTGCAAATGCGTGGGTGCTCGGTGCCGGTGCGTGTGTGTGCGAATATGGCCGTACAAATATACGGTATATATATAAATGGTTAAATACGTGTGTATGTGCGTGTATATACACGCATATAAATATATGGGATGGCTATGTAAAGCCGTGTGTGGTGAGAACAGTAGAGTGTGGCGGGCTGTTGTGCGTGTGTGTGGCTAAGCACATGAGTGTCTGTGTGTGTGTGTGTATGTTGGTGTGTGCATGTGTATGTTGGTTGAGCACGTGAGTGAGTGTGTGTGTGTGTGTGTGTGTGTGTATATATATATATATATATATACACATACATGCATATAAGGGATGTTATAGTTATATGTATATTGGTACATTTATGGTAGAAAGGTTTATATAAATTTACGCATATGCATTGGTATGCTGAAAGCACTAATAGTCAGTTACGTGATTGTTTCTGTACCTCATTGAAGAAATCCAATGAAATTATTCTTCGCGTTAACCTTGGTAGTGTGAGTACATTTATTGGCACTCTATGGCTAAGTTGAAGAGAGAGTATGAAAATACCAAGGTGTCGAGTCGAATGGGAGGCTACGGAACCTTAGTATAGTCTACACTTTTTCGATACTGACTCCATATTCCAGATGATGAGGTCGTTGTGATTGAGAAGGGTTGCTTATAACCTAGTGACCATCGTAGATGATAATATCTAAGATATCATTGATGAGGAGTATCGAAGGTGATATCGGCATGCTATAGGTACAGCCTCTGGGAAGACTGTAGGGATAGTTGGATACCATGGATAATCTCATTGTATTACCCAGCCGTTGGGGGAGTAAATACGTAGCCTTTGGTTCACTATGGTAGAATAAGATCCAAGGAGATTCTTGTTACCTCGTATAGTCGTGACTTCAAATTGAGTTAATAATTAAATTCTTGTTATCTCGTACAGTAAGTCAAGAGGGATGCTTATAACCTAGTGGCCATCATAGAGGACGATATCTTGGATATCATTGGCGAGGGGTATCAAAAGTGGTATCGGCATGCTACGGGTACAACCTATGGGAGGACTGTAGGGTAGTTGGATACCATGGATAACCTCGTTACATTACTAAGCCGTTAGGGATGTAAATACGTGGCCTTCGGTTCACTATGGTAGAATAAGGTCCACAGAGACTGTTGTCATTCATACAGTTGTGATATCGTATTGAGCTGATGATCAGATTCGATGGAATTCATGTTGCTTCCTTGATACTTAGCCGTTTACGTGGTCTTCGGGTCGTGAATACGACATGTTATTAAGTCTCGGACAGTGGTTGTTATATTACCTGCTATTATTGATATTATTCATTGTGTTATTGTCCGGGATGCTTAATTATACTCCTCTGTTGTTGACTATATTTACTTGCTGGACATTCGACTCACTCTTATATTTTATTGGTTCCAAATTAGACAGGTTGATATTAGGAGAGGAAAGATATCAGGTGACTATTGGGTAGCACCAGTTAGAGGTGATATCAGAGATTGAGGTTTCCATGATAAATATCTGAGATTTTGTTGCGTTTAAATATTTATTAGAATTTTTATTACATGGAAATTGACATTATGGATATTGTTATTTTTCTTTCAAGAAATTTATTGTCGGTGTTATGGATATTTATTTAATAATATATTTATGACTGATTATTGATGGTGTTAAATGATAGAATTGAGTTTATTTAAATTGCTTAATGACGTGTAATTGATAATTTTAGATGATTCGAGACCTTCATTGTGATGGTTCGGGTCGGGTTTAGGGACTCCGAGCTCGAGTCGTTACAGTCCTCGTCCTTCCACAATAATATCCTAGGGCGTGCCACGAACATCACCCACTCCCATAAGCGGCCAAGATATATGGCCAAAGTAATCCTTGGGTTTCCACCGTGATGGAATTGACCAGCCAGATAATACTATCCAATGAACATAAGTCCATGATCCTAGTTTCAGGATTCATTATTCTTTTGAAGGAGGATCCACCATTTTCTCTTCACATTATCTCCAATCGGGAGATTATATTTCAATCACATATATCTATCCGAGAGATCAAATCAATCATATCATATATTATGGATTTTCCTCCAATTACTTGTACAATTTCTATCTTTTCTTGGACTTAAACATTTTGACAATTCGATTCACATGCATAGATATCATAATTCATAGAGAAGAGTGAAATTTCTTACCACATTAGACAGAATTCACATTGGGGTCCTCTCAGAACACATTGCTTTGCAAACAGAGCACCAACACTTATTTCGAAGCTTATATTTACACTTAAACAATTAGACATGAATTTCATAACAATCAAATGGGGTGGAAGCATGCAAATGTTCCCATTATACCTGGGGTGAATAGTAACAGTGGGCTTTTAGAGCATTCAGATGCCACGAATGAGTCGATTCTTGTAAGATCAGACGTCCGGTCGATATATATGCATTTTTGGGACGTGGCGATTCATATTTTGAGGTCAATTTAACATAATACATGGGAAAAAATGGGAATCCCAAATCTGGGCATGGGTTAGGGTTTGGTAATACCAAACCGAACGATCCGAATAATAAATTGGACAAATAACTACATATTTATTGAACATTAACCATGGGCTATATGATTTTCACATTTTGGGTGGGTATTGAGTTAAAAATACCAAAAAAAAGAATAAAAATCAAAAGAGAATAAATAGTGAGTATGAGAACACTTGCCTCGACATGCTCTACGTTTTCTCCAACTAGCTCGGACTCGAAATCGGATTTGAAAGCCTCCATTTCTCCCTCTTCTCCTTCGCGTGATCCCTCCTCTCGATGGCTCCGGTGGCTACTGTTGTCGCTCCACCAACCACGCCGGCGGGCCATTGCACAGCCATCGCTAGCCACCATCGGCCCGTGCGCCGACTCCACCGACACCGCTCTCCTTTTCTCTCTCGCTTTCTCCCTCCGGCAAAACCCTCGCCTAAACCCCTGCTTCTTCCCTGTTCCTTTTGCCTCTCTGTTTTTAACGTTATTATTATTCTTATATATTATTATATTATATATATATTATTTTTAATTTTAAAATTCAAATCGATATTCGAGCGATTTAATGGGTGCACTTCAGGTGCCAGCCCAATAATTTTAAATATTTTTCTAAAATTTTTATAATATTTAATTAATTTTTATCACACCCAAATTACTCAAAAATAATTAAACCCAAATAAATCACATAAAAAAATTATTTGGGATATTATACCCTAGAGGCTTAGATGGATACGGAAGTGATCCAAGTGATCTATGGGATCAGTGCTCTCATCATAGGAATTTAGGGCAGGCATCTTGAACTTAGCTAGCACTGGACGATTCGGGATCTCCATAGTGAAGGGAGTTCTCTCCAGATCGGTGGCATGTTCATCATCCTTGAACATGCGATTCTTGGTCTTCTTGACTTTTTCCTCCACATGAGAGGAGTTTCCTAATCTCTTGGAGTTGAGGTAAGTCCTCAACTCCATTTTTTCTGTAGTGCGACGCGTAGCCGGTCGGCTGCTACCACTGGTAGATCAGACGATCCAGGAGGCTCCCTCCTAAGCCTGAGGCCGTGACTCGTCTTGAGAATATCGGGGGTTCTTCTCCTGGGGCTCTTATCCAAAGTCCCATGGCCCAAGTGCCCCTCGAGCCTTAGACGGCTCTGGGCGTTGGAGGCCTTCGGAGCACGAGAGTTGCCTGGCCTTGAAGCATTCTTGGCCAGCTTCTTCTTCCTCTGCCTCCATGCCTGAGGCCAGAATAGGAACCGATGAGTGCTGAGCCCCCTACTTCTTCTTGTCCTGACGAGTGTAGAGCATTTAAAGTATTCTCGACATATTATTCATTTGCTCTGCTAGGTTAAGAAAAAACGGTGCAGGCTGCCCTCTAACCAAATTACCAGTTGAGTGGTCATGGTCGGGGGAGGCAACATCTCTAATGGGAGCACTAACTTGAGCCCTGGTGTTTACTATTTTACTTGATGACACTGTTTTTAATGATGAAAGTGGTTGGCCTTTAATTAGCATTCCCACAGACGACACCAATGATGTGTCTACGATCTAAGCTTTGAACAGATTTAGATTGAGCTGTTCATTGGATTCCGGTCTCCATTCTCTAAGTTTCGGATCTTGCACACCACAACTCCAAATCAGAGGTCAGGTGACGACGAAATTTGGTTACACCAAAAATACTCCGACGCCCAAATGAATAAACAACCTTCTGGTAATAGAAGGTGGATGCAGAGAATGCAGAAATGAATGTTGGGAGTATGTTTATGGATGTAGGTGGGGAATGCACTCGTAGAGAGAGCGGTTTTGAATGCTCGTGGAGAGTAATTTCTCTAAGTACTAGCTTGTAGGATGCTAGTAACGGATAGAATGAGAGCGAGAGCGGTGGGATGCTCAAGAGTTTAGAAAGTTTCTAACAGCTTGAGTTTGCTTGAGGGCGTTTAGTAGGCAAGAGAAAGCATGCCTTTGGAGAGAGTTTCCAAAGCCTTTTATAGCCATGACCGTGGGCTACCTTCTTTATGCAGCGAGGCTAGATGCCCACCTTTGTATGGGGATTGCTACCTTTCTTGTATAGGTGTGAGCACCATTCATGGCTATAATGGTCAAGGAGGCAGATCTCCTTCCTTATGCGCATGGCAACAGTTAGGGTTTTCTTACAGATTATATGCAGATTATCGCACCTTCCTTCCGGATGTACTCTGATTTTGAGAGATTATCGTTACAGATGAGATTGCCTTCTTTGGAGATGTGAGAAATCATGACAGACGACCATTGTGGTCTGGAAAGGGACGCGTGGGCTGATTCAGGCATGGGCACGCTCATCCTAGGCCTCTGCCAGTCCACTCGCCACTTCTCCGGTCATTGGCAGCGTTGATCGTCCCGAGCCTAGATGGGCCATCATTGATGTTGGGCCTCTACCGACCCACTTGCTACTCCGCTGGTCAACGGAAGCGTTGACCGTCCCAAGTTGAAATGGGACGCTACTGGATTTAGGTCATTTCTTCCTTTTGTGGGCCAGCCTACTACTGGCGTCCCCATCATATACAAATTTAAAATTTTTATATCGTATATTTAAAAAAATTTAATGATGTTGAATTACTATAAAAATACCTTTTAGATTCTAAAAATATCATAAAAATATATATTGAAATAAATATAAAATTTGTATGAATCTCAACTTCATAAAAATAATGCTATCGTGCATTCGAAAAAAATTACTGTTGGGGAAATTTCGAAATTTAAATAACCAGCAACCAGAGGTAACAGAATTTACTGGGGGCACGAAATACATAAAATTAGAGGCCACTTGGATATCTTTCAATTGATTTATGTATCAATTTAAAATAACAAATTTTGAACCAAATATATATATATATATAAATATATATGCATAGAAAATACAATCTACTTTCGGCATAAAACTATGAAATCTGTCAAATATTTTATAAATAGATCTATGGTTATAATATTATGTAAATATATTTTCTGATGTTATAATAATTTTTTTAAATCTTAAGCTAACAATTTTTTTATTATTGTGACAAAAAAGCTGGCCCTTTTAAAAATAAAAATTTGGCAACGGCTCAAGTCTAGATGTAACAGATACGGTCTTATTACTAAGTCTAGGTGCAAATTCCAAAATTTATTACTTTCAAATTGATTTAATATCAATTCTTCAAGCATTTTTATTATTCAGTTCTCATTCTTAGCCTCATCAAAAAATTTAGGTTTAAATTGAGTCATAAAATTCAAATAATCATCAATAAATAAAATATATATATATATATATTTTAAATTGGTGACAATTCCCAAATTAATCAAGCTTTGAAGTGCCGAGCTTATTGCTAGTATAAACTCAGAAATAGCTAAACTATCACTTGAGTATATTGTTTGGTACAAGGCCACAAGCCAAGCTATTTTGTTAAGGGACTTGATCATGGGACTTCCACTTATGGGTCCCAAAGAAACTTCATGTTCGCGGTTGCCACTAATTTACATATTCTCTGTGAGACTGTAAGTTTTATTTTCTGTCACACTAAAAGCACATCTAACGAAATCACCTCGATATTTTAAATTAATTCACTCATCTAAGAGCTAAAAAAATACATATGCAACCAATATATCTGCATAACAACGCCCATAAAATAATCTAATTTTTATAATTTAGTAATAGAACTATATGTTGTTTAAAAGAAAAAAAGATATTCTTCTTGCCCTTTTGTCATTTATGATTTACCTTCTTGAGTATAATCATAGAAGCATCCCCGAATTTCCTATGCCATAGCCATGGGCTCTCGTTGGATGCATCAAAACAATGACCTTGTCATCGGCAAAACTCATCCAAACCAAGCACATAAATAATTTTTATCCTTTTTGCAACAAATATAATAGATTTATCATCTCTTCTTTTTTTTTTTTTTCATTTTTATTAAACACGGCTTGATACATCTCTATTGCATAATTGACTGATACCACTTAAGTTACCCCTTAAGCCGTCTATTACGGATATCACCGTACCCACCGATTCATTGCGTCCTCGACAGAGTACACGGCTGCATCAACAACCCCTCAAATTGTTATTATCACACTGTTTGGGTTATTATTGCACTGTCTGTTATTGGGTTGTTCTGTTTGGTTAGATGCTTATACTCGTCGGTTACTATTTGGCTAGATATTTGATTACTATTTGTTAGGGGATTATATAATTGCACTGTGTAAATAGTGGGGGACAAAATACACTAACTTCTGTCCTTCTCTCGTGTCTCTCTCTCTCTCTCAGTTAGTTTCCTCTGACCTCCCTATCTGCCTTCTCTCTTGCTCTCTTTCTCATCGTTTTCCTCTATTTTCTCCTCTGCTGAACTCCCCCTTCCCCGTCATCTTCTCCGATTTCGTCTGTTGTTGCCGTTTTTAAGTGCCGACGCTAACAGAGCACGCATCATTGGTGCTCTCAATGAAACCGATAGAGGAAATGGTGCTCACTACTGAAGCACAAGCACTCAACGCACTCGATGCTTCCATCGCAACACTATCGATGGAGTTGAAGGAGATACAAGTGACCGTCCAACAATACACAACCACCATTGTTGCCCAAGCTTCCACCAAAGCACAAATCCAAAACTCCCTTGATGAAATCCTTCAATCGCTCAACCAGATCAAACGAAACAGAGCAGACAAACTATTTCATGGCTGCCGACTCTTTCACCATTAGCGGCTTCTCCATCTGCTACTGTTTACCCTCCACCACTGCTTTCACAACCACAACCGTAAACTCCAACCCCTCACCCAGCAAGCTACCATCACCACCAGGCGCCACAATTGCTTTTCTTCTTCACCTTCCTCAACCTAGAATTCCTTCCTTCGTTGCATCTGTACAACCACAAGCAACTCAAATCATTACTTCCGTTCCTTTTTCGAATGACAGAACCGCTAAAGCTGGATGCTCACACCTCCACAGTCTGCCATTGTCCAAACACCCAGTACACACCTTGGAGGTACCAGTGAGATCTCCTTCTTCCTTCATTTTTCCTCCAACTTTTCATGGTGAAACGGTAACTTGTCATGAATCCTTATTATTGATGCCTGTGTCGTTACCTAGAGCCACCGAAATGGAGAAATTGGGAGAGGAACCACTTACCCAATCAACCACTAACGCCAACTCAGTTTTGCCTAAACACCCCTCTCCTCTAAGCTTACCGCTCCAGTTTCCATGCTTGATAGCCGATGAAGATGGCCCTGACCAGACGTTGGCACAAATTGTCGTCTCCACTGAACCTAACCCTCCATCTGAATTTCTCCACCTCAACACGTTCCGGCTCCCTGAACAGAACTCAATTCCTCCATGGAGGGATAAAAATTGTTGGTGTGCTTGGGATTCGAAGAAGCTAATTTGGGAAGATGAGCAAATAACAGCCTCGAGGCACATGCTCAATGAGGATAAAGGATTCACCAATTACAAGTGTGGTTTTGACTCATCAGAGGTTTGGGTGCTTGCTGGAGCATTAGCCGATGCAATAAAGTTGTGGGATCCACAAGAGGCAAAGATGGCTCATACTCTCACTGGTCACAGATAAAATTGTACTGTTATAGAGTTCTACCTCTTTGGAGAGTTCGACCTATCTGGCTCTGCACACAAGGGCCATGGTCTTGGAATTAATTCTATTAAGTTCACTCCTGATGGACGCTGGATTATTTCTGGCGGGCTCGCTAATGTTGTGAAGGTTCAGCCAAACAACACACTCTTCCTACCATTTCTAATTAACAGCACTGATGGTGCTGGACGTTCAAATTTTCTCTACCGGCTGCTTGGACAGCAGCCGGTACATTCCCTGGCAAGATCACCGAGCCGTGAGCTCCCTTTGTGGAAGCCTGTAACGATATTGAAAGTTTTCGGCATGGAAAAATTGGTGGAGGACAAAGTGGATGTTAGCCAAGGAAAGAAAAGAAGAGATGCAATGTGTCTTGCTCTTGCTGATGACACTTATGATGAACCTAAGTTTAGGATGAACAAGGTTGCAAGATTGAATTTGAGGGTTAGACTTGGAGATGTGGTTTCTATGCATCAATGCCCAGATGTGAAAAATAGAAAGAGGGTGCACAGTTTGCCTCTTGATGATACTATCAAGACTGTTACTGGAAATCTTTTTAATGCATATTTGAAACCTTACTTCCTAGAGGATTATCGTCCAATGCAGAAGCAAGTGGCTCAAACTTGGGAGCTGGTGGAACTTCTGTTAAGGCTCCCACAATTTCCCAAATCGATCGGAGTTAAGCTCCAAAAAAGAATTTTGCTTTACTGACCTCCTAGATCTAGGAAGACTTTGATAGCCCAGGCCATTGCAAAAGAAAATGGTGCTTTCTGTTCATTCTGTGCTTTGTTCTCTCTGCTCTTCCATTTCAGTACTCTGCTCTTTCTGTTCTTCTGCTGCGCACTCTCCATCCGAGATCTCTCTCTCAGCTCGCGGTCTCTCTTGCTCACTCTCTCCGTCACTCTGCTTGTCATCACTTCTGCCAAATATATCTCGGCTGTACTGTAACCATCTTTGGCACCGAGGACTTACTGTAGCACACACCGATGACTCCACTGTGCATGCATCAGTGGTGGAACTCTCCTCTCTGTTCACTCATTCTTCTCGATTTATAAATTCTCCACAACTTCGTTGTGGAACAATTTGGTATGAGAGAATTGCAAATGAAACTGGTGCCTGCTTCTTCTGTATTAATGGACCAGAGATCATGTCACAATTGGTTGGGGAGAGTGACAACAACATAAGGAAAGCATTCAAGGAAGCGGAAAAGAATGCTCCATCAATTGTCTTCATTGTTGAAATCAATTCAATTGCTCACAAGAGAGAGAAGACTCAGGAAGAAGTCGACAGAAGAATAGTTTCCCAGCTTTTGACTCATGGATGGACTTAAGTCACGTGCAGACGTTATCGTTATTGGGGCTACTAATCAGCCCAACTGCATTGACCCCTGCACTTACATTGATGTTCCTGATGAAGTTAGGCAACTTGTGATTCTACGCATTCATATGAAGAGCATGAAACTTGCTGAGGATGTTGCTCTTGAAAGAATTGCTGAGGACACACAAGGTTATGTCTGTGCTGATTTAGCTACATTATGCACTAAAGCTGCACTTCAGTGTATCAGAGAGAAAATGGTTGTGATCTATTTAGACAATGAGACCGTTGACACAACGATTCTCAATTCCATGGCCATCCCAAACGAACATTTCCAAACCGCTCTCGGGGAAAACAATCCATCTGCTTTGCGTGAAACTATTGTGGAAGTGCCCAACATTTCTTGAAATAATAGTGGAGGTGCTAAACCCTACTGTGCTAGTTATGTAGATCGAGCATTACACTTCATGGAACCTCCCGGTGAAAATCCAAACAGTGAATTGCTTATTTTTATACAGCAAGAGCCGTGCATTTTGCATGGCTTCCAAGAGCAGGAATCTACCATGGTGGCCTCAATTTTGGAGCACAGTATATTTGGCAGGATGGTGATGACAATTTTGTGGAGAACAGGGCCTTACAGGACTCTACAAAGTTACTGCAACTTCCAGCTCATGCAAAACTCAATTGTGGAGAATCCCACTCTCCTGTTGGCGCCACTTGGGAGTTTATCCAAGATTATCTGAGATTTAACCTTGAAGACAAGATTTTTTCATGACGGCGGCAATGTTACGAATATCACCGTACCCACTAATTCGTTGCATCTTCGGCAAAGTACACAGTTGCATCGATAACCCCTAAAATTGTTACTATCACACTGTTTGGGTTTTTATTGCACTGTTTTATATTGGGTTGTTTTGTTTGGTTAGATACTTATACTCATCGGTTACTATTTGGTTAAATATTTGGTTACCGTTTGTTGGGGGGTTATATAATTACACTGTGTAAATGGTGGAGGCAGAATACACTAACTTCTGTTCTTCTCTCGTGTGTGTCTCTCTCTCTCTCAGTTAGTTCCCTCTGACCTCCCTGCCTTCTCCATCTGTCTTCTCTCTTGCTCTCTCTCTACTCTCTTTCTCATCTTTTCCCCCTATTTTCTCCTCTTCTGAACTCCTCTTCCCGTCATCTTCTCCGATTTCGTTTGCTGTTGCCATTTTCAGGTGCTGATGCCAACGGAGCACGCAACACCGTCAATAAGTAAGACATCGGGAATGAAGGATGAGGTACCTTTGCCGATATCACATACTATAATGATCTTATCTTTCAAATTATCTCCTATAGTAACTATCCTTGTTTATCAAAAAATATATATGATTTAAGATGCCACAGGTCATATGTCTTAAATGTCCAGCATTAGAGGACCAATTTTTCCTTGTGGGTTCTTTGTTCTTCAAACTAATTAAATTATTCAAACAAATTTAAATTTTTATTCAAATATTTCAAATTGTTATTGTCCTTTAGCTGAAGTAAAATCTTCCTTGTGAGTTCTTTGTTCTTCAAACCAGTGCATTTCAAGGCTATCATATAATTTCTCTAAAGTAATAAGCAACTTATCATGAGAGGAATCTTGCTCAGTTACCTCCATTACCTCTACAAGCCACAGGGCATGCATTTTTAAATATTGCTCGTGTTTTCCACTGAGGATGACCTTCCGTAAGTGCTCTCAAGCTTGACCTATATATCTTTTGCACTTGCCCATCAACAAAATATCTTTTTTTTTTTTTTTGTAAGTAAGTTAAATGGAATTAATTAAAAAAATGTACAAAATTTATATTTTAACTCCAAGTGTTTTGCCGTCATAGGGGTAGAATATAGATGCTGGGTTATACCCTGAGCACCACCATAAAATAATTCATAAAACCGAAAGAAAACATACAAACAGGAAACCGGCCAAACACTACCATCCAAATCGGCCACGAGCCAATCCGTCTATTGGCAGCAAACCGGGTAAGAGTGCAACAAATCAGACGGATTTTCAGCTAATTGCTTCTAACAGGCAACGTACCAATCCTGGCAAACTGCATACCAACATTTTTGGTTGATCAGCAGTAGGAGTATACCGGTATATCAAAGCATGGCAGGCCCGCCAAACAGCCCAACTCCATACTAACCTGGCAACTAACCCCAAACCAATCACAGGGCTCATCCATACCCGCCGAATGGGCTACGTAAGCATAACACCAAACCGGCAGCACCAAAGATCCACGGGCGATTCTGCCATCTTTTTCCAAAAATGATCCCTAATCGGTAATTAAGAGGACCAGAATTTTTGGCGGGCGGCCAACATAGAAAACGCGGAGCAACTAAAACCGGATAGATTTCTTTTTTTTGGGACCGTCCTGAAAGGGGAAACGCCAGCACAACCGCCCGTAGGAGGCAAAATCAGCGGAATGGAATGCCGACAAAGCAACCAAGCGGAAGAACCGTGAACACAGCAAGATTGGTGGGCTTCAAATATTTCAAGTCGGAGAGAGTTATTTTTTTTTTTTGGGGAACCTCCGAAGCACACCGTCACCTAGAATGGAATGTGCTTCAAGTATGGCGGCCATTCGAGCCTCAAGGCGAGAGACAACAAAATATAATTTTTTTTTTTAAATAGGAAGCAACTTATCGATGAGAGGCATCTAGTAGCGAAGGAGCAAAAAGCTAGCAAATGAGGCAAACCGGCCGGGAGGCAACGGGAAGCTTCCTATCGGGAAATTCGGCAGAATAGTATGCATTTTATCAGAGAGCAGAGAGAGATATGCCAACTCAGCAGGTGAGGGAGCAATCCCAGACATCAAACCATCCACCTAGGCAAACGGAACACCCCGCTCGCATTCGAATTTTTTTCTTTTTTTTTATATACACCATCAACAAAATATCATTAAGACATTTTCAGAGAATGCATAATAAAATGTGTTCATGGCCATTTTCAATAAAATTCCGTACAAGAGAATCAATAAATTTCATTAATGTGCTAATTTTGATTCTCAAATACAACATCATCCCCATTAAAGTAGGGAGGTCTATCAATGGGTTCACCCTCAAAGCAAAGCCATTTTATCAAAGGTTATAAGAAGATATGAAACACTAGAAGTGTTTGGACTCCATCATTAGAGCCTTAGCTCTAATATCAATTATGGTCTCAATAATCTCTCTAAGAGAGTGTGAATTAGATTGGTATCAATTTTATTAGTTTTAGTCTGTCTAGATATTAAATATGTACATTATAACAAATACAATAAGTAAGTAAAAAGTAGAGGGAGATTTGGAACTATACTTATACTGGTTCAGTAACACCTCACTCTCGTCAGAATATGATTACAAAATCTATCACTCAAAGAAAATATAAATAAGTAGAGTATAAATTACTCTCAACAAAGATATATATAAATTTTACTTCTGAGAAGGCCAATTATTCTCTATGTTTGCTCTAAATTTTGTCAAGTAAAAGAAATGTCTCTTTAGGTGTACCAAAAAAAAAAAAAAAAAGAGCTTATATAGAGATAAAAGAGCACGGAAGCTATGAATATAATGAACATCTCATCATTAAAGTATCACTTTTTTAAAGTAGCCATTTTGCAGTTTTAAATAATCTATAAAAAATCTTAGAACATTAACATTATATCAGCTTCATATCGGTTACAGTTTGAGAGATAAAATTTAAACACTACATGTGTGTTAGTTTGCATTTAGTATAGTAACAACATCTAATTTTCTCTTATTTTAAAAAATCAGAATAAATAGTTGATAAATCTAAAGATATAAACTGCGTATTTTTGAAAAGTCCGACAAGCCTGTTTTTATTTAAAATTTGAATGGAATCTAAATTATTATTTTTTTGTATTGGAATATGTATAAGACACCATAGCAACTCAACTTGAATTGCTAGCACCTACCACTACAGATTTTGCAAAGAAAGTTAAAATTTTTAGCACCTATATCTACGGATTTTTCACTGTCAAATAATTATTATTTCTAATATATAAATTTAAATTTTTCATGCAATAAATCCAAAAAATTCTTATGATTATTAGTTTTTATAAAAATATTTTTCAAGTTTTTAAAGCCTCATAACAATATATATTAAATTAAAAATGTAATATGAACAAATCTCAATTTCATACTGCTAATATGTATTTGCATAAAGAAATAATTTTTGTATAGAAATTTATAAGTGTTATTTATTTATGAATAGAAAGATATACATGTCTACTTTTAAATAAAAAGGTTTAAAGCATTAGAACAGTATGTATCAAGATAAGATTAATTATTAAAAAAATAGTACATGCTTACAAATATACTTAAAAAGATAATTTTTTTAACATTTTTTTTTAAATTTAAAGTACTTGATGCGTCCCTGATGTCCGAATTGTGGTATGAATTAGTGAACCACTCAATCTTTTTCGCTGCAGGTTGAGTTGGAATGGGTCCAGTCTCCGTCGCTATTAATCTTGAACTACCATAAATTACAAATAAGAAATCAGAGAATTTACGAGACTCAATCCCCGATTTATCCTCCGACATTCAAATTAGAAATTTTTCTCAAGAAAATAAAAAAACGTAAGGAGGATGTGAAAGAATGCGATAATGCATGTATGCAAGGCTTGAGAAAGGAGGCGTGGGCTCTTGTAGAGTGCTCGATAGGGAACAACTTGAAAGGGTGTAGGACTAGGCTCCAATATATCATACTCAGTAAGTGGTTCATTAGGGGGCACTCGAGGGGAGTGGCTTTGTGAGGGAAAGAAAGAGCTACATAAGGAAAAGAGTGATTGATTCTTTCTGGGTCCTTGTATCTCGCTCGAAGGTGGCTTTTCATTGGAGAATATTCAATCCCTTATCCTATGAAGGGTAAGAAAATTTATAGTACTTCATAAAGAAGGCTTTGGTGTCAAGACTAATGACAAGTATTCCACAAGAATTTGACGGCCACTGGGACGTTGATAGGAGTCATCGTGTCAAATGTCGTCTTGTGGCGGTAACATGACCACGGCTAGTCGTGGCCGACAAGGGCCAAGCCACTTATCATGTGGGTTGATTAAACTGCCATTGGTTGGTGAATACGATGATTCTCCATGGTTAACCACCATTACCACTGGCTGAGACCTGTTGCGTCGATATCTTCTGCATTATCAGACTACTATCACTGAGGTGGAGGTGGACTTTGCTGTGATTAGCTCATCCGTAGAAGCTACCCCTTGACTCTAGGCCGTTGGTCCTCCATGAGCTAGTTGGACGGTTCCTGGGCCCTGTTATATATTAGGTTTCGCTTGCTAATAGGCTAGCTATCAGATCGATCCTCGTTATGACTGGATTGGCTTATGTCATGGTTGGATTCATCAATACTAATAACTAAATATGAAAATACTTATTAGGAGAATGAAATTATTAAAATTATGGGCAATTCAAATGTCTTTTAATCAATCTATATATTATTTAAAATATAGCAAATTTTGGACCAAATAAAATAATTATTGAGAGTCTGATCTATTGTTGCTTAAGACAAGTAAGTCCATAATTAAAATACTAATAATCTAATATAAATATATTTATTATTATTAAAATAATTAAAAAATCAATGATGTAACTATCAGTTTATATACAAGATTATCGGCTTGTAATTTACATGAATTTACTAATAGATTTTTTACACCAATTTACAATTGAGTTATGAAATAGAAAGTAGTATTTTGCTTTAAAAATGAAAATATTATGTTTGTTAGGTCTTGAATTGCTTTAGATGAATACAAATAATAAAAGGGTTGGAAAACTCAGTGTGGTTAGGACCAATCCCCAAGACCTGGGACATGAGAGCTTTACTCATACATCTCATCTCTCACCAAACAGCCTACCCCCAGGCCAGCCAATCATAAAACTCCAGCGGACCCAAGCCGAGGTATTGACAGGGCTCACAATAGGGTTATTATTAAAGCTCACGGGACTCAAGTCAGTCGATGGGACTCGTCGACATCGACAAATAGGTAAAGGATCATTAGTTGCTCACTCAATTGAAAGATGGCTGCCACACGGAATGTTGCACTTATCTCTTCTAAGAAGATGATCGTTGGATAAAAGTTGATTGAACGTCCCTATAATGCTGGGAGAGTCTGCAGTTATGCCAACCCTTTGAGCTCTCTCCGAAAGCAGCTGCAACCAGATCCACTTCAGGTCAAAGGGATCAAGAGATCAGCTGCAATTGAGTGGAAGATCAAGTCTTGCTTTTAGTGATTCTGCTATGAAGAATTCAGTCGTTTCCCTCCACATTTCGGTTTGAGTAGCCCACTTCCCCTTTATTTCGTGTTGACTACTACTTGTATTTAACTTTTATACCTTTTTAGCTAGTAGTTTTAGTGGAAAACGGATGCACATTTGTATATACAATAGAAGAAGGAAAATACAGAAACAGAGTAATGAAGAACAGTCTCAGCTTCTCCGAAATTGGTTCTTGTTATTTTTTGTCCTTTCATCTTCTCTTATTGATTAATTTCTATCTTTACATCAAAAATTCAATAAGCTCCAGACTGGCATATCAAGCAGCTCTTATGTTACATAACCGCCCCTAAACTTCATATGAATATAAGACTCCCAAGCACAGCAAAGGATCAAAATTCATGAGTCTGAAAGAACCTTCATGCTTGATAAACTACTGTGAATTTGCATTAGAAGCTAACTTCAACCAAGTCTGTTCTCATTCTTGAGATGTACCCTTGGTTTTTCTCAATAGGCTAACTAAACTCAAGCTACTTAAGTGTTAGGTTTTGAATCACTTATTTGTGGGTGCCAAATAATCAGATAGGTAATCAAAATAACACGTGATATTCACAAGTCCAATGCTGGAATGAAGATGTTCAGGATCGCATGATATTCATACAAAGTTGACTAATAGTTAGTCGATGATCATCTAAGTGACAAAAAATACCAATGAGTCATACAATTTTTGTGCAAGAGTAAGCCGATGGTTAGTTAAAAGTAGTTGAATGGCGCATGATGGGATGTACATGCATGGTTTGTTCAGAATGGTCGGGCCTAATACGTAATTTAATGGAGCTTGTGTGCCATTTGTCGAGGAAGGTCGCGCCTGATCAACGCTCATATGCCAACACTGATACGATTTTGAATCATGCCTGATACGATTTTGAATGGTCGCGTCTAATGATGAGATGTACATGCACGGTTTGTTTAAAATGGTCACGTCTAATACGTAATTAAATGGCGCTTGTGCGTCATTTGTCTAGGAAGGTCGCATCTAATCGATACTCATAAGCCGGCATTGATATAAAATCACATCTGATACGATCTTAAAATATCAAAAATTATTTTCTCACATAGAGTGTTGTATAGAGAGAAAGAAGAGATAAAGAAAGAAGATGAATATATTCGATATTTGATTATGATTCGATTTAAGTTTTATTCATTATCAATATCAAATACATTATTTTAGTATTATTTTTTATAATATATTATTATTTTATTACTCTTATTTTTTAGTTTATTTTTTATAGGTTATTAGGTATATTAAAAGGGTTCAACTATTTTTCACTTGAATGGTAGTGAAGAGATTTTAGAGATTATTATTTTTATAACCGGTATGAGTATTTGGAGTTTGTTTAATAGTTTTTTTTTAATTGAGATGAATTATTTATATTAAAAATTATTATATATTATTATATTTTTTATACTCATAAATTTAATAATAAATATTTAACTAAAAATTCAATCTTATTTTATTATATTATGTGTACGCGTTTTGGTTGTCTCAAAAACCATCTTATCCGTTCTCAAATTCTGTCAGGTCTTATAAAGCTCGACCCCTCATCACCGTGTCTATCAGCAGGTTGATTGTTCGGGTCTAAAGAGTTGGAACGAACTTAACCACTTCTAACACAGATGCCAGAAAAATTTACTTAAGACCCGGTTCTAACAAATGGATCTACTCATTTGTTATGGCATTCAGGACCCGGTTCAGGTTGAGCACGTATTGGACCTTCTTGTATTAAATATAAAATTAAAAATGTTTCAAAAATCTAAGATAAAATCAATTGTTTAGAGTGGAAGAACAGATTTGAATGCATCGTGCTGACTCCCAAAAATGTGGGTACTTGATGGCTCTGGCCTCGTTAATCGGGAATATCGTCAGTGGGGAAATGTGGTAGTTTAAATCGGAGAGAGGCGGAGGACTTTTACTGTAATGTTTTTTTTTTAAAAAAAAAAATAATAATAATGATTTGTGTTTATAGTTACAGATTAATGTTAAAATAATATTTTGATATTTATTTTTTATTTTTTAAAAATAGATATTAAATATTTAAAAAAATTAGATAACCTAAAGCTATGTTTAGATGACCATAACAAAACTAGAGGTATGCCTTTATTTTAAGAAGAGAAGTTTAAGAGGATATAATTTATTTTAAAAATATTTTTAAATAATTTACTATTATATTTATTTATTTTTATTAATAAGCTTATAAACACTTAGTGTTAGGTCCAGTGCAAAGCCCAAAGAAATTCGAAGCCCAACCCATAGAGCAACAGCTGAAACGGAGAATCCAGCCCCGCGTTCCAGAGAGGCTTTTGTGGCGACCCGTACTCACAACCAATGAGCGACGTCTACAACCCATTAATATGACTGTCGAGTGACAGTGGTGGCTCAGAGGAAACAAGCCAATGGGGAGAGAGTCAGCGCTGCCAATCGCGACTAACGCCGCTGCCTACAATTTTCCGACCAATCCCAGCACGAATAGTAGACCAGGCACGACCTGCGACGCCCGACGGTCTACCTGCCACCGCAAGGCGACAACTAATACACCGGCGACCGCTGCCAACAATAGCGGCCTGCGAATCCCTGCAAGGGGGATTCTCGCGCCCAAAGCCCCCAATCGGGGGCCCTATAAAATCCCTCTCCTTCTACAGGGGAAGGGATTGGATCCTGAATAATCGACTCTATGTCAAGCAAGTTAAGCTCAAAAACCATCTTCCAGATCCGTCCCTCTCAGCCTTCTCAGGCGACGAGAATTAGCCACCCGCTGTGGTACATTCCGGGAGCCAAGCCTCACAATACCTGCTCACTAATCTCCCAAACCTGCATTCACGCACTCCCAACACATTTGTAGCATATTTACGCACACCTCTAAGCGTGCGCCCCTTTCCGTTCATTGTGGAAAGTTGCTGACCTGAGCGTCGGAGTGTTTCGGTGGGAGAAATTTTGTCGGGCCTCTGACCCCCTATTTGTTAGTTGTGTTGTGCAGGTTCCATGTTAATAGAGATGAAAATCGGACCCACTCGTAACCACCTTCGGACGATAAGGAATTCAAGGACTCTCTAATCCATACGACAATCAGGACCCGAGATGCAACAATGGTGCCGTCTGTGGGAAATAGACAAGAAGCCTAGTGTCTCCTTCTCATAATCATCCCTTTGTAACAAGATGGTAAACACCAGGGCACAAGCCAGTGCCCCAACGAGAGATGCCGTTGCTCGCGACAATGATCCCTCAATGGGTAACCGCGTAGACGTCCGTTAGAAGCTCGACATTCACTACCTAGTAGCGGACATGAACAATATGAGACTGCTGATCCAAGCCCTCTACAACTGGATAAGCACACCATGGATAGGGGCTGCTCCTCCAGCATCCCAATTGTCCTCCTCCAAGTGGGGAAGGCGTCACACAGGATCCCCTAAGAGAAGATCAGACCGGCCTAACGACGTCGGGGCCCCGACGGCCTTTGGCAATAGGGCCCAATCTGTGACTGGAAGCCACCCTAGCCGGGACGAGCGGGAGGAGAGCCTAGAGCAGCGTAACCCCCTGCAACTCCCGCGACAAAAGGAGGCCGACAGTCGCAGACTCTAGCAGTGCGTGACTGCCCCACGCAAAAAGTCGCCACAACTGACAAGCTCAGCAACACCGGCAGGGTCACATGGAGCTCCGTGACATCATTAATGCGCGGAGAAGCGAGTCTGCCCGCCAATGGAGGAGAATGTGAAAGTACTTTGGAATCTCCTGCACAAGAAGAAACCTGCACGGTCCTCTGCCGACCTGCGAAGGTCGCCCTTCGCCATGGATCTCCAGACTCAGCCACTCCCTCACAAGTTCAAGATGCCCGTACTAGAAGGGTATGATGAGAGCAAGGACTCGATAGATTACCTCAACTGCTTCCATACTCACTTGTTCCTTCAGGGAGCAAGCCAGGCCATGATGTGCTAGTACTTCCTCGTCACCCTCAGGGGGGACGCTCTGTTTTGGTTCTACGGCCTCCCACCAAATTTTATCCGCTCCTTCGATGAGATTGTGGATAGCTTCCTGAGTCAATTCACCTCCAGCCGGAGAGAGGAGAAGCAGCCATGACACCCAGTCTGCCTCTGCCAAAGATCAAATGAAAGCCTGAAGTAATTTCTCAATTGCTTCATTGTTAAGGCACATCGGATCCCCCAGCTCTCCGACGAGCTAAAGCTCAATGCTTTCGTTGCTACGTTAGCAGCAGGGGACTTTTTCAAGCACCTGTCGCATCAGCGCCCTCAATCCTTTAGGAAAGTAGAAGCAATTGCCTGAGCCTACATCTCTGCAGAGGAGGCCAACAAGGCAAAGCGTACCGAGCGTGTGGACTACCCTCCGAAGGTTCCCAAACCTACCCCTGGCAAGAAGAGGAACGGCAACAGTTGTCGCTTCTAGGAGCGCCTCAAGCAGCCACGTCATTCGCCGGGATTGAGGAAGGAGCACGGGCCGACGTCCTGACTCCTCTAAATGATACCCACACGAACATCCTGATGCAGATCCAGGATGAAAAGTTCTTCAAGTGGCCAAAGGCGCCAAAGGGCCCGAGCGACAGTGATTAGAAGAAGTACTACCGGTACCATCGTTACCTCGGACATTCCATAGAGAACTGCCGGATCCTATAGCAGGAAATAGAAGACATGATCCGCCACGGACACCTTAAACGATTCGTGAAGGGCTCAGGGTAGGCCCCCGCAGCCTTAGAAGGTGAGGCAAGCGAGCCTCTTAGGAATTGTACGACCGCCGGCAAGATCAGCATGATCTCCACCACAGCCTGAGCAGTAAGTAGACACAGCCTGAGCAGACTTCCAGTAGCAAGATAGTGAAGATAGGGGATAAGAGTGATGTCATTAGTTTTAGTAGCGATGATATAGCTCATATAACATTCCCCTATTCTGATCCCCTTGTTGTATCCGTCATCGTTTCAGACGATAGGTTGACTTCCAATTGAAACGAGTCTTTGTTGATAATAGAAGCTCTCAGAATTTGCTGTATCTTAGTGTCTTTTTTAAGCTTGGATTGAAGCGAAGCCAACTGAAAGCGGTTGATGGTCTTCTATACGGCCTAGACAACGAACATGTACGATACAGGGGATAGTCCAGTTGGAGATCACGATGGGAACTTACCCACGCATCGGAATGCGAGAGCTAACGTTCCTCATCGTCGATCTGCCATCTGTTTACAACGCCATCCTGGAAGACCTTTCCTTATGGCCTTTGGGGCTGTTACTTCGATTCCTCATCTAAATATGAAGTTTCCAACCCAGTACAGCGTAGGAGAGGTGCTCGGGGACCAGGTGATGGAACAGACGTGCTACTTATCCCAAGTCACTCCAGCGGCACTAGACTGCTTGGACAGAGACTTAGATCTCTGCGATGAAGCCACGCTGCAACAAGCCCAGTCAGGAAAAGAAACCAAAGTAATTCCTTTAGATCCTGCCAAGCCATAAAGGTGCGTACATGTGGGCAGCTCTCTCCCTCCTGCTGACCACGATCGATTAATCACCTTCCTACGGAAGAACTCTGACGTGTTCGTATGAATTCCTACTGACATGCTCGGGATTTCAATCAAAGTAATTATCCACAAGTTGGGCCTCAATCCCGACCATGAGCCCGTGCGACAAAAGTACAAAAATCACTCTGTCGAGAAGTTGGTAGCTATAAGGAAGGAAGTGAGAAGACTGTTGGATGCTAGATTCATTAAAGAGGTTCAATACCCAAACTGGCTATCCAACGTCATGCTCATGAAGAAGAGCAACGGCAAGTGACGGATATGTGTGGACTTCACCGATGTAAACAAAGCCTACCCAAAGGACAACTTTCCTCTTCCTCGGATCGATTAGTTGGTGGACTCCATGTCCAAACATGAGCTCCCGAGCTTCATGGATGCCTACTCAGGTTAAACCAGATTAAGATACACCCGGACGATGAGAAGCACACCTTCTTTATAACTAATCTGGGAACGTATTGCTATAAGGTGATGCCCTTCAACCTCAAGAACGCCAGGGCAACCTATCAACGCCTAGTAAATAAGATGTTCGAAGCTCAAATGGGAAGAACGTGGAAGTGTACATTAACAACATGCTCGTAAAAAATCGGGTAGCCGACGACCACATCCGTGACCTAGAGGAGACCTTCCAAGTCATCCAGGCACACAGGATGAAGCTCAACGCGGACAAATATGCATTCAGAGTGACCTCCGAGAAGTTCCTCGGATTCATCGTGTCGCAACGCGGCATAGAAGCAAACCCAAAAAAAATCAGGGCCATCCTTGACATGAAATCTCCGTGAACAGTGAAGGAAGTACAAAAGCTCATAGGACGACTAGCAACCCTATCGCGATTCCTAGCCAAGTCCGCAGAGAAATACTTGCCCTTCTTCAAGGAACTTAGAGGGACGAAATCATCGGAATTCTGTTGGACCGAGGAATGTGAGGAAGCTTTCAAAGAGCTAAAGGAATACCTCATCAGTCCACCTCTCTTGGGCTCATCATCCGTGGGCGAGGACTTATACCTCTACTTGGCTACGTCAGACACGGCACTCAACTTTGTGCTACTCAGAGAGCAGAAGGGAGTGCAACGACCGGTATACTACGTGAGTAGGGTACTGATAGACTTGAAGACTCGCTACCCGCACGCTAAAAGGATCACGTTGACGCTTATCTATTCGACCCAGAAGCTATGGACCTACTTCCAAGCTCACTGGATCGCCGTTCTAACGGATCAGCCCCTAAAATCTATCCTATAGAAACCAGAAACCTCCGGGTGACTAGTCAAGTGGGCTATATAGTTGGGACAGTTCAATGTGGAGGTCCGACCACGACTGGCCCTCAAGGATCAAGCCCTAGCAACTTCATCTTCAAGGCGGCCACCCCAACTCTAGACGACCCTCACAGCCCGGGGAGTATAGACTTTCCTGACATTCTAACATGAACCCTGAATGTGGATGGGTCATCCACTTAGATAGGTAGTGGAGCCGAAGTCGTGCTCAGGACTTCAGATGGCGCAGAGATTAAGTACTCCGTTGCCCTGACCTTTCCCGCTACTAATAACATGATGGAATATAAAGCCCTTCTTATAGGACTTCGTCTAGCAAATGAATGCTCTGCCAAGTCGCTGGTAGTGCAGAGTGACTCGGAGGTCATGATCAATCAAATCCAAGGAGGTTCGAGGTATCAAACCCTCAGCTCACAAAGTACCTAGCAAGAGAAAAGGCCCAGATCGAAGACTTCGAGCGATTCAAGATTGCATACGTGCCTAGAGTCGAAAACTGGAAAGCTAACCGATTGGCTAGAGACGCAGCTGTAAGATCTCTGGAGCAATACGCCAAGGACTTGTGGGAAACTCTGGCCATGCCCAGCGTTGACATCTCAGACTAGGAAGTATTATAGATTGACGAGGGTGACAATTGGATGACCCCGTACTGAAAATATCTGACGGACGGAACGTTGCCCAAAAATGTCGATGAGGCCAAACGGATTAAAAAGATGGCAGGCTGGTACACGATCCTTGATGGGAGGCTATACAGGTGAGGGTATTCCACTCCTTACCTAAAATGCCTGACCCCTGAGGAGGTTGAGTACGCCCTAAGCGAAGTCCACCTTGGCATATGTGGCTTGCATGTTAGAGGGAAAAACCTCGCATTCAAGATCACGCAGCAGGGTCTCTTCTAGCCCACAATGAAGCGAGACACCTTGGAATTCGTGAAGAAATGTGAAAGCTCTCAAGTCCACGGATCCATGATGCACCTTCCACATACGGAGCTGCACAGCCTTCAGTCCCCAGGGCCGTTCGCGCAGTGGGGGCTCAACATCCTCGAACTGCTACCTCTAGCTTCCGGACAAAGGAAATTCCTCATCATCGGTACCAACTACTTCACCAAGTGGGTAGAAGCAGTCCCTTTAAATCGAATCACCGAGCATAACGCGACAGAGTTCCTCCGTCAAAATATCGTTTGCCGCTTTGGGATTCCCGAGGTCATAGTGATCGACAACGAAACCCAATTTATCGGCAAATGATTCACCAAATACTATACAAGTCTACGCATCAGATTGGTCCATACATCTGTGGTGTACCCTCAAGCAAATGGGCAGGTAAAAGTTACCAACCGCATGCTGCTGTAGGGACTGAAGACTAAGTTAGAGGACGCAAGGGGCTCGTGGGTTGATGAGTTTCCTTCCATGCTCTGGTCATATCAAACAACCCCGCAGGAACCAACGAGAGAGACACCCTTCAATCTCTACTACGGGGCTGAGCCGTGGTCCCCATTGAAGTAGGGCCACCCTTCTTGCAGGTCAAATGTTTCGATCCGACCACGAACTCCCAAAGACTCAGAGAATGCATGGACCTGCTCCCAGAAGTTTGAGACGCAGCCCGCCTAGGACCGCAGCATACTAGTAGCATATCGCACGATACTACAACAAGCGGGTGAAGGCACGCCCGCTTAAAGTTAGAGACTTGGTCCTCTGGAGCATAAAGGCCGCGGGAAAAGCCGCAAGTAGGAACAAACTCTCCATTGGCTGGGAAGGCCCATTCCTTGTCTTCGTAATCCTCCGGAGTGGAGCGTACAAGCTACGCGCCCAGAACGATAAACTGGTCCCTTGGACCTGGAACGCCGCCAACCTGAGAAAATACTACCGGTAACGCAGCATTGGCCTAGGTAAGACGTACACGCACACCATGGGAATGTTTGTATATGCATTGTGTTTTCATTTAATAAAATTGGACTTTCCTGTTAGCTTGTGTTTTCATTCATGTGAGTGTTTGTATGCATGGCACTACAAAAAGCAGAACGACCTAAACTGCCTCTAAGTCGGGAGGACTATCGTCCGTTCGTAAAACAAGGCCTTAGCACCGTGCCAAGAGGCCCGGAAGCAACCACCTCGAAACCATCCCCGTGTTGAGTGGCCCGGAGCGGCCCCAAAACCTTGGCCTTGCGACAAGTGGGCCACTAACGGTTTTGTTCGCGCCTCGACCATGCATTGAGCGGCCCTAAACCGACCACATCCGGACTTCGACTCAATGTTGGAAGGGCCCTAAGGGGCCCGCTAATTTGGCTTTGCGTCGATCGACCCAAAAGCAGTCACCACCAAACCATGGCTCCAAGCCATGGGGCCAATGCGGCCCAGAGAACCATGATTCCGAACCAAATAACCAAGGTGGTCAAAACACCAGGCCTGGGAGCTTTTGAAATCCCCAACTTACAGCCACCAAAACCTTAGGAGGCAAAAATCGGAAGCATGTGGTGATCTTTTCCCCAAGAAGAGAGCACCCTCAATCTATAATGGTCATGTGCTAGGACCGTGCACATGATAACGACGGTGCCCTGAGCAGAGGCCGAGCACCTAATGCGGGTACCACGTGTGAAAAGGACTAGAGTCGGAGTCTAGCTACTGTGGCCTGAAAACCCAACAGGCCCTTAGCATGGCTCCATGGGAATTGCGACGACGTCCACTTTACTGGATCGAGCTTCCCATTAAACACGTGAGATGCGATGACATCCTTTGACGAATGATGAGTACAGTGCAAGAAGGCGCTAGATTGCGGCCTTGGCGACAATAGCTTTATAAGCTTAGCTGTTCAACATGAGATACTATTTCTAAAGTCACACTTGAATTTATTGAATGCAAAAAGGGTGCTACTTCTCATTTATTTGTACAAAGTACTGATAAGTGGCTGAAAAAGAAGGAAGCAATATATACAAGTAAAACTACTCCCGAGAATCTGATGGATTAGCCTCCTCAAGGAAATTCCTCAAGCGAGACCTGTCGCGGATCCCAGAGTTGCCTAGATGGAAGACACCTTTCGAAACATTGGGAGCACAAGCGAGGCAATCCTGCAGCACAGGCGGATGTCGACCCAGAACCTGGCCTACAAGACAAGGCTCACCTCCGATGGAGTGAGCCGTGCCCTCAGATCTCTGGATAGGCAGGAGTTGTCATCCTCAAGAGCAGTGACCATCTCCTTTAGCTGCTCAACCTCCTGTCATAGACCTGCAGCTTCTCGTGCCCACCGGCCATTGTCCTCCTTCAAGGGCCTGATTTCCTCCTACATAGCCATTCGCTCTCCTCTCGGAGGGAAGCGACCTTGACTCTCATACGCTGGACAATCTCCTGCCCACAGTGAAGGTTCTCGTGCAGTTAAGCAGCCAGCTTGTCGAGAGAGTCGACCTCGCCAAGAACCTGCATGGAAAGGGAGAAGGTTAAAAATTCTCAGAACTCTAGACCATAGATGAATGTTCAGCTCAAGATGATTATACCTGAGCAGAAGTAGCGTCCGAATGGTAGGCTAAGTCTTCTAGCGCAGATAAGCCTGGGGGCTCCCCGTGTTCAGTCGCGACTTTTGCGGATCTTGGATGGTCAGGAGCCACAAGGGGCAAGGGAAGGCTTGGGGGATCCGGCCCCTGAGCCGTCCTTACCATGATCGTCTCCAAAGTCAATCAGCACTTGGCAGGCTGGCCTCCCACATGGCTTTGACCTCCAACCCCATGGGAGTGTCCTCCTGGATGCCCACCCCCAGAAACAACCCAGCAAAAGGTCCAACAAGCTCTAAAGATCCCGCTAGAGTTGGTTTTGGCCCCTGCGAGCGCGCGCCCTCTGGCTCCTCAGGAACTAATGCGCCTCTCTCCATGGCTAGAGCACCCTCAGCGATCGTCTCTGGCGTCTCCAGAACAACAAAGGAGCTTGCAAAAGACCCTTTACCTGAATGAAGCTCCACCGCAGGATTTCCATACTCAACCAATGCCACAGCAAGAATCGAAATGGGTTCAGTGGCTCCCTCCCGTAGTCCGATGCTCGACGTCTCCTCAAGGGCTGGGCTCCGGGCTCTTGCGGTGGACCCTGCGGCCAACCTCTGCGATCTCTGGATGGAGGTACCTTCGACCTCCCTCAACCTCTTCATGGAGGTTGGCCTCAGAGACATAGAGATCCAATCCTCCGATTCCGTGAAGTGGAAGATCAATCTCGCCGCCTTTGCATCGAACGTGTTAGTATGCAGGCAGGGGAAGACACACAATGAAACCAGATAATGAACGGCATTAGGGTGAATCCTCTCCACAGGAACACCCAATGCCTCAACCAACGCGTACAGAGTGCATAACATGGGGTAACGAAGCCCCCCTCTCAGATGGTGCTCATAAACAGCGATGAAGCCATCTGGAGGAGCGTTGGCTCTACCCGTGGAGCCGAGCACACGATGAGCCCAATCACTTGGGATCCTGTAATCCACCATCAAATCAACGATGGCACTCATCGTTTGAACGGAACCCGTGTTGTTGACCCTATGGCGACTCGCCTTAGAAGCTCACGAAGGGGAAGGAGACCCTCTCTTCTTTGCCATCCCTCTCTCTCCGTGGAATGAGTTAAAAACTTTCAGCATAAGGAAGCATCAAAGAAGGGATTTTGCTGAAACACCACCTAAATAGACCACAGGGTGCTAGCACGCGGGAAAACCCAAACAATGCCTTCGCTAAATGGCTTGGCCATGTGCCGACCAGCGGGAGCGTCACAGGCCCCAAGCAACGGCCAATCATTACCTCTTGTCAGATAGCAGATCAACATCGCCTCAGCCGCCTGCTAAAATTCCCGCTGTCACACCCGCATTCAATGAGGGAATTCTATCACCAAGGATGGTGGCAGTGGGACTTCTGAGACAGGCGCACGTGACAGAAGACGAATCATTTGAATACAACAAGGGACAGAAAATAAATGGCACTGTTAAGTGTTGAGTTGCATTATAATGATTATTAATAACTCTTTTTACAGCAGCCTGTGGCCGCAAAGTACAGCTAATGGCCCCCTCTGGGTTCAGAAGGATCTGGAGCTGGATGCTCTAACAGGTCCATGCGTGTGAGGACACTACAGTTTCGAGAGTCCAGGATTCCGATGCGAAAGTTCGGATCCTCCAGCGAGACTAGTTTCCAGCTGAGATGGATGCCATCCTGGAAGTTCCTTTCCAGTGCAGGACCGACCTCCTCCGGCAGAAACCTCGACCTCATCTCAATCCCCATCCGTGCATGCTCCTCTCCGAACTGTAGCCGCAGTCGCTTAAGCTCCTCCTGGAGAGCCAACATGTGGGCCTGGGCCTACACGTTGGCACCGGCAAGCCTGGATGCCCTCTCTTTTGATTCAGCCCATGCTTTCTCAAAGTGTGTAGCGGAACCCTCAACTACTCCATCTCTCCGACTACAACCTGCACCCTGGCTTCAACGCCTTCAACGACCCTGGCAACTTAATGAAGCAAAGGATCCGCCCTCTTGGGCCTACGATCCCGTGAGGGGACGGACATCTCCTCCCTCTCAAAGCCTGGAGGCGCCCTCAAAAATCGCATTGGACCCGCTGTGGTGGCCTCTTAATGACATCCCTCCGCCACAGCTGCGCCAGTCGCAACCACACCAGGGATCCCAGAGGCATGGGTCCCAATCTCAAGCTCTTCAGAAGAAGGTTCTAACCATATGACAAGGACGACCTTTCCATTGAAGTCATGACGAAAGAAGATAGATGGAAAAGGCTCGAAGGCAGCATAAAGCCTCACGCCGTCTAAAAAACAACAGAGCATGCAACCTTTGAGGGAACTCATGCGTTTAAATACGCAGAATTCCTAATTGAAACGGCAACATTCTAAAGACAAAACATGCCAGAAGAAAGCCAATGGATGCCCTCCACGTGGCAAATCCCAGAAGCTTCGTGCCTTTCCAAGGCGAACCATTATGGCGCATCGCCCTACGATTTCCCGCACATTTAATGTGCCAGATGTCCAGGCGGATGTGACATTCACCTGTGGCGTTTGAGTTTCCATAGCGTTAGCCACCAAAAGTCTCCTCCTTTCACATCCTCACGTCGACGATCTACATTAAGATTCAAGGGACAAGACCGGTAGAACTGGCCACGAGCATCCGAAGACGCTCAGACGCGCGGAACGGGGCACGATGCAGTGAAAGAAGCAAATTGCCCCTGAAGGGCGACCCAAAAAAGTAGTCAATGAAAAAAGATGCGTGCTACAAGATAGAAGAACAAAGATGAAAGGTACAAAGTACAAAGTTTGCAGCAACAAAAGTGCAAGAAAAAGGAAGAAAATATGGCACGGGGCCTAGGCCCCTGGACAACTGCCCCGGATGCTTGGAGCACGTTGGGGAATGTGATCTACATGAAATCACCGCGGCCCCGCCGCTAGTAACCCAACAAGTGCAAGCACCGGGTGCAGGCAGGTGTTAGTCAGCCTTCAACTGGAGACGAAACCAATGTTAACTACCGAGGCAAAACCAACACCTACGGCAGGAGCCTCCGGCAAGGACTCCAAAGGCCTACACTCCCATAATGGAGTATCCACCCGCTGCCTCCCCTCCACATAGTATAAGTGGCGGTCTCGATAGCACAAGGATTGTGAGCGATGCGCTACACCAGAGGAGAAAATCCCCGAGATAGCTCTGCTGTGATCCCACTGCACACTGAAAGATGTCGCTCCATGGGGGAGGCATGCGACGACAGCAAAGTGGCCAAGCCACCCTCATAAATATGAGGAACCGCCCACGGTGTGGGCGTGAAGATAGTCTTCATCAAGAATTCTGGATCTTCAGCTAGTCCATCCGATTCCTTTGCAGACTCCCACGAGAGGAGGGATGAACCAAGACCCTCGCATTGCTCCTCCAAAGTCAGCCAAGGGATGAGCCACACCGGTCGAAGGGTCCTCCTATTTATGGGCAAGTTGGTGTCCTTCCAGCACCTAATGGGGCACGCTATCCCGTGGATGTCTTTCATGGAATAGGAAAGACCTCAAATCCGATGCAACCTCAGGCATGCGAATCCTTCTATTCCAGGCACTGAATCACTACGGCACCAGAAAAGCCTGCGCAACCACCTAGGGAAGGTGTGAAGCTGGAAGATGACAAACATTGGCGCATCTCGAGGGAAGCCAAGCGACCGCAAACTGGACCCAAAAGGACATGTCAGATTGCGACCACAATTTGGTCCAAGCACGGGGGGCTAGTGTTGGGTCCAGTACAAAGGCCCAAAGAGGTTCGAAGCCCAACCCGTGGAGCAATAGCCCAAACGAAGAATCCAGCCCCGCGTTCCAGAGCGGCTTACATGGCGGCCCATACTCACAGTCAATGAGTGACGTCTGCGGCCCATTAATATGGCTATCAGGCGACAGTGGTGGCACAGATGAAACGAGCCAATGGGGAGAGAGTTAGCGCTGCCAGCCACGGTTGATGCCGCTGCCCATAGTTCTCCAGCCAATCCCAATGTGAAGAGTAGACCAAGCATGACCTGCGACGCTCGGTGGTCTACCCACCACCGCAAGGTGACAACTGACACACCGACGACCACTACCAACAATCAGCGGCCGGTGAATCCCTGCAAGGGGGATTCTCGCACCCAAAGCCCCCAATTGGGGGCCCTATAAAATCTCTCTTTCTACAGGGGAAGGGATTGGATCCTTGATAATTGACTCTATGTCAAGCAAGTTAAACTCAAAAACCATCTTCCAGATCCAACCCTCTCAGCCTTTTCGAGCGACGAGAATTAGCCACTCACTACGGTGCATTTCAAGAGTCAGGCCTCCCAATACTCGCTCACTAATCTCCCACACCTGCATTCATGCACTTCCAACGCATTTACAACATATTTATGTGCACCTCTAAGCTTGTGCCCCCTTTCGTTCATTACAGGAAGTTACTCAGTTGAGTATCAGAGTATTTTCGGTGGGAGAAATTTGGCGGGCCTTCTGACCCCCTATTTGTTAGTTGTGTTGTGCAGGTTCCATGTTAATAGAGATGGAGACCGAACCCGCTCGCAACCACCTTCGGACGATGAGGAATTCAAGGGCTCCCTAATTCGTATGACAACGAGACCCGGGATGCAATACTTAGATATATTATAAATACATTTTTGTTTTTAGATCTTATATTTTAATTTTTCTTAATTTCAAATTTTAATTTTAAATAAATGGATGAGATATGATATAAAATAATTTAAACTTTAAAGTTATTTTTCATTTTTATAATTTTATGATATTTTACGTCGAGTGTGCATTTATCATACTATTACGTCAGTATAAATTGAAATTAATTCTTAAAAATAAAAAAAAAAATTTATTTAAAAATAAACTATGATAATAAAATCAAAAGGATGCTTAAAGTTTGTAGTATTTATCTAAAACAACAAAGCACAATAAAAATAAACATAAGGATGCGATGCGCCTGGATCCAAACTTGAACAAATTCGAGTTGAATAGTATATCAAATTTTGGTCTCCGTTCACTTAGTTTTTGGTGCTGCACACCACAACTTCAAACAAGAGGTCAGATGATGGCGAGATTTGGTCCCACCGAAAATATTCCGACACTCAAATCAGTAACCAGCCTTCTAAAATAAGGTGGATGCAATGGATGTAGTATGAATGCTGATGAGTGTTTGTGTAATGGATGTAGTATGAATGCTGATGAATGTTTGTGTAGGTGGGAACACACTCGTAGGATGAGTGGCTTATGTGGTTGCTCATGAGGAGCAAGACCTCTCAATATTGAGTTCGTTAGGAACCGGTAGCTCGAGAGAGAGAGAGCATTTGAGGGCCCAAGAGAGTTAGAGAGCTTCTGAGAGCTCGAGATTGCTTGAGGGCTTTTGTGGGCAAGAGAAGGAGTGTGTAGGCAATTCAATGGGTGCCTTTGAAGGGAACTTCCATGGCTTTTTATAGCCATGGCCTTAGACTACCTTCCTTATGCAAAAGGGTTGGATGCCGGCACTCTACTAAGAATTGTTGCCTTTCCTAGCGCAAGCATGAACGCCTTTCTAGCTGTAACCATCCAATAGATTAATCTCCTTTCTTTTGCGTTTTGTAACTATTAGGATTTTCAGTAGACAGCACATAGATTCTGGCGTATTCTTTCCGGGATGCGTACTTATTATGAAGGTGACCATTACAGTGGAGCTTACCTTTTTGGAGATGCGAAAAATTATGGCAGATGACCGTTGTGGCTCTAAGATGGACACGTAGACCAATTAATGCTTGGGCTATGTGCGCCTTTGCCCCTAGCCGGTCTACTGGCCACCTCTTCGGTCAACTTAAGCATTGACCATTCTAGGCTTTAATGGGTCATCCTGCTATTGAGCCTCTGCTGGCCCATTTACTCTTCATCCAATCAATGACAGCGTTGACCATCTAGCCAAAATTGGACTATTGTGGATTTAGGTCGTTTCCTCATTCGTGGGCTAGCCCGTCACTGGCGTCCACATCATTAGCCCCCCATGATAGTCATCTAGAACTCTAGCCTCCAACATGTTCATGGTGGGACGCTTCTGACTGATCAACTTGTTTGAGACAACTTGATGAGGAAACTAGCAGTGGTTCTTGGTCTTGTTGATCGCATTACTTGCGACTGCTAACCGCAAAGTGGAAATCCAAAGAATAAAGCTATAGGAGGCTTTGCCCGAGTTCATTGACCATTCAGCCAAAATCCGAAGAATTGGCTGGAGGAAGCGTTGACCAGATTCATTGACTGTCCTAATAAGAATCCAGAGAACTTAGTAGGAACAGGAGCGTTGATCAGATTCGTTGACCGTTCTGGCCAGAATCTGGAGAATTGAGCGAGAAGAACAGTATTGACCGGATTCATTGACCGTTTTGGTCAAAATTCGAAGAACTTGCGGGATGAGCAGTATTGACCGGATTTGTTGACCATTCTAGAAAGGATACGAAGAATTGTGGGAACTGAAACAATGCGCCATCATGACGCCGGATTGTCAGACAAAAAATTTGTCACGTGTCAACATGCAGTGAATTTACGATCCCAGTATAATTAATTCTACAAGAGATCTGATTCGACAACACCCTTTCCGAAAGCGACATGTGTCTGCCATTATGGGATACGTTTTTGAGGCGTTGCCTTATCAACGGCAGTGTGCCTTTATAAAACCAATCCGTCCGTTCAAATTTTTCACGCTGAAAATTTTCTAAGTCTTTCCTGCTTTTCTTACTCTCGTTTTTATGACTCCTTCTGTTGTTACCATAGCGAGGTGAGAGAGTTGTACGTGGAGTTCAACATCCAACGTAAGATTGTCTCTGTGATGCCCAATGAGCACAACAGGGCCTGCTTCCCTCCTAGGGGCTGCATCACTATGTACGACGCTCATCTAAGGAGTGGACTTCGCATCCCCATCCCAAAGGAGCTATTGGACATCTTTACAGTGCTTAGAGTTCCTATCATACGACTCCATACCAATGCCATGCGTTACCTCTGCTCTCTATGCATCTTCCTACGTCACCATTCATGGAAGCTGACGAAAGAGATAGTTAGAGTGATGTTTCAATTCACTCAAAGTGGGGACTGGATCTCTCTGTCCCCCAGAGACCTTGTCATCAGCAAAGCCATCTACGATTTGCTGAAGAATTAAAAGGATCGCTACTTCTTTGTGCACGTCGGTGACTCATGGCCCTTATCCCGAGATTGGAGCAAGGTTCCTAGTGCTTTCACCAGGACGCCCAAGAAGGCTGAGTTAGCTACTGTGGAGCCACTGTTGTGGCTAGTGAGGGATCATGATTCTGAGTTTAGGAGAGATCACCTCGTTTCTAGGGAGGAAACTAGCAAAGCTTGTTGGGGACCTCCTTCTCCGATCCAAAAGATCATACCACCACCACTAGATGCCCCACAGTGCAAGAGGAAAGCCGGCACTATTGTCCTGGATCTAAGCTTGAACAAAGTTGGGTCGAATAGTCCGTCGGATTCCTGTCTTAATTCACTGAGCTTTGAGTCCTACACACCAAAACTTCAAACAAGAGGTCAGGTGACGGCAAAATTTGGTACCACCGAAAATACTCCAATACTCAAGTTAGTAATTAGCCTTATGAAATAAGAAGGTGGATGCAATGAATACAGTACGAATGCTAATGAGTGTTTGTGTAGGCGGGAACTCACTCGTAGGATGAATGGCTTTGTGGTTGCTCGTGAGGAGCAAAACGTCTCAGTACTGAGTTCATTGGAAACTGGTAGCTGAGTGAGAGAGCGCTTGAAGGCCCGAGAGAGTTAGAGAGCTTTTGAGAGCTTGAGATTGCTTGAGGGCTTTTGCGGGAAAGAGAGAGAGTGTATAGGCAATTTAGAGTGTATTCAAGAGCGTGCCTTTGAAAAAAAAAGTGAGGTTTTGGCCGGTCAACTAGTCAACCGGCAATATTGGTCTTTGGCCTGTCATCTATTGATCGGAAAACTTGGTTGCTTTCACTAGGATTTGGGTGAAATGGTTTTACCTAGTTGGCCACGGAAGATGGGATGGTTTGGTAAGTGGATGAATGCTTGTCCCGATATGGATTGGCATTTTTGGGCGGTATGGTCTGTGATTGGCCGTGTTGGACGGATGTGGGCCGGGTTGTGTTGTTTGGCCGGTATGGTTTTCACAGGTATGGTTTTTCTGCTTGTTGGTCCAACTACAGTAAACTGCCGATTTGCTCCTTGCCCGCTTTAACCTTGGTGGAAGCGTGTGCTTTTCCCGATATGCAGTATAAGGCGGGATAGCATTTCGCTTGGTATGGTAGGCTGAAAATAAAATCTGAGGTTTTTTAGCCTGTCAACCTGTTGACCAACAAATTTGGTTTCGGCCGGTCAACTAGTTGACCGGCAAACTTGGTTTCCAATGGTAGGAGAAAAAAAATAGCCCAGGATAGCATTTCGCCCGTTGTACAACCTTATGTCTTAAAAATTCCAGGATGGCTTTGCTCGGTATGCAACAATTGTTGCATATGCCGGAATGACAAGTGGGTCCAAATGCAGCAAAATGCCGGAATGCTCTTTGCCCGGTATGAACCAAGGTGGCTGTGTGCTTTTCGCCAGGTATGCAGCCAACACTGGGATGGCATTTTCCCGGTATGGATGAAATCCGTGTTCGGTATGCTGTTAGTTTGGTCGGTATGGAGTTTGGCTGTTTGGTGGATATTTGTCGGTATACAACATATTGCTGTAAATGCCGGAATGACATGTTACACTTTTTGCCCGGTATGCTGCAAAAGGCCGGGATGGCTTTTCACCTAGTATGCAACTAGGCAACAAAATGTCGGTATGTAAATGTTGTGCAGAGTCTCTCAACCGATTATGTCGATGGCTCATGGCCAGTTTCGATGATGGCTTTTTAGCCGATTTTTCCTTTTGTATGTTTTCTTTCAGTATTATGGAATGTTTCATGGTGGTGCTCAGGGTATATCCTAGCGTTTATATTCTACCTCTAAGTTGACAAAACACTTAGAGTTAGAACATAGTTTTTGTACTTTCTTTAATTTAATTCCATTTTACTTACCAAAAAAAAGAGCTTTTGAAGGGGGCTTCAATGACTTTTTATAGCCATGGCCCTGGGTTGCATTCCTTATGCAGAAGGGCTAGATGCCCGTTCTCTACTAAGGATTGTTTCCACTCTTGGCGCAGGCGTGAGCGCCTTTCTAGCTATAACAGTCCAAGAGATTAATCTCCTTCCTTCTATGTTTTGTAATTGCTAGGGTTTCCAACAAACAATGCACAGATTCTAGAGTCTTCCTCCCGGGATGCGTACTGATTCTAGAGGTGATCGTTACAATGGAGCTTGCCTTCTTGGAGATACAAGAAATTAAGACAGATGACAGCTACAGCTCAAAGATAGACACGTGGATCAATTAATGCTTAGGCCACGTGCATCTTAGGCCCTAGCTGGTCTACTAGCCACCTCTCTAGTCAACGGAAGCGTTAACCATTCTAGGCTTTAATGGGCTGTCTTGCTCTTAGGCCTCTACCGGCCCACTTGCTCTTCAACCGGTCAATGGTAGCGCTGACGTCTAGGCAAAATTGGGCTCTTGTGGATTTAGCTCGTTTCCTCCTTCGTGAGCAAGCTCATCACTAGCATCTACATCACTACCCCCCATGCTGGTGGTCTAGGAATCCAACCTTCAGCATGTTCACTGTTGGACGCTTCCGGCTAGACAACTTGTTTGAGACAACTTGATGAGGAAACTAGTAGTAGCTCTTGCTCTTGTTGATCGCGTTGCTTGCAACTGCTGACCGCAAAGTCAAAATCTGGAGAATAAAGCTATAGGAGGCTTTGACCCGGTTCGTTGACCGTTCAGCCATAATTCAGAGAATTGGCTGGAGGAAGCGCTGATCGGATTCGTTGACCGTCTCGGTAAGAATCCAGAGAACTTGTCAGAAACAGGAGCGTTGATTGGATTCGTTGACCCTCCTGGCCATAATCCGGAGAACTAAGTGGGAAGAGTAACGTTGACCGGATTCGTTGACCTTTTTGGTCAGAATCCGGAGAACTGGCAAGAATAGCAGTGTTGACCAGATTCGTTGACCGTTCTGGAAATGATTCAAAGAACTTGTGGGAACTAAAACGACATGCCATCATGACACCAGATTGTCAACACGCAGTGAATTTATGATCTCAGTAATAAATTCTACAGAAGATCTAATTCAACTGTGCCATTTCCATAAGCGACACGTCTTCACTATAATGGGCGTACTTTTTCGAGGTGTTGCCTTATCAACGGAGCGTGCCTTTATAAAACCAGTCCATCTGTTCAAAATTTTCACGCTGAAAATTTTCTAAGTCTTTGCTGCTATTCTTACCCTCATTTCTATAGCTCCTTCTATTATTGATATTATTTCTGTGATTACCCTTGGCGAGGTGAGAGAGTTATACGTGGAGTTCAACATCCCATGTGAGATCATCTCCCTGATACCCAGTAAGCACAACAGGGCCTACTTCTCTCCTAGGAGCTGTATCACTGTGTACGACGCTCATCTGAGGAGTGGACTTTGCATCCCCATCCCAGAGGAGCTACTGGACATCTTTACAGTGCTTAGAGTTCCTATCACACGGTTCCATGCCAATGCCGTGCGTTACCTCCGCTCGCTATGCATCTTCATACGTCACCATTCAAGAATGCTGATGAAAGAGGCAGTTAAGGAGATGTTTCGATTCATCCAGAGTGGGGACTGGATCTCTCTATCCCCTAGAGACCTTCCCATTAGCGAGACCATCTACAATTCGCTGAAGAATTGGAAGGACCGTTACTTCTTCGTGCACGTCAGTGACTCATCGCCCTTGTCTAGAAATTGGGGCAAAGTTCCTATTCCTTTCACCGGGATGCCCAAGAAGGCTGAAATGGCTGCTGTGCAGCCACTATTGCTACTGGTGAGGGATCATGATTCTAAGTTTAGCAGAGATCACCTGGTTTCCAGGGAGGAAACCAGGAAAGCCCATTAGGGACCTCCTCCGATCCAGAAGATCAGACCACCACTGCTGGATGCCACATAATGCAAGAGGAAAGCTGGCGCTATCGCCATTGATGTGGCCCATGCGCTATAGTCTTGGATCCAAGCTTGAATAAATTTGGATCGAATAGTCCATCGGATTTCGGTCTCCGTTCATTTAGTTTTGTGTCCTACACACCACAACTTTACACAAGAGGCCAGGTGACAGTGAAATTTGATCCCACCGAAAACACTCCAATGCTCAAGTCAGAAATCAGCCTTTTAAAATTAGAATGTGGATGCAATGGATGAAGTATGAATACCGATGAGTGTTTGTATAGGTGTGAACACACTCGTAGGATGAGTGACTTATGTGGCTACTCGTGAGAAGCAGGACTACTCAGTACTAAGTTTGCTAGGAACTGGTAACAGAGAGAGAGAGTGCTTGAAGGCCCGAGAGAGTTAGAAAGCTTCTGAGAGCTTGAGGGCTTTTGCGGGTAAGAGAAGGAGTGTGTAGGCGATTCAGAGCGTATTCGAGGGTGTGCCTTTGAAGGGAGCTTTCATGGCCTTTTATAGCCATTGCCCTGAGTTATCTTCCTTATACAGAAGGGTTGGATGCCAGCGTTCTCCTAGGATTGTTGACTTTCCTGGCACAAGCGTGAGCGCCTTTCTTGTTGTAACGGTCCAAGAAATTAATCTTCTTCTTTCTACATTTTGTAACTACTATGGTTTCGAGCAAACAGCATACAAATTCTGACACGTACCTCCCGAGATGTGTACTAATTCCGGAGGTGACCATTATAGTAAAGCTCGTCTTCTTGGAGATGCAGGAAATTAGGGCAAATGATCGTTGTGGCTCTAAGATGGACATGTGGACCAATTAATGCTTGGGCCACGTGTGGCTTGGGCCCCAACCGGTCCACTAGCCACCTTTTTGTCAATGGAAGCATTGACCATTCTAGCTTTTAATGTGTCGTCCTGCTCTTAGACCTCTGCCAGCCCACTTGCTCTTTGTTCGATCAACGACATTGTTGACCGTCCAAGCAGAATTGGGCCGTTGTGGATTTGGGCTGTTTCCTCCTTCGTGGGCTAGCCTGTCATTGGCGTCCGCATCACTAGCCCCCCATGTTGGTAGTCTGGGATTCCGGCCTCCAGTATGTTCACAATGGGACATTTCTGGTTGGGTAACTTATTTGAAATAGCTTTATGAGGAAACTAGCAATGGCTCTTGGCCTTGTTGATCACATTGCTTGTGACTACTAACCGCAAAGTCAAAATCTAGAGAATAAAGCTATTGCAAGCTTTGACCGGGTTCATTAACCGTTCAACCAAAATCTGGAGAACTGGCTAGAGGGAGTGTTGACCAGATTCGTTGACCGTCATGATAAGAATCCAAATAACTTGGTAGGAACTAGAGCATTGACAAAATTCATTGACCATCCTATCCAAAATTCGGAGAACTAAAAGGAAAGAGTAGCGTTGACCGGATTCATTAACCGTTTTGGTCAGAATCCGAGAATTGGGAGGAAGAGCAATGTTGACCTAATTCATTGACCGTTCTAGAAAGGATCCGAAGAACTTGTGGGAACTGAAAAGATGCGCCATCATGATGATGAACTGTCAGACAAAAAGTTTGCCACTTGTCAACATGCAGTAAATTTGCAATCCCGATAATTAATTTTATAGGAGATCTGATTTGACTGCGCCCTTTCCAGAAGCAACACATGTCCACCATAATGGGAGTACTTTTTTGAGGTGTTGCCTTATCGTTGGCTGCGTGCCATTATAAAACCAGTCCGTCCGTTCAAATTTTCCACGCTGAAAATTTTCTAAGCCTTTGTTGCTCTTCTTACCCTCGTTTCCATGGCTCATTCTGTTGTTGAGATTGCTACTATGATTACCCCTGGTGAAATGAGAGAGCTGTACGTGGAGCTCAACATCCCACGTGAGATCGTCTACAAGATGCCCTAAGAGCACGACAGGGCCTGCTTCCCTCCTAGGGGCTACATCACTGTGTATGAGGCTCATCTGAGGAGTGGGCTTCGCATTCCCATCTCAAAGGAGCTGCTGGACATCTTTATGGTGCTCAGAGTTCTTATCGTACGGCTCCATGTTGATGCCATGCATTACCTCTGCTCGCTATGCATCTTCCTATGTCACCATTCACAGATGCTGATGAAAGAGGCGGTTAGGGTGATATTTCAATTCACCCAAAGTGGGAACTGGATCTCTCTGTCGCCCAGATACCTTCCCATCGGTGAGGCCATCTACGATTTGCTGAAAAATTGGAAAGACTGCTACTTCTTCATGCGCATCGGTGACTCATGGCCCTTATCCCAAGATTGGAGCAAGGTTCCCAGTGCTTTCATCGAAACGCCCAAAAAGGCTGAGGTGGCTACTGTGGAGCCACTGTTGTGGCTAGTGAGGGATCATGATTCTGAGTTTAAGAGAGATCATCTAGTTTTCAGGGAGAAAACCAGGAAAACTCATTGGGGACCTCCTTCTCCGGTCCAAAAGATTAGACCACCATCGTCAGTACCTCAAAGTGCAAGAGGAAAGCCGACGCTATTGCCATTGATGCGGCTGGTGCACTTTCCACAGGTGATGCTCCCAGAAGTCCAAGGCAAAAGAGGGCCGTGACGATAAAGCCTTCTTCGTCATCCTCCACAGAACCAGACTACATAGCAGCCGGATAACTCACTAGAGCTAGAGAGTGCTCTGGAGTAGAGGTGGCTGTGGAGGAGTATGAGGCCATGCTGCACGCCACCGTCAGTGGCGTTGTCATTGTGTTACCGCAGTCGATGGGCTTGGCAACGCAAGTCATGCCAATGGAGCAGCTGCAAGGATGGACTCGGCTGATGAGCCACTAGCTGAGCTAAGGAGCCAGCCTTGGAACTGTCTTTTGTGCCTAATGAGCCAGCTGCCGAAGAGCTTTTTGAAGTGGTTAACATCAATGCAAAGTTGATGGAGGAAATTGCTGTTGAGGCTTCAGTAGAGCATGCTGAGGAGGCTACCGTTCCCAGTCATTTGCCATCAGCCCCAAGGTTACGGAGCAAGCCAATAAGGAGGCAGTGAAAAATTTGGCTGGTAACTTTTTGAAACTTCCCTTCTCTTCTTCCTTTGCTATTGTGGTTTAACTCCATTAATTTCTGGTAGGAGGCAAAGGTTATGGATGTAGTGAGCAAGGCACTACGCCAATGGGACCTGGTGATTAAGGATTGTGAGGAAGAAATTGCCTGATTCGAGGAGGAGGTGGACCTACTGAGGGCCCAGCACCAGGAGGAGAAGGTCGCTCTCTAGTCGGAATTGTTTGAGCTAAGAGCAAAAACTGCGAGACTGGAAGAGGAGGTTGTCAGGACTGTGTGGCATACTAACGAGCTTCCGGGAAAGATAGCTTTGTTAGAGAATAAACTATCCACTAGCATACGCCCTCATGAGGTTTCTCAGGCATTGTGGGCACAATTATGGGAAAGCATCAACATCAGTCACCACATTGTCCAGCTGGTGGATCCTAATTTTCCTATCAGTGTCCTTGACCTAGTGAACAGTACTACCAGGCAACGTGAGAGCCTCGTGGACCAGTCCCAGAGTATGTAGGGGCCTCTCCAGCCTCCTCCAGGGAGCTCTGCTCCTTAGATTTTGTATCCCTCACTTTTTGCTTTTTAATGTAACTATAAGCACAATTTTGTCATCAATAAAATAATAGTTCTACTGACATATTGTGTTTCATGATGTCGCTTTCATTAGCTATCCCTTTAGTTACTTGCCCTTTGTGTTAGCCAGCCTACTTGGTACACTTCGTACAAGTTGGCCATCCGTCTTACAATATTTGAGACATTTGCTGTGCTCTCAGATGGACTTAAATCCTCAAGGAGACATCAAGGTGAATCTTGAAGTCGTATCAAGCCGATCATGAGTTGAGGCTTGAGTGGCGCTGCCCATGTTTGATCTTGGGCGGCCAGCTTTTAGACGGAGCCCTTTGCTCCTAAGATATTGACAGTCATAGACAGACAGCGCTAACTCCTATTGAAATAGGTCATCACGTGTGCCGCATGTGAGATCTTGACCATAAAACAAGATAATTCAAAAATATAAACCGAACTTAGAAAAGTTGATCGAATTCAGAAATATGAACCGAACTTGAAAATGTTGACCAGATTCAGAAATATTGACCGGGGCGATTTTGAAGTAAAATGCCAGAGTAGAAATTGATGGCCAGAGTTGTTGATCACCAGAGTGGATAGTTGGACGGCCTAAGTTGATTCATGTGCTACCGGCTGAAGTGATTCATATGTTGTCGGCCGAGGTTGATGATGGGTGAAAGTGATGATGGCCAGAGTTGTTGATCACCAGAGTGAAATGTTGAAATAATTTTGCTAGAATAAAATGCTTTGCCTAAAATTGCTGATGATCAGAGTAGATTGGAGTCGATTGAAATTATTAACTAAAATTGAAGTTGTTGACCTGTGCAAGAGTTGACCGGATTACTTTGTCGACCGATTTTGATTAGAATCTGACTGACAAATCAGAGTAAGTAAATTTGTCCTACCTATTTCATTAACCTTCTAGAAACGAAACTGAAAAGAAGTACTAAGTAGGTCACTTACCTCACCTACTCCCACCTAACCCACCTTCTATAAATACTGGGTTTGATAGTAAGGAAAAGAGTTAGAAAATCTATGAAGTAAAAAAAGGTAGTAGGAAGCGAAAAAGAAGAAAGAGTCTTAGGCCAGATTAGAGTAAAGAGTTTGAAAATCAAGCAAGAGTACTTCGAAAACTTGTTTTCTATGTTCACCTCTTTTAAATACCTCTATTTTGTTAATTACGTTGTAAAATCCCATCCCTTAAGTTCCTTACATACATGAATTTCATGAGTTGGATCTAAGTTTCATAATTTTGAAAATTGTAACTCCTGACTTTGATTTCATGCTTTATGTTCGATTTACAATCGGACTACTTTGCATGAATGTGACCCCTAATTTTGATTTCAAGTTTTGCCCATGCTTTATATTCTATTTATGTCTGGATTGCTTCACATGAAAATCCTACATGGAACTGGAATGTCAAAAATATGACGGCCCTTTGAATTTGTCCGAAGTATGGAATGTACGAACTTTGAATCGGCCTTGTGACATGATGAATTTTGATTATGAACTATGAACGAATAAGATCAGACTTAGAACTGTTACACAGTTAGATAAGATTCTCCGACAAGCCTTAGAATGTTACGGCGGAAATCGGGGATAACTCCGTCCATGGAGTGATACGTGGTCGGCCCCTCCTCGGGACGTAATAAGAAGGTAGAAATTTAAACTTTGAACTTTGAACTTTAAATATGGAAATGGAAATGGAAATGGATATGACTTTTGAACTTTGGCCTTTGATTGTATTGAGTGAACACAATCTATCTTCGAATATTCTCCCCCTCGACTGGTAGGGTCACCAGCCTAGGTCCCTTTGAACAATAAAGTTAAAAATATAAGGACCAATAAAAATAACATGAATTTATGAACTTCAGAATTTGACACAGAGTTATGAACTTTGGAAATTGGCATTGAACTATGAACTTCGAAAAAATGACATAAATTTATGAACTTCGAAAATTGACATTCCATGATGGATTTTGGAATTTGACACTAAATTTATGAACTTCAGAAATTTGTATTGAACTGTGAAGTTATGTACTTCAGAAAATTGGCATTGAACTGTAAATTTTGGAAAATGATGTAGAATTAAGAACTTCGGAAATGGCATTGATCATGAATTTTGGTACTTTCTATGACTATGTTTTATCGCATTCACGATTTACATCGCATGTTTTTTGTACTTTGTTGGGTTTAAGCTCACTTTATTATGATCTTTTCCCCAAAATGAGACTATAGATTTGATGCCGGATGAGCAGGAATAGATAAAGCTTAGAAAGGAAGAACTTTGGAATCGGAAAGCCTACTGAAGATTTTTTTTTTTTTTTAGGATTTCTGACAGTTCTGAATGTAATTATCTCAACTTGTGAATGAATATTACATATGAACAACGACTATGCTTCCACTTGTCCACATTTTGGAATAGATCTACTTCCGCCATCTGCATCTGGTTAAGATTCGATTTTAGATGGCATCTCTGTATGAGTTTTCGTTTAGTGAATAGAAATTATTAAAGAGTTGGAGCCATAAATATTACATGGCGTTAGATGATCCCGTGAATGTATTCGTATTTGCAAGTTTCCTTAAAAAATGAATGTATTGGTTTGGTCCATACCATCACTGACGGAAAAAAAAATTCATTCCGTCACACTGCATAAGCCCCCTAAGGTTTGGAATTATACCACGAATAGGCCACTTGGATGACCAAGGTTTAATTTGACCGCTTATGGGCCACCTAGATGATCAGAGTTTAATTTGACCTCTTATAGGCCACTTAGATGACCAAGATTTAATTTGACCACTTATGGGCCGTCTGAAAGATCAGGGTTTAATTCGACCACTTTTGGGTCGCCAAATGAACAGGGTTTTAATTGCGAATGGGTGAAAATTCGTGCAATTTAGGGGCAATTTAGGTCGCTTATTTTGTGTACCCACAAGCAATCATTCACATGGAACAAGAAAAAGAAAAGAAAGAGATACAATGCAAAGGGAAAAGAGTTTTCTTTTATTAATGACAATATAATGATACAAACACGCTTATGCCATACAAATAACCTACCTGGGTTTTCACTGGAAGTAGGCTTTATGTGGATCACGTTCCACATTCATGGAATCAACTTGTAGTTTTGGGTTTGGAGTTTGTATACTCCATTCGGCATAACGGCTGAAACTAGAAACGAACCTTTCCAATTAGGGAAAAGCTTGTTCTGATTGGTGGTCTTACTTGTTGCCTCTATACTTCCAAGACCAAGTCCCCAACTTCAAATTGTCACGCTTTCACTTTCTTATTGTAATAGCGGACAACTCATTGCTAGTAGGCTATTAGCAACGTCACGGGCTTCCTTCTATAGATCAAGGTGTTCCCGATCCTTCTGGGAGTTACCCACTGGATTGAAAGCTTCGACCCTAAGACTTAGGAGCCAATCTCAATTGAAATTATGGCTTTAGTCCCGTAGTAGAGATTGAAGGGCGTCTCGTAAGTTGGTTCCTTCGAGGTCCGATATGACCATAGGTGGAGGGCAGCTCGTTGACCCAAGAGCCCCCTGCGTCCTCCAACTTGTCTTCATACAGTGGAGTAGCATATGATTGGTGACCTCAACTTGTTCATTTGCCTGGAGGTATGCTGCCAAAATATAGACCAATCTGATGCCAAGACTGGTACAATACTTGGTGATACACTTCCCTAAGAATTGGGTTCCATTGTCGATCAAGGTGACCTCAAGAATGCCAAATTTGCACACTATACTTTGGCGGATGAATTCTAAGGCATTGTACTCAATGATCTTGGCCAGTGGGGCGACTTTAACCCATTTGGTGAAGTAGTCAATGTTCGTGATGATGAACTTTCTTGTCTGGTTGCAATGGAAAACGAACCGAGAATATTGAACCCCCACTACGTGAAAAGCCAAGGAGCTTGGAGGGATCCCAGCTCTGTGTGTGGCTGGTGGTAAAGATTGCTATGGAGTTGATAATTTTTACACTTCTTCACAAACTCTAGGGAGTTTTTCTTCATTGTAGGCCAATAATATCCCTGGTGCATGACCTTAAATGCTAAGTTCTTATCGCCGATGTATGACCCACATATCCTGAAGTAGACTTCTCCCAAGGCATAGTCAGCCTCCTACGGAGTAAGACAATGGAGCTACGAGGTCGAGTATACATGGTGATAGAGCTGTCCGTCAACTATGATGTACTAGCCAACCGTCTTCTTGATCCACTTGGCTTCATCCACATTCTTTGGCAATGCTTCATCCACCAAATATCTCCAGTAAGGTGTCATCAAGTTTTCGGCGTTGGAGACTTGCTTCACTTCCTATTCCTTTATGCTAGGAGTGCTCAAAACCTCCATCATGTCCTTCGAGTACTATTCTAGATCGTTAGTCACCACTACCCTAGTAAGTTAGTTGTCCTTCTAGTTCTCAATTCTAGGGACATGGACCAGGCTCAACTTGTCAAATCTCTAGATTGCATCCTTTGCCTTGGCCAAATATTTGGCCAAGAGAAGGTTGCACGCCTCGAAACTCTCATTGATCTGGTTAACAACTAGCTCTAAGTTGCTATAAACAATTAGCCACCTAGCTGAGCACTCTTTGGCAAGTTGTAATCCGACTAACAAGACTTCATACTCAGCAATGTTGTTGGTGGCCCAAAAACCAAGATTAAGGGAGTACTTCACCTCAAACCCTTCTGGGGTGCTTAGAACTACTCCGGCACCGCTACTGAGTTCGTAGATGAACCATCTACGTTAAGAGCCCATTTCAGCTCTTCTGGGTGGTGACCCGTGTCCTCAACGGGGTGCTTATTGACAATTGGGTCATGGCCTCGACAATGAAGTCTGTTAGGGCCTGCCCCTTGATGGCTGGCCTGGGTTGGAATTCAATGTTGAACTCTCCCAACTGGATGGCTCACTTAACTAGCTGTCCGAAAACTTCAAGTTTCTAGAGAATACCCTTCAGTGGCTTGTCAGTCAAGACAACTACGCGATGAGCCTGGAAGGACGATCTCAACTTGCGGGCTGAGAAGACAAGAACCAAAGCCAGCTTCTCAATGTGCGGGTAGCATGTCTCTACACCAGTCAACGTCTTAAGAGTCAAGATCCTGGCAAATGAGAACAGAGCTGAGAGTCACCTCTGACACCGCCAAGTAGAGGTATATCTCTTCTCCGTCCCTGGATGACGTCAGCAACAGCGGACTGGCAAAATACTGCTTCAACTCATCAAATGCTGCCCAGCACTCTGTAGTCCACTGGAAGCCTTTTACTTTAGTCCCCCTCAGAGCCTTAAAGAAAGGTGATACTTGTCCCCCGACTTTGCTAAGAAGCGGGATAGTGTTGCTAGTCATCCGGTTAGCCTCTAGATATCCTTAACGCTCCGTGGTGGAGACATGTCCATGAGAGCTTTGATCTTCTCTAGGTTTGCTTCGATCCCTCATTGAAAGACGATAAAATCTAGGAACTTTCCTATGGATACTCCGAAGATGCACTTTAAAGGATTTAATTTCATCTGGTGCGTGCGGAGTATCTCGAAGGACTTAGCTAGATCACGAATATGATCGCTGGTAGTCTTGCTCTTGATGAGCATGATGTCGTTGTATACCTCCATATTGCAGTCGATCTACTTCTCGAACATCTTGTTCACAAGCCTTTGATAGATGGCACCTGCATTCTTCGGACCAAAAGGCATAACCCTATAGCAATAAGTGCCTTGGTCGGTCAAGAACGACGTGTGCTCCTCATCCTCTGGGCTCATTCGAATTTGGTCGTAACCCGAATACGTGTCCATGAAACTCAACAGCTCGTGTCCAGAAGTCGAGTCCACCAACAGGTTGATCCTAGATAAAAGAAAGTTGTCTTTTGGGCAGGCTTTGTTAACGTCGATGAAGTCGACACACATCCGCCATTTTCCATTGCTTTTATTTATCAGGACAACATTGGAGAGTTAATCCGAGTATTGGACTTCTTTGATGAAGTCAGTGTCTAGAAACTTCTTCACTTCTTCCTGGATGGCGACGAGCTTTTCCATGGAATGGTTCCTCTGCTTCGGCTTGATGGGCTTATAGCCGGCATCGATATCCAACTTGTGGACTATTGCTCTGGCCGAAATCTCAAGCATATTAGTAGGTGTCCACATAAAGATATAAGCGTTCTGTCTCAAGAACGCTATCAACTCGTCACGCAGTGGTTCAGCAAGTGAGCCTCCAATCTACACGCACTTCTCTGGGTCCGCCAAATTTAGTGGTACTAGGCCAATTTCCTCACCGAGCTGTGCCTACTGCAAGGTTGTCTCTTCTCGGTGGTCCAACTCTCCTATAGGCCATCTGCTGCTACTTGACGCAATTTGGGACATCTAACATGTCCGTCCAATCGCTTGATCACCCAGCACTTCACCGATACCGTATATTGTTGGAAACTTTATTTTTGAATGCGATATCGAAGTGACGACTCCAAACGCTACTAGGCATGGCTGGCCTAGGATAGCGCTGTACACAGGGGTAGGTCGACGACTAAGAAGGTGAGTGTATGACTTGCCGTTCTAGGGTACGTGCTAGAGTGACCTCCAACTATATCGTTCCTTGGATGGCCACAGGCTCATTGTCTAGGCCATAGAGTGGCCCTTCGTCAGGTTTCAGCTGATTCTTTTTTAATCTAAGTTTAAAGAAAGTATTGAGATAGAGTAAATCCTTGGAGCTTCCATTATCAATGAAAACTCATTTCAATTGGTAATCTACGATACCAACTAAAATGAGTGCAGATATAATAAAGGGATCAGCGTGTGGGGAAATTACATGATTCATATCACTATTGCTAAAACTAATAGCATTCTCTTCCAACTTCTACTTCTTCCGCCCGGCTTGCTGTTCCTTATGATCCGCTTAGGTTTTGGCCAGTCGGGTCTTGATCATGTTGACCACTCCGGTCGTGACCCGATTCCATAGCTGGGATGGATCTGGTCCTTCCCCGCCTATGGTGCCGAACTTTGCCCAAGGTTCCTGATAAACCTGGTGAGATGGCCCCTCCAGATGAGTTCATCAATCTTCCGCTGGAGCATCATATAATCCTCTGTGGTGTGTCCCAGAGATCAATGGAAATCACAGTACTTAGTTGGATTTCCTCCTTCCGCATTCTTTAGTAGTTTTGGCCATCTGAGGAACTTTCCACCACAAATCTGTATAAGGATGTTGGCGCATGTGTCGTTGAGGGGAGTCAGGTTGATCGGCATGTATTCCTTACTATCCACTACTCCGGTCTTGTGCTACTTCCAGCAGGGATTGTCGCTGCTATCATTCTTTCTCTTGCCATCGGTCAAGAAAGAGTGAGGCTGTTCAATCCTCTTGGGACGCTTTACTTTGTTGGACTCCTCGGCGACTGCGTAGGCCCTGATGATAGACTCCACTTCCTAGAAAGTCTGCAAGTTCTTGTAGGATAGGTGCCTGAAGAAGTTTCCGTGCGTCAAGGTTGAGATGAAACTACCAAGTTTCATCTCCTTTGTAAGCCTAGGAATCCTTCTGGCTTCCGCTACAAAGCACTCTAGGAACTTCCTTGGGTTCTCTCCCTATCTATATTTGATGTGGGAGAGATGTCACGGCTGCTTCTCTTTCCGACGACTGGAAGCATACTGAGCCAAGAACAGATCAATGAACTCATGGAAGGTCCGGATTGAGTTTGATGGGAGTCGGTGGAACTAGATCTGGGCGTCTCCCTTCAATGTGAGTAGAAAGTATCAGCACATTGCCGAATCCTCCAGACATTGGAGACTCAGATGAGTGCAGAAGTGATCCAAGTGATCTATGGGATCAGCGCTCCCATCGTAAGAATCCAGTGTTAGCATTTTGAACTTAGCTGGCAATTCGTGGTTCAAGATCTCAGCAGCAAAGGAGGATCTCTCCAGATCTGTGGTATGTTCGTTGTCATCCTTGAGCACGTGGTTTCAGATCTTCTCGACTTTTTCCTCCACTTGGGAGGCGTTCCCAGATCTCTTGGAGTTGAGATAAATCCTCAACTCCATTGTTTCAGCAGTGCAACATGTAGCCGACCGGCTACTGCCGCTAACGGATTGTTCATTCCTGGAGGCTCCCTCCTGAGCCTGAGGCCTTGGCTCATCCTGAGTATATCAGGGGTTCCTTCTTTTAAGTCTCTCTTCTGAAGTCTTGTGGTCCAAGCTCCCTTCAAGCCTTGGACAGCTTTGTGCGTTAGAGGCCTCTGGAATATGAGAGTTGGCCGGCTGCGTGGCTTTCTTGGTCGATTTCTTCTTCCTCTGGGCTCCTCTCCTGGAGGCCTGGGTAAGAGCTGTGAGGGCGGAGCCCCCTACTTCTTCTTTCCCTTACGAGTGCAGAGCATTTGGAGCTTTTTGTTCATATTACTCATCTATTCCGCCAGGTCTGGAGGAATTATACGGGTCCTCCTCCAATCAGATTACTAGTAGAGTGGTCTTGGTCAAAAGAGACAGCATCTCTAGCGGGAATGCTAGTTTGGGCTCTAGTGTTCACCATCTTGCCTAATGAAACTGACTTTGAAAGTTGTTGCGAAGATGAAAATTGGTTAGCTTTTTGTTAGCTTCCCACAGATGGAGCCAATGATGCATCCAAGATCCAAACTTAAATAGATTCAGAATGAATAGTCCATCGAATTCTGGTCTCTGTTCACTTAGCTTTGGGTCCTGCACACCACAACTTCAAATAAGAGGTTAGGTGATGGCGAGATTTGGTCCTACCGAAAATACTTTGATACTCAAGTCAATAATCAACCTTCTAAAATGAGAAGGTGGATGCAGTACGAATACTGATGTGTGTTTGTGTAGGTGAGAACACACTCGTGGGATGAGTGGCTTATGTGATTGCTCGTGAGGAGTAGGACCTCTCAGTACTGAGTTCATTGGGAATTGGTAGCTAAGAGAGAGAGCGCTTGAAGGCTCGAGAGAGTTTAAGAGTTTCTAAGAGCTTAAGATTGCTTGAGGGCTTTTACAGGCAAGAGAAGGAGTGTATAGGCAATTCAGAGCATATTCGAGAGCGTGTCTTTGAAGGGAGCTTCCATGACCTTTTATAGCCATGGCCTTGGGCTACCTTCCTTATGCAGAAGGGCTGAATGCCCGCACTCTGCTAAGAATTATTGCCTTTCCGGGCGCAAGCGTGAGCGCCTTTTTGGCTGTAACGGTCCAAGAGATTAGTCTCATTCCTTCTGTATTTTGTAACTGCTAGGATTTTTAACAGATAGCGCACAAATTCTGGCGTCTTCCTCTCGAGATGCATACTAATTTTGAAGGTGACTATTACAATGGAGCTTGCCTTCTTGGAAATGCAAAAAGTTAGGGCAAATGACTGCTGTGGCTCTGAGATGAACACGTGGACCAATTAATACTTGGGCCGCGTGCGTCTTAGGCCCCAACCGGTCTATTAGCCACCTCTCTAATCAACGGAAGCATTGACAATTCTAAGGTTTAATGAGTCGTCCTACTCTTCGGCCTTTGCCGGCCGACTTGCTCTTTATCCAGTCAATGGCAATGTTGACTTTCCAGGGAGAATTGGTCCATTGTGGATTTGGGCCATTTCCTCCTTCGTGGGCCAGCCCGTCACCGGTGTCCGCATCGGAATGTTTTGTTTTTTATTCATTGAGTCATACTTTTTTGTATACTAATATTGGGAATCAACCTGAATATATACCATCTGACGCAATGGAATAAAACTCAAACCCCTCATTAAATATTAACCACTACAATATTTTTAACGTGAAAAATCCTTTTCAATCAAGAAAAAAAATTACGATATAAATTATGAATAAATTCACTACAATAATAGCTTTGGTTATAAATAACCCCCTCTGAAATCTCTTCACTATAATCTTGAGTAAAAAATGATTAATTATAATCTCCTCAACACACCTAACAACCTATAAGAAACAGTATAATAAGAAATAAGAGTAATCAAATGAAATATACTCTAAAAATTAATTCTAAAACAACGTACTCAACTTTAATAAAGAATAAGACTTAAATCTGATCTCAATCGGATGTCAAACATCTTCATCTTCTCTCTTTTTCTCTTTTTTTTCTTTTTGTGTCGCACTCCTTGTATGATAAATGATTTTTTGATTATCCTAAAATCATGTCAGGCTCGATTTTATATCAGATTTGATGCTCAATCGCCCATTGGGTGTGCATCTAGTGCACACTCACTAAAATCGGTGCATGAGCGCCCTTTTGGGTGCGCCCAAGCAACCTCCAACCTGAAATCGATGCACAAATATGAATCAAATACCTACCATGCACTACTTTACTGACTTTTGACTAACATTAGTCGATTATAGCTCGAATATCGTGCGATCCTTCAATATCTTTTGCCACTTGGTTAACCATTCATTTGTTATGGTACCCACAATAAAGTGATCAAAATCCAATGATTAGTTCACCAATCATGCCCTAATTTTTTTTTATTTTATCTAGAAAAAAGTTTAAAATGTTGGATATTTTCAAAATAGAAGTGATGAGTTATCACGTCCACCCAGGTTATAATGCGAAAAAAATTTATAAATATCATATATCAAAATAACAAATGGATAAAAATATCCATCGTCATTTTATTAATATAAAATCAAAGTGTTTTCAATACCAAACATGCTAAATAATACATCTTCTAAAATAATTACGTACAATATAATTTATTATCTTACAAACTTTAATATTGAATTATAAAATATTATATAATTTATCTAAAAATTGTTCTTAGAAATTTGAGACAACCTTGCCGTTTTACGCCTATATCTCAAAAAAAATCCATAACTACATTGGTAGAATCAAATAAAGCTTTTTTTTTTGGTAAGTAAATAAAATTGCATTAAATTAAAAAAAAATACAAAATTATGTTCTAATTCTAAGTGTTTTGCCGACTTAGAAGTATAATATAGACGCTAGGGCATTCCCTAAGCACCACCATAGAATATATCATAAGACCGAAGTAAGTTTACAAAAGAAAAAAACTGGCAAAAATGCCAAACCCAAACCGGCCACATATCAAGAGACAGAAGTAAATTTACAAAAGGAAAAATCGGCAAAAAAAACCAAAACTCAGACCGGCCACATGCCTACATCAACCTATCGTCGTTTCCGATCCCCAATTGACCACTATCACTAGCTAGATTAACACCATCCGTCAACTAAGGACCACAAACTGATTGTGCTCACGGCCAATTCCATATCATCTTGGGCAAAATCAGCATCTCGTCCATGTGCAGAGAGATCTCGGACTCTTCAACCTGACCTCGGATGGAAAAAACGTGCCCACAGCAACTCGAACAACATTCACACCAACCACCAACTAAGGACCTCGGACTGAGTTTGCTCACAGATCGCTGCCACATCATCTCGGGCAGAGAATCAAAATAAAGCAACTATAACAAAGTCAAATGATTAACAAATCTTATAAAATAATAATGTAAGGATGATATTTGAACAACATATAATGATACCTTCAATCCAACAATAAATATATACGAGGAAACACCCACCTATCATAAGGTACTAGTTTTAATAATTTTAACTTTTGTTATGATTAATTAAGTTAAAATAAATGAAGTTGATGTCAAAAGAAAAAAAAATTAGATCAAAGTTAACCTTGGATTGGGTCACATCTAGCTATATGATACTCTTTTTTTTTTTTTTTTTGGGTAAGTAAGCTATATGATACTCAACCGACACTTGACACACGCATATATATGTTTTGGCAAAGAGGTCATGCTTAATGGAAGCTTGATTGAAGCTCGAGCATATTTTGACATCAATTAAGTATACTATTGGTAGATTATAAGTTAAATGCTCATACTTGACCGAGAAGCCATACTCGATCGATGTACGCTTGAGAGACACTTAAGTATACTATTGGTAGATTGCTAATGCCTGACACAGACCTGATGCGATGCTTGTGCATCACAGTGTTTTGTCACGGCGCCTGATGCATACTAGGCAAGCGCACATGCGCATATCTTCTATATAAGTTTTGTCTGACTGATTTTTTATTATTTTTTGTCAGATTTTGAGAGAAAAGAGAGGAGTATAGGAGAAGAGAGAGAAGAAGAGAAAAAATGTTAGAAAAGGTTATTTGAATTAAATCTAAGCAAGATTTTAAAAAATTTGTGGTCAAGACAAGTGCATTTCAAATTTCTTTTCCTTGTTACTAATTTCTTTCCACTTCTTTAAGTATTTATTATTCTAAAGACTCATGCATAATATATTTTCACACTTAAGATATTTATTCATCACATGCATTAATTATTCTATCACTTTTCTACAATATTGTATAAAATCTATGTCCAAACCCATATAAATTGTATTGCTCAGCTGATTTTCTACTCCATAATTTATGCATGTGCTAAAGTTATGTTTAAATGATTATTGTATGCTTTAAATTTTGAATATAATATTTCTGCATGTTTAAAAATACTAATTATATGTCTTGTATATTCTGAAAACTCATCAATTTGCCCCTACATATTTGCTAATGGAAATAAAATGTTAAAATTCTAAAATATTGCTGATTCTTCTATAATTTCCTTCATAAATAGTTCCACGTATTTGAAAATCTCATAATGTAGTATTATATGTGTTAAAATAAGTATGTTTAAATTTTTATACAAATTTAAGTCATTATATGACAAGTGATTAGAATAATTTAAAAGAAAAACTTAACAATTTGTAAAAAAAAAAAAAATTAAAGAATATTTTCTTTGAAATGAAAAAACATAAAGATTATTTATAATTATGTAGAGTTTTCATCTATTTATATATCGGACCATTGTAAGAAAATCAGCGGTAATATATAATTTAAATTCAAACCTATCATCCGCAGGGTGAGAGTAACATTTGGTCTCATCTATAAAGTTATATGTATGACGGTCCATCTATGGGTTATGAATAGTAGTATAATGCCTTTAATTATTTAGAAATAAATATAATTTAGGTTTTGATTATTTGCTCCTTGATCAGTAATGACATATTATTTTCTTTTTCATTTATAAAATTTACTTACTTACCAAAAAAAAAAAAGTAATGACATATTGGCTTTTGGTTCATAAGAACTAGTATGTTTAAACATGATTTTTATAATTCATTTTGGGTTAAGAACAAGAAAGAAATAATTTGAAAGATATGCATGTATGTTATGAAAATTCATGACTTTGTATCCGAAATTATACTCATTGATTCCTCCAACATTCTTTAATATAAACGGTATGGTTAACTATGGATAATTTATATACCTAATTGAATATTCACTCACTCTTACTTTTATTTTCGCTAACCCCATTAGATTAGCAGGCACGGAGACTTGCAGGTAAATATTTCGATTAAGGAGCAAGTTCGAGGATTGGAACTTGGGATTGGAATGAATTGGATGTTGTATCTTGTCTCGGATAGTAGTTTTAAAATGTTTACTTTCATTTTGATAAATTAGTTCTGTATCAACTTAATTATTACGATGTTCCTATGAGCAATGTAATTAGATATTGATTTTCTTATATGGTTGTTCAATTATTCTGATCTTTGCATGAACGTATCTTCTTACGCATGTATTGACATTATATTATAGCTAGTATATGAAACCACTTTTGAGTCTAGCAATTTTCGATCATGTATTTTGGCTAGTTATTATATATTTAGGTCGATTATTATTTTCGACTTTTAGTTTACGTCTAAGGTCGATTTGGACTTTTGGAACTTATGACAGCTTTCTTTCAAGTTTTAAGTTCTAAAATGGATCAACTTAATAATATGAGTAATTAAAATAAGGTGGATTAATTTTGTCAATCATTCAGGTTAGTTAAGGGGGCCGTCACACCTATAACCTTTAGAAAAAAGACTCAAAAATTCCATATAATAATATAAAAGAGATTAAATCTATAAATGCTAATACAATTGAAGTCATAAAATACCATGAGAATTTTAAAGAAATCTTCATTGATCTTGATCACAATTATAACCAAAGGTTTGTTTCTTTCTGTGCTCTTATTAAAAAAAAAAAAATTATTTTGTCCTGGCTTTTGAGGACTCCGGTTTCCGGAGTGCTTTTGCTTTTAAGGACTCCGGATACGGAGTGTTTCTTTCTTTCCTTCTGTGCTTCTTTGAAAAAAAAAAAAAAGGGTTCAGTCATTGATTTTGTGTACTCCGGTATCCGGAGTGTTTTTTTGTTCACTGCTTTAACCGGCATTCTCGAGGACTCCGGAATCCGGAGTGTTTATTTGTTCACTTTTTGGCTGGAGTGGCCTTTGTGCCTTTAGCCTCGTTGATTGATTCCAGAGCTGGCTCTCTCTAAGGCCAAAGTGGCTTCAGTTCGAGAAAAAAAAAAAAAAAACTCTGTCCTGCTTCGAGGATTTATTATATTGATTTCCATATGTCAACTTTTATCCGGAGCCCTTAAGGACGGAGTGCTTCCTTTTATCCGGAGCTCCTAAAGCCGGATCATCTTTATGTGGTGTTCAAAAATCCAGAGTGTCCTCTTTGCGAACATTTCTGGAGTCTCTTTGCTTCACTAACAGGAAGGACAGAGTGGCTTATGCTCCTTGCTGGCCGGAGTGCTCGATGCTCCTCTTGGACGGAGTGGATTTTCTTGGACAGAGTGACCACTTTGCGATCATTTCTGGAGTCCCATTGTTTCACCAAAAGGTTGGACGGAGTGGCTTATGCTCCTTTGCTCTCTACATGTGGATATGCTTAGCCTCGTTGATCACGGGCGCTTGTGGTTTTGAGTCTGACGTGTTATGTGTTTGTACGCACGATTGTGAAATACGATCCTGATAGAGATTTGGTATCAGAGCCATGTTCATTTTTTTCTCGCATGGTATAAGGGCGCTACTTTTTCGAGAAAATACTCGGTTTTTCAGATCTGTGTTAGGCATAATCACTTGCATGATAGCTTGAAAACGATAGGGGATGGTAAGCCTGTGAACCGATGTTTGTAAGTCCCGCTGAGTGATAAAGGGCAGTCTTTGTCGGGGGTGAGTTCCTGTTTTTAAGTTTGCAAGACCGATTGTGCATCATTTGTAGGAAATCAAGTTTTATGCTTCATCTGTAGAAACTTAGTGATTTGCATCATTTGTAGAGAAAACTTGAAAATGGCTTCGAAACTAAACCTAACGTTTAGGCGTAGTAATTCACCTCAGAATACAAGTACAAACACGAAACCACTTGAGAATGACAGTATACCGAATAATGGTCGGAATAATCAGGCTAGGACTTTGACCCATCAAACCATGAAAACTTTTTCATCTTTCACGGATTTCGAAAACACTTTCATTCCTGATATTGAATCTCTTAGAAACGAATTTATGTTAGAAAAAAATAATAATCTTAGAAATTGGTTCTTTACAACATTCACTAAAGAACAAACAGAAGAATTTAGAACTACATGGAAACAAACAATGAATTTACTCAAAAGGAATTTACCATTTTTTATATGGTTTATTCCATATATAAGGGATAAATTAAACATAAATAATCAACAAATAAATATTAATGAAAGAATTACTTCCACATGGGAAACCACTAATGGACAACAGATTATATCTGTTCATCCTCCTTTAACTGGTATAAAAATAATCAAGGATAATTTAACTATTCAAGCCGCTCCATTTAAAATAGGAGATAATCGCGAAAATAATAATAGTACACAACTAGAAGATATTAAAAAAGTTTATGAACAAAATAATTATCACTCTCAGATATTACATACAATTTCGAAACAAGTTGATAGAATTGAACATACAATTCAAAATAAAGCTATTAATAATAATTATCAATTTCCATACACTATTACACCCTTACAAAAATCTCCTTTACCCTCGCAGGAAAATTAGAACTACCTCCCAAGACCGAAATTTTATTAGAAAAATTAACAAATAAAATAAATAATTTACCATCTTCTTCTACATCAACACCTAACATATTCTCTACCATCCAAACAATAGATCAATTACGTAAATCTTACCTAAAATAGAAAATAATATTCAAGTACAAACTTCGTCAAAAATTATTATCCAAGACCAACACCACGATATACAATATGAAGAAAAAAATCAATTTTCCACTAAAACATTTGATCCCCGTACTATACATGAATGGAATATTGATGGCAAATCGGAACATGAAATAACCTGTATACATGAAATGGGCATATTAGGTATGGCCTATAGAACTGGAACATCTAGCTGCAAAATATATTTTACTTGGCTTTACTGGAACCCTTAGATTTTGGTGGGATAATGCTTTAACCACACAAGAACGAAATTATATTATGACCCATACCGAAAATATTCAAGAAGAAGGACTGTGGAGAAATTCAATTTGTCCAACAACAAAATGCTTTAGAAATGATGATTATTACAATTTCACAAGCATTCATAGGTAATTCAAGATGAATTAATAAGTTCTAAAATTGTATTAACAAATCTTAGATTCGAAGATTTTAGATGGTATAAAGACATCTTTACTACTCATATATTCTCGTCGAAGAGATCGTAATGAAGCTTTCATGACTTCCTACGCTTTTTGCTAAACGAATTTTAACAAAACCAGATTTTGGAGGAGGAAAAATAAAATGGAATACTATTAGTTATGGTCAATTGTTTGCATTTATTAAAAGAGAAGGCTTACAATTATGTCAAGAACATAAAGAATAGAATAAACTTATGAAAGATAATAAACAATTTAAATCACAAGATATCAATATGGAATGGAAAAAATAAAAGCACCATCACAACAAAAAGCTAAGGCTTTAAAAAAGAAAAATCAATCTCAAAATACATATTATAAATCTAATAGAAGAAAATCATATTCAAAATATAAACCTACTACTAAATCAAAAAATTCATATCAAGATTATGCATCTAAACTTATATGCTGGAAATGTAAACGACCTGGCCATACATCTAATCAATGTAAATTAAAGAATAAGATTTCTGAAATCTTTAAAGATAATGAACAATTATGTAATAGTTTAACCACTTTATTAATTAGTGATGAAGAACCTAATGAAGATACTAGCCAAGAAGAAAATATAAATGATATACAATCAAATTCTTCTAGTACCACTGATAAATCAGAAAATGAAATCCTTGACTTAGAAAATAATTTATGCAATTGCAAATTACAAATTAATATGTTACGATCCCAAGATGAGAAAGAATTTTTAATCGATATTATTGATAAAATAGATGATCCCGATATTAAAAGACAATATTTTTTAAAATTAAAAGATTTATTAACACAAAAACAAACTAATGAAAAAATTGAACCTTTTAGTTTAACAAAATTATTTGAAAAATATCCTTCTACATCTTTATTTCATCAAGCTACTACTGGCGATTTACAAAACGAAATAAAACAATTAAAAGAAGAAGTAAAAATTTTAAAAAATCAATTACAAGACATAAAATTTACTGAACTTAACTTAGACACAAGAATTGCAGTATTAGAAGATAAACAAAAAAGAATACCCATTGACCCATCATCTTCAAAATCACCTAATGATCAATTTTTACAATTAATAACTAAAATTAATTTCCAAAAATGGTATACACAAATTACATTAGTAATTAATAATGAATATCATTTAAAATTAATTGCTTTAATACCGGAGCAGATCAAAATTGTATTCAAGAAGGTTTAAAACTAAATATTATCAAAAACAAGAGAAAAATTACATACGGCTAGTGGAAATTAAATATTCAATATAAATTAACAAATGTTGCTATATGTAATCAAGGACATTGCTTTAAATCAACTTTCATTTTAGTAAGAGATTTACATCAAGATATTATACTTGGTACACCATTTTTTACACAAATCTATCCTTTTAGAGCTACGGCTGAAGGATTATCAACGCACGTTTTAGGAAATGAACTTCTTTTCCATTTTATTCATCCTATTAAACAAAAAGAAATTCAAGAATTACAAGCAACATCTGTCTATCGACAAATTAATTTAATAACAAACAAAGAAAAACAAATCAATTATTTAAAAGAGGAAATACAACTCCATAATATTGAACAACAATTAACTAATACATTCTTACAAACAAAAATTAAAAACTTCCAACAACTCTTGGAAAAAGAAGTATGTTCCAATTTACCAAATGCCTTTTGGAATCGTAAACAACATTTAGTTGAATTACCTTATGAAAAAGATTTTAATGAATCTCAAATTACTAAACAAATGAATCAAGAATTATTAGAATATAAAAAGAAATACAAGATCTCCTTAAGAAAATTTAATTAGACCATCAAAATCACCATGGAGTTGTTTCGCTTTTTATGTTATGAACAATGCTGAAATTTGTGCCTACATTAGTGATTAATTATAAACCACTTAATAAAAATCCAATACCCAATAAAAGAGATTTAATCAAATTATATAATGCTAACATTTTTTCTAAATTTGACATGAAATGGATTTTTCAAAAAAGACAAACACTATGAATAATAAATTTGGTTTTAAAAATGCTCCATCGAATTTCAAAATATCATGAATCATATATTTAATCCTTATACCCAATTTATTATTGTTTATATTGATGATGTCTTAGTATTTTCTGAGTTGATCAACATTTCAAACATTTATACCAATTTTTAAATATAATTAAACATAATGGCTTAGATAAAATCAAATTATTTGACTAAGATTAGATTTTTAGGATTTAATATTTACCAACATCAATAACGCCTATTCAAAGATCAATTGAATTCGCTAATAAATTCCCCGATGAAATAAAAGATAAAACTCAATTACAAAGATTTTTAGGATGTTTGAACTATAATTTTGTCCCAAATCTCAGACAAATTTGTGGACCTTTATTCCAACGACTTAAAAAGAATCCTTGGACAGAATGATCACACAAAGCTATTATAAAAACTCTAAAACAACAAGTTCAACATTTACCATGTTTAGGCATTCCTCATCCACATGCATCACTCATTCAAAAATGCATCCAGATATGGCGGTATCCTTTAGACAAAAATTAGAATCAAAAACACAGAAGTTAGATTTCATTCGTGATTATGGTTAGGAGCACAAAAAAATTATTCAACTATTAAAAAGGAAATTTTATCCATTGTTTCTTGCATATCAAAATTTCAAGATGATTTATATAATAAGAAATTTCTTTTAAAAATATAACATAAAGATGTTTTACAAAAAGATGTCAAAAACCTTATTTCTAAACAAATTTTTGCTATGCTATTTTATCTATTTTGATTTTGACATTGAATTTATTAAAGGCTCTTAAATTTCTACCAGATTTACAGAGAATTTTGACATCATGCCAAGGAAACCAAAACAGCCCGGAAAACCAAAAACAGCCCGCAAAGCCAAAAGAACTCCTAAATTTTAACTTTGATATGAAATATTTTCAATTCACAAAACCATTCGCCTCTCTCCGAAATTTCTTATCTTTACTCTATGAACCACACTTTCTTAAATTTATCAAAAAATGATGAAGTTTAATACAAGCAAAATATAGTCACAAATGGAATATTTTATCTTAACCAATGAACACACTAAATGTTTATAATCATGGATCGTATTTTAGCCAAGCAACAATACTTCTTTGATAAACACATTATGAGACAAAGTTCTATGTTAACGTGTTAGAGATTAAAAGTTACCTATTCTAGAATTTTGGGAAGAAATTCAAATTAATGAGAATATGGAACAGGACTTATATTTGAACATGGAATTGAAGTTGGTACCTTTTTGCACGGGATCAACGGTTAAATCTACGCAAACATGGAAGGAAGTATAGTTCAACATTGAAAAAATTGGTATCCACGACAAGATATCTATGTCTTTCTACCATCACACGAATTATACTATGTGATCATTTATTCTTGTTATCAAATGAAGCTCCGCATTGATATTCAACTATTTTTGCTCTTGAGAATGGAATAGTTATGGCCTTTACATCTATAAATGGCGGTCACATTCTTCAAAGGCACCTACTATTGCACTAATGGAGATTACGCCACAACAGCATATTGTTATATGGATCTTGCGAAGACCCTTCCGGATTCTTACTTAAGCAAAATCTTCTTCACCAATTTTTACGGAGCCATTATCAAGAACGGACGACGGTTGATCTTTAACCCCACTCTCTCTATCGTTATAATTTACTAAAACACATGCCAGCCCAATATCTCGGCCCACATCTTTTATTTAGTCAATGGGAGACCCCCTTATTTTGCTCTTCACGTGTTAATATTTTTCCGTTTATCAGTACGTTTCTTCCTAAAAAAAAAAAAAAACATATATATTGTAAAAATTTTCAATAGACAAAACTGCAATACACGCAAAAACTTCTACCAGAGGCAACGGAATGAAGAAAGGACACTGACACATTTTATTATGCCAACAAAATATTTAGAGGAAGAAGACAAAAACGGAAAACTTTGCAAACTTTTGAAAAAGTTTTCAAAACTTTTTAAAAATTTCAATAGCACTATCTTAACTATTTGACCGTAAAACTTTTAAGTTTGAATGTTTGTAATTTGCAAAAGATACGCACTATCATTGACAAGACACAAACGGCAAAGATTCCTAGCAATTATATGAAGACTTATCATTCTACTCAATTATTTCAACAAATGAAAAATGATCGTGATCTTCTATTTAAGCTTCGGCTTTGAACGCAGTTCAAGAGCTCTTAAGCCTTTTCTTATTTTTCTTTCCTCGTAAATTTCCTTTTCCTTGTACAAATTTCTTTTGTTGTCAGACTATGTAAGCACTTCTTCAATCAAATTGATTGCATTATTTTGTCTTCATTTTTTTTTTAAGGCATATCGACTAGGTGTTCAAACATAGGGATAACCCAAACATCACCCGTTTTCAAGAAGGTTGTGCATCAAACTAGGAAATCTAGTTTTATGCTTCATCCAGAGAAACTTAGTGTGGATCATTTTTAGAAAAACTTGAAAATGGCCTCGAGACTAAGACGCATGTTCGGGGTAGTTCTTCGAATCATAATACTAACACTAGAGAAGCAACATTACCGAATAATGGTCGAATTATCGTGCTTGACTTTGCCCACACAACACTAAGGCACTTTTGATTTCAAAATTATAAAGATCATGAACAAACGCTTTCTATTAAAAATGAATTTTAAGAAATTAAATTGTTAATCCTTGTCTATTGAAAAATTCAAACAACAAGGTTATAATTATAAATGCTTAATTCAGATAGCAATTAAAACCCTTAAATCTAGTTTTATTATGTTTACGTGATCAAACATTATTAAAATATAAAGATTCTCTTTAGCAACAATCTAATTTATGTAATGGACCATTTAATTGTGCACCTAACTTTTCAAAAGAGATCTTAATGACCCAACTACTTAACACGTTAGTTCTTAACGCTCACCTTCCCCGGCAGCTCAAACAAAAATCAAGAGGATTTTTAATCCTTTATCGAATCTATTTTAAATTACACTAGTCAATTTAATCCAAGATGTCTCAAGACACCACCTCGGGTGAGACCATCGCTTTACAATAACACGCGCTACTTTTACTCCAAAATTATTAAAATGGGATGAAATCACTTTACCACAAGATTGGCAAGTGAATCTTCCTCAACCCGCTAGACATATAACAAGAAGAGAATTTACAAATATTATCAAAACACCAAGGCAATATTATTTTAAATTTCAGTCAACCTCAAAATTATTTACCTAGATCTTTAAGTTATAATCATACTAGAACCCCATCAATTATTCAAATACCTATAAAATAAATCATGTCCGAGAAATGATTATGATACTTCTAGAATAGCAACAAATAGACTCCCATCTACGTATTCACATGATACAAGAAATCTAGAAAGTAGAAACCCTATCTGAAATAATTACACAACAAATCCCACAATCACCTAAATGCAAACAATTAATGTTATAACTCTTGAAAGAGAATTTATTCCAGATATGGATGCACTTAGAAAAGATTTTATGTTAGAAAAACATAATAGTATTAGGAATTGGTTTTTCACAGCGTTTACTAAAGAACAAACTGAAGAATATAGAAGTACGTGGAAACAAACAATGAACTTACTCAAAAGAAATTTACCATTTTTTGAATGGTTCCTTCCTTATATAAGACATGAGCTTCAACTAGATAAAACTAATAATTCTCAGACTAATATGTCCAATATACCTAAAGAAAATAATAATTTGACTCATACAAAAATATATCAATCAAACATGATTTGCACTGTAGAAACAGAAACAGAAAATAAAATTCATAACATTAAGAAAGACTATAATAAAGAATGGGAAGAAATGATCGAAGAAGAATTTTATCTTAAGGTGAAAACGAAGAAGAAGAAGAAGAAATTCTTTAGAAACAATAATGCATCCTAAGTCAACTAAAACTTTATCAATTATAGATCAATTTGAAAAATATATCACCAATTATGGAAAAAGTTACATTATCCTCAAACTAAAATAGAGTATTGTTAAATAAATTAACAAAAAGATAAATGACTTAACTAAGTCTCCAAAAGAAAAAGATAACTTAACTAGGAAAATAAGTAAGTTGAATACTTTTCCAACAAATAGTCAAATTAATAAAAAAACTCTGATAAACTATAATCAACAAGAAATGATTCTAAAATACCTAATATAAATGACCCAACTATATAACACGTTAGTTCTTAACGCTCACCTTATAGCTCAACAGAAAATCGAAGAGGATTTTTATCTTTATTTAAGACTATGTTTTAGGGGGAAATTTCTATATTTCCTTTTCCAAGTCGGTAAAATCTTCCAAATTTAAATTTTAATACAATTAATTACTTACCAAAAAAAAAGAACATATTTACACTACTGTCTGGCTTAGTAATTAACACGAGATCACCATGACATCCAAGATCAGACAGGTATCCACTTCAAGCTAGTCCACGTAATATATCAAGTCCTATCACAATACAATGATTACATGGTATAAGTGTCCCACCTCAAAACCACAACCTCAAACGCCACAAGGATATGAAAATCAATATTAAAAAACTATAGACTATATAAAGTTGTTGCAGTTTCACATTCGAGTATATCATGATATTAACCATAATATTAGTCAGAAAAAAACAGTTTTAATACTTAAACTTAGAAATCAATGAACAAGGATTAAAATAAAAAATATCAGTAAACTCCAAGATTCGAACAGTAAACTACTAAACTGACATTCCAATATTGGGTTGCACGCCAATGCTTAGGTTTGGTGTTCAAACATTATTCAAACGTAACAAATTGAAATACATATTTTCGATTTTCAAACAAACAAAAGTCTAATAAACTCAAACAGAAAGTACTTGAACTCATCAATCAAGACTTAGATAATACCTATTAAGTCTGATAATTAAAAATTAATCAAAAACAATCTCTGCAAATTATAATTTCAATGCTAGTATTCAAAAATTGTTGAAATTGGACAGACTGCCATTGACAGACCTTAGGCATTTGAACGTTACGTCAAATATCAAACAGAATCTAGACAAAAACACTTTAAATTCAGTTAATTCTTGCAGATGCTTGAAACATAAGATAAGGATAGTGATTACATGCTAAAATACTATATATTTGACTGATTATATATAAGAATTTGATTATTAACATATCAATTTCAATTCCATATTCATGCCTCTTATCTTTAAACACTATAATAATTTTCACGTATTAACATATGATTCAAATTCTTATAACTTCGAGACTACATGAACATTATAATTCGAATTGAAAGAGAAAAATCAAGAGAATACTCCAATTTTTTAGAGAAATGAGTTACATGAAATAATTGAAAGAATAAAAACTATAACTAACTTGGCTGTTAATAAAATGAAGGAAGCATTTTTGCTTCCTTCGTCTCAAAGTTTGAATATTCTTACTTGGCATTCTTCTTCAATTTTCTTGGTCGTCGACTTCTTCTTTGTCTATTTTTTGTGTACTTTCTTGTTTGTAATCATTAAGAATAAAAAAGTACTTTTATTGGCAAGGGGAAGAAGAAAAAAACTACTTTCTTTTAAAATTTCAAAACTATCTTATCTTATTTTTAAGTTTGAATTTTAATTTGATTCTTAACCCCTCATCTTACCTTCTCTGAATAGCAAATGACCAAAAAATTAACTTTCCGTTAAAATTCACATAAAAAATCGATCTCCTCTAAAGATTGTGCAACTGCTGTTCGACTAGGTGTTTAAACAATAACCCAAACATCACCCCTCTAGTGTCCAAACTTCACCAAAGTGGATTATTTTTGAGGATCAATTATCCTCAACAACACTTGTTAAATTCTTGATAATAATACTAATACAAAGTTTTCAACATTAAAAACATCTAAGATATTATAATCCCACCATTTTAAGAAAATTTCATTGTTAAAATTCATACCATAAATGATGAATAAGAAATGATATTTCTCATTGATCTCATTTTCAGTCTCCCACGTAGCATCTCCATCTTCTTGACGACTCCAATGTATTTTCACGAATGGTATAATCTTATTTTGGAGGATTCAATCTGTGACAGACCATATTTTTTCGTAAAAAATCTAGCAAAGTTTTCTCTATAATACGACTATTCAATTATACAAATACCTATGAAATATCCTGTATAACATATATAAATCCTCCTAAAATGCCACAACATCTAAACAACTCACACATATACATCCCAATAGCTCCAAGTTCAAACAACATACAAAAATCAGTATACAAATCACACAAGATCCGAATGCCACTACTTAAATGTGACTCCAATATGGTGCATCTGTACACGACGTCGGTCAAAGAGAGATGCCATTAGGTGCCTATTATAAACCAAAATATCCTATGGAAGTATAAAGAAATCCAAATGACAGTGAAAATTAAACTATCTAACTATTAGCCTTATATACAACATACATTAAGATTCTAAAATAAATATAAATATATATATAATTTTTCATGATATAAATAAAACTACAATTTCTAAATTTTCGATATGATCTTCCAAATTCAAGTTTAGACCACTTCAAATCTCTGCGATATCCCATCGGGTATATTAGACCTGTACTAAACAGGATACAATGAGAAGTATGGTGAGTTAATAGCTCAACGAGTGAATCATATTCAAAAATAGTAAACAATATAATCGAAGTAAAGGAAAAGAAAGACCTATAATGAAGAAGGAGATGCGTAAGTAGGAACATGATCAATTATGCTTTAGAGTGCAATTTACTTCTCCTTGAAATATAATTTTTACATAATTATTCATCTTTACAAACTAGGGTCAATAAACATTACTAACTAAATGTGCGGGAGGACGATGAAGAATCATGATACCCCTCATAATTTAAGGCCAAACAACGTACTCAACATCCAATAATAAACTTTTGCCTAGAAAAGGCCGAACACCACGTGATATAGTGGTATACCTATCACCCAATCATATAGGGTCGATAAAACGCTACCCTAACCTCCCACGGTCCAAAGACAGTCCTCGTCCTTTTACAATAATATCCTAAGACTTACCAATAGTATTACCCGCTACAATACGCGGTCGAAGTAATCATCGAATCTCTATTGTAACACTAATGGTAGGCCAAGGAATATTACCTTTCATAACATAAATTTGTGGTCCTAGTTTTATAATTTTTTATTCATTTGTGGTCCTCTGCCATAATTCGATTCACAATATCTCCATCTAAGAGAATAATTTGATCACATAACACATTGTGGACTTCCCTCCAAACATATATGCGATTATTTTTTTCCTTCGGATTTAAGCCTTTTCAGAAGTTAATTGGATATATGGTCATCATAATTCATAGGAAAGATTAGGATTTATTACTATCACTAGTCAAATATCACTTTGGGGTCTCCGGACCACATTAACTATGAAAGAAGCATGCAAAATTCTTAATTGACCTCGGGTGAACAGTAACATGGTTGTTTTAGAATATCCGGACGTCACGAACGGGTCAATACTTATGAAATCGGACGCCTGGCTGAGGTATATATATAATTAAGACATGATAATTCATAATTTTGGGTCAATTAAACATATAATCCAAGGGAAAGGGGAGAATCCCAAGTTGGGCACGGATTAGGATTTGGCGAGGCCAAACCAAACAAATCGGAGGAAAAATCAGGTATCAAACGATAAATAAATTATATTAGGATATGGGTAATGATATTCTAGTCTTAATTTATGCAAAAGTCTCAAAAATCAGAATCCAAAACTGCCCGGGTGTTAGGTTAGGGTTTGAATGTAAAAACTGGTCAATTTCTACAAATTTGGATATGAAATTCACATATATACATAATTAAGTTATGGGTACCACATATACATGTATGGGTCGGATATCGGGATAATAATACCCGAAGGGGATCAAACGAAAATAAAAAAAATGAAAAAGAAAGGTATGGATGCACTTGTCTCAACCCGATCTTCAATTTCTCCAACTAGCTCAAAACCAAAATCGAACCTGAAAGCCTTCATTTGTCCATTTCTCTCTCTTCTCCCTCCCTCTCTCTCTACCCGAAGCCTCTGTTTCTGAAACCCCTCTCCCGAACTGCCCCCCTTTCCCCCTCTATGTTATTATTATTATTATTATTATTATTATTATTATTATTATTATTATATATTTTTCTCTATTACTTAAATTTTAAAATTCAAATCGATACTCGGCGATAGCACGGGCGTACTTCAGGTGCTGGTCCAACTAGTCTAAATATCCTCCAAAATTTTTATAATATTTAATTAATTTTTATCACACCCAAATTATCCAAAATAATAATAAATAATTTTAATTAAATCGAATAAAAATTTAAGATATTATACAATCTATAATACGAACCGACCTCTCAACATAAGATAAATCATCAACAATTTCAATGGCTGTGACTAATATATATATATAGAAAAGATTTTGCACACATTTTCACAGCATTGAGACAAGGAAGACATCATGAACCCCCAATAGAAAAGGCAACCTAGCGAACCTGTAGACCACTTAATTAATCTACCCCAAAATTCCGAATGATATAATAAATCTAATACTTAACTTTCCTTACTTGTCGAATCTGATAACACCTTTCAAATGAAAAATCTTCAATAATACCAAGTCTTCAACATTAAATTGTAACCCTTGGCATCTCTTACAACATTTTTGGAGACTTTGAATAACTCAATCAGTTATGAATCAAGCAAACATTCTCTATGGTCACTTAAACAATCTCCGGTCCTAAAATCCTTTATTCCCCAACTTCTTTATGAAAGATAAGCAATCTGTATTTACATCCATCAAGGGCCTCATATGAGGTCATATCAATGATGGCATGAAAATTATTATTATAGACGAGCCCGGCCAAAGCCAAGTAGAAGTGCCAATTATTTCCAACTGCAACATTGACATATGTAACATGTCTTTGAGTATTTGAATCATTCTTTCTAATTGTCTATTGGTTTAAGGATGGAATACAATATAGAATTTTAATTTCATCCCTAATTCTTCAGATAGACTTCCTCAAAACCAACTCCAAATCCATAAGAAATGAATTTATCAGGTTATATTAAAATACAACCTAAGATTTTAAGTGAGGCATCAATATATACAACACAGCCTCCAGTTTCCTCTGGGATAGGTAAGATAGGTGTGAATGTTAGCCTGCTCTTAAATTTTTAGAAACTTTCCTCACACTAATGAGACCATTCAAAATTCATCTCAAATTAGTTAAAGAAATTACAGTACAAAAAAAATATATATCTATAAATTTTTGATAACAACCAACAATAAGACAAAGAAATCTTTTTAACTTAGTCAGATTCATAGGTCTAACCCAATTAGTACCTACCTTGGTCTTCAAAAGATTAACTGAAATACTAATTATAAAAATTACATGGCCTAAGAATGCTACATTCTTTAACCAAAATTCACACTTCTTAAATTTGACATATAATAGCTCCTTCTTTAGTCTTTGAAGTGCCACGCAAGGATGCTCCTCATGTTTTACTACACTCTTGGAGGAGACTAGAATATCGTCATTGAATGTTACCACGAATTGATTTGTGTGGTTTGAAAATCTGATTCATCATGTTCATAAGTACTATAGGTGCATTAGTTAATTCAAAATGCTTCAACACAAACTCATAGTGTTCATACCTTATTATAAAAGCCAACATTTTAATGTTACTATCCATAATAGATAGCTGATGGTATTCCAACCTTAAATCAATTTTTTGAGAATATTTATACCCCTTAAAATTGATCAAATAAATCATCAATATTTGGCAATGAAAATTTATTCTTGATCATGACTTTAGTCATCTCCCATTAATCAATTAAAAGACACATACATCTATCCTTTTTTGTTAGAAACAACACTAGGCTTCCCAAGGTAACACACCGGGTCATACAAAACGATTATCTAGCCACTTTTACAACCAATCCTTCAGCTCTCTCAATTCTATTGGTGCTATACAACACAAGGCCGTGGAAATCATTGCGATTCTGATACTAGCTCGATTGCGAAGTTAATTTCCTATATCAAATATATACCAACAAATCACCTGGAAAAATTTAATAAACACCCATACAACAAGAATATTCAAAATCCTCTAATGTCCATGTGTTGTTGTAGACACAAAAGCCAAGAATCCTTGAAAATCGTCATTTAGAAATCTTCTTGCCTGAGCAACAAGCATGGTAGATCCTTCATGACTGCCTACCCCGTAAATTCAAACAAGTTAACTTTTGAAATGATAAAGTTAGCCACCTTTCGGAAACAGTCAACACTTAATGAATGGTCAGCCAATTATTCAAAAATGGCATGAAACTTCAACATATCCAACAGAATTAGATCCATAACAACTCAAAATCATCAAAATTCACAATACAATTTAGGTAAATGAGATCTAATAATACTGCTTCTCCCATCGATGTAAACACCACAAAAACAATGTCTAAAGGTCTAGGGTTTGACTTGAAATACATATAAAAACTAGGAGCTACAAACAAATGGATAGATCAAGAATCAAACAATATATGTGCAAGATGATTAAAGATATGGCCAATACATTCACCACAAATGGTGAAGCCTATACATCCTACTTGGTCAATGCATAGGCCTTCCTTGGCACTTAGGGCTTCTGTCGATCGTTCTAAGATATGTTATCTTTCTTTAGCACTCGACAATCCTCTATAATGTGTTAGTTGTCACTTCAAAGTTGGTGCCTGATCAACATGGCAATCTCTCAATACCTAACCAGCCATACTATGTGTAGCAAGTCACCTAACTCTGAGGCTGAGTTTGAGTTAGAGATTCAGTTTATCCACTAGTCCAACCTCCTCCCTTGCTGAATTTTCTTTTCTTATTGTTTCTATACCATTGCATTGAAGTCCAACCAGATCCTACTTCCATAATAGATGGAGACTTGATCCCACAATCTTTCCCAATCAGTAAAGCATGCTTCACTTCACTATAGCACCATATGTTGGCGTAGAAACGTGGAAGGACTCAGTGACCGGTCGGACAGAATCGCTCAGACGTTTGAGAAGAGGACCACTCGGATGGACAGACGGAATTGGAGATAGCAAGATTAGAAAAACACACACGGGATTTAAGTGTGGAAAAACCCCTTCTTAATTAGAGGAAAAACCACAAAGAATACACTATAACAAATGATTGTTTACAAGAGTGTTAGCTACACAAGCTCAAACATAAAGAGAAAACAATCAAAGTGTATAACCCTCAATCTCCCACTAAAGTGTATTTTTATCTTTCTTTCTCACAACAAAGCTTGCCCTTTTGATCACTCACAATGCACGCCCCAAGTGAAGCATAGCTGCTCACCAACCTCCTTTTTTCTCACTCTATCACTCATTGAATGAGCTCTCCCATATATATATATACAAATATACAACCACCCTAGGAAGGCTAGCCAGCCACCCTAGCAGTAGGGTGGCAGGGCACGCCGCCTGCCAGGCGCACGCCTGGCCTGGCAGTGCAGCACCTTGGAAGTTGTAGCCGCCACCAACTTCCAATCAGATTACGTCATCAGTCGGCCCGCATTAATTGCTGCTGCAGAATAAGTCAACGCCAGCAAGGCTTGAGTCCTCGTCCATGTCCACCATTTGGACATGACGTCTTTAATAGGTCCTCGTCCAATTTCCAAAGTTCTCGGACTTCACAAGAGTCCTCGTCCACCAAGGGAGTGACCCCAACAAAAACTTCCCCTCACGACCGGGTGGGAGCGAAGTCAGTTAAACTGGCGATGCCACAACAAGTTTCCAACTTTTCCTTTGGCAAAACTTTGGTTAACATGTCCGAGCCATTGTCATCTGAGCGGACTTTATCAATTGATAGCTGCCCATCATTAAGAACATCTCTTACCCAATGATAACGCACATCAATGTGCTTTGACCTTGAATGGAACGAGGCGTTCTTACATAAATGAATGGCACTTTGACTATCATAGAAGACCTTGTACATCTCTTGCCTTAAACCCAATTCTTGGATGAACCTCTTCATCTAGAGCATTTTCTTACAGGCCTCGGTCACGACAATAAACTCAGCCTCCGTTGTTGACGAGGCAACACACTTCTGTAACTTGGACTGCCAGGCGACCACTCCTCCCGTAAATTTCACCAAGTACCCGGACGTTGATTTTCGAGAATCAACGTCCCCGGCCATATCGGCGTCTGTGTATGCAATCAGCTGAGGCTTCTCCTTCCCAAACTACAGACCCGTCTTGGAGGTCCCGCGGAGATATCTAAAGATTCACTTTACTGCAGACCAATGCTCCATCCTGGGTTTGAAAGAAATCTGCTCACAAGGCCAACCGCATGAGCAATGTCCGGCCGCGTACACACGGCCGCGTACATCAAGCTGCCAACTACCAAGGAGTAGGGAATCTTACTCATGCGCGCCTTCTCAGTGTCCGAGGACGGACACTGCTGCTTGCTCAGCCTGAAATGATTTGCCAGTGGGGCACTGACAGGCTTGGAGGTCCCCATGTTAAACCGTTGAAGCACCTTTTCAACATAGCCCTCCTGGGACAGCCAGAGCTTCCTGTCCCCTCGGTCGCGAAAAATTCTTATCCCTAGAATCTGCTTCGCCGGGCCGAGGTCCTTCATGGCGAAAGACTGCCCCAGTTGCTCTTTCAGTTCCTTGATTCGAGCATTGTTCTGTCCGACAACCAACATATCATCCACATAAAGGAGGAGGATGACGAAATCATTTTTCGAGAACCTCTGAACAAAGACACAGTGGTCAGAAGTAGTCTTATGGTAGCCGCGTCCGACTATGACAGACTCAAACTTCTGGTGCCACTGCCTTGGAGCTTGCTTCAAACCGTACAAGCTCTTCTTCAAATGACAGACCAGTCCTTCCTTCCCCTTGGCTGCGAATCCTTCAGGTTGCTCCATGTAGATCTCTTCCTCCAAATCACCATGAAGGAAGGCTGTCCGGACATCCAGTTGATCAACCTCTAAATCCAAAGCCGCTGCCAGTCCGAGTACCACACGGATTGAGGACATTTTCACAATTGGTGTGAAAATCTCATCAAAGTCAACACCCTTCTGTTGACCAAAGCCTTTCACCACAAGCCTTGCCTTGTATTTTGGCTTGCTGGTGTCCTCGGTCGCCTTCAGCAGGAAGACCCATTTGTTCTTCAGGGCCTTCTTCCGCTTGGGCAATTTAGCCAATTCAAAAGTATGATTTTCATAAAGAGAGACCATCACTTCCTTCATGGCCTCAAACCATTTATCCTTTTGAGCGCTACACATGGCCTCATTAAAATCTTCAGGTTCTCCAGCATCAGTGAGCATGACGTACTCACTTGCTGGTAGACGGACGGACGGACGTCTCGCCCTTGTCGACCGTCTCACAGGGGCTCCCTCGGCCTGCTGAGGAGCCAAAACTCCATCCTGATCAATTTGAGGAGTTGGAATTCCCACATTATTTTGTCCTGCTACTCCCGATCTGCCAGCATCGAACTCAAGAGATACTGGACGAACATCATCAACTAGAACTCTGTCCGTCCGAGAAGTGCTGGATTAAGTCTTCTGCTCCTTTCCAATGTCCTTGATGGTCTCGTTCTCAATAAAGACTACATCACGGGATCTGACCAACTTCTTTTCCATTGGGTCATAAAATCGGTACCCAAGCTCATCCTCGCCATAGCCCAGAAAGACACATTCCTTTGTCTTTGGCTCCAGTTTAGTCCTCTCATCTCTCGGAACATGAATAAAGGCCTTAGAGCCAAATGTCCAAAGATGGTTAAAAGATGGCTCTCTACCGGTCCAAATCCTTTCTGGGACTTCCCCGTCCAAAGGCTTACTTGGCGACCGATTGATCACGTGGGCGGCCGTCTTCAAGGCCTCGGCCCAAAAAGATCCTGGCAACCTAGCCTCGGATAGCAGGCACCTGACCCTTTCCATCAAGGTCCGATTCATCCTCTCGGCCACGCTGTTTAGCTGTGACGTCTTGGGTGGAGTCTTCTGATGTCTGATGCCGTGAGCTTTACAGTAGGCATCAAAAACTCCAATGTACTCTCCACCGTTATCGCTCCGAACGACCTTCAACTTCCTCCCGGTCTCACGCTCTACGAGGACAAGGAACTGCTCAAAGATTCCAGCGACCTGATCCTTTGTCTTGAGCGGGAATACCCACAGCTTCCTCGAGCAATCGTCAATGAAGGACACAAAGTATTGTGCTCCTCCAAAAGACTTCTCCGGGAGGGGACCACACACATCTGTGTGGACGAGCTCCAAAATCTCGGACTTCTTGCCAGATGCGTCTCCTTGAAAGGAGACTCTGCGTTGCTTCCCCGCCATGCAGTGAGGGCAAGTCCTCGTCCTGTCTCCATCCATTTGCGGGATGAGACCCTTCTTCGCCAGATGACTCATGCCACGCTCACTCATGTGTCTGAGCCTTTTGTGCCACAAGGCCGAGGACTCCACACTTCCTGTGGCATTCACCTCTGCCACCTCGGCCTGGGTTTTCAGTGTGTAAAGACCTCCAGTCTTTACTCCTCGGACAATAACCATGGAGCCCTTTGTCAACTTGCAACTGCCGTCACAGAAGACGCTGCAGTAGCCTTCATCATCCAGTCTTCCTGCTGAGATGATGTTCATTCGGATATCGGGGACGTGTCGGATGTCCCTCAATATCAGTCGGACTCCGTTGTTCATCAGCAAGGAGACGTCCCCTCGTCTAATAATCTCAGACGTCTCCATATTGCCCATCCTCAACACTCCTGGGGTGCACAGAGTGTAAGTGGAGAACAGCTCTCTCCTGGAAGTGACGTGGATGGATGCGCCAGAGTCCACCACCCAGTCGGAAGCCTGCTCCGCCACATTTACCGAGTTTTCAGACTCGCAGGTTAAAAGGAGATCACCTCCTGTAACAACAGAGACCGAGGACTCTTCCTCGTCTCGTCTCTTCTCCCCCTTCTGCTTGGTAGCGTTTTCACGCTTCCACTTGTAACAAAACTTCTTGATGTGGCCTTTCTTGCCACAATGGTGGTACTCCATGTCTTGATACCGAGAACGTGACTTACTCCGTCCTTTGTCTTCACACTTTGGGCCACGTCCTCGGCTTCTTCCCCTCGACTCGGTAACAAGGACTTCGGAGTGCTGAGAGGTGGACGTGCTTTGAGAACGCCCTCGCACTTCTTCGTTTAGCACAGCTCCTTTGGCCATCTCTAAAGTCACCACACCGTTAGGAGCTGTGTTGGCAATGGTGATCCTCATAACCTCCCATGAGTCCGAGGACTTCATCCTTGAACTTGATCCCCACACCAGTCAGCCTGTCCATGCATCCCTGAAACTCATTCAGGTGGTCGGCGACAGATGAGCCATCCTTGTACCGGACTTGCATTAGCCTCATCAAGTGATAAATTTTGTTATTTTCGGATTTGGAGGCAAAGAGCTTTTCCAGCTTCTCCCAGAGAGTCTTGGCATTCATCTCTCTGCAAACGTGATTGTACAAGTTGTCATCCACGAACTGCCGAATGAAGCCATACACTTGCTTGTGCTCCAATGTCCACTGCTCGTCCGTTTTTTGCCATCGGTTTTTCTATGGCAAAAACGGGATCGTGCATGGACATTACGAAGAACAGGTCGGACATCTTGCTCTGCCAGGTGTCATAGTTTGATCCGTTCAAGCAAATCATTTTGCTTCCAACCTCCATCGCAGCCAGCAACAAGGTCAACGTTCAAAGAACCAAGATCTCTGATACCAATTGTTGGCGTAGAAACGTGGAAGGACTCAGTGACCGGTCGGACAGAATCGCTCAGACGTCTGAGAAGAGGACCACTCGGATGGACAGACGGAATTAGAGATAGCGAGATTAGAAGAACACACACGGGATTTAAGTGTGAAAAAACCCCTTCTTAATCAGAGGAAAAACCACAAAGAATACACTATAACAAATGATTGTTTACAAGAGTGTTAGTTACACAAGCTCAAACATAAAGAGAAAACAATCAAAGTGTATAACCCTCAATCTCCCACTAAAGTGTGTTTTTATCTTTCTTTCTCACAACAAAGCTTGCCCTTTTGATCACCCACAATGCACGCCCCAAGTGAAGCACAACTGCTCACCAACCTCCTTTTTTCTCACTCTATCACTCATTGAATGAGCTCTCCCATATATATATATACAAATATACAACCACCCTAGGAAGGCTAGCCAGCCACCCTAGCAGTAGGGTGGCAGGGCACGCCTCCTGTCAGGCGCACGCCTCCTGTCAGGCGCACGCCTCCTGTCAGGTCTGCAGCACCTTGGAAGTTGTAACCGCCACCAACTTCCAATCAGATTACGTCATTAGTCGGCCCGCATTAATTGCTGCTGCAGAATAAGTCAACGCCAGCAAGGCTTGAGTCCTCGTCCATGTCCACCATTCGGACATGACGTCTTTAATAGGTCCTCGTCCAATTTCCAAAGTTCTCGGACTTCACAAGAGTCCTCGTCCACCAAGGGAGTGACCCCAACACCATAGTCCTCTAAGTCAAAAGGAACAAGCTGCCTCTAGATATCTTCATTTAGACCCTGTTAGAATATCCGGGATTTGTGAACCCCTTTTGCCAACAAGTAGTGAGCAGATAATAATAACTTGGTGAATTTGGCTTCATGCTACACTAATGAGTGATTCTCTTGCATTAGACAAACGAATACCTTCTCCATCCTAATTCAAGTTCTAGCGGGGAGTACCTGTTGTTGAATATTCACAGGAAATCCCCCCATCTCAAAAGTTGAACAACCATGACTTCCTACTCTCTCGTCTTAGCCTTCAATCAATGCCCCATTTCTCCGCTCTATTGGTAAGCAGTAAGATGAACCTTTTCCCCAGTTGGGTATGCAATTACATCAAAGACTTTCACCAAATAAGAAATCTAAGCTTCATCCTTCGAAGGATCAAGTTGCCTTCTAAACACATGAACATGTTTTCAAAACTCATGAAGCAAATTACGCCCTCTAGGCATAGTACTCATAACTTGATTCCCTACAGCAAGATTCACTAGGTCATCCATCTCATGAAGTGCACCACAGACTTTAGCAATATTTACCTCGCTGAACCTCTGGTTCCGGGCTAAAAACCTTCAGCATTCATGCTATCTTGGCTCAGCATGATCATCTATAAGACGGCAAAGCTTAGAACACCAAATATATATTGTAAGCCACATGCATAACATCATCCCTAGACTACAAACTCTTTTGCGACTTAGAGCCTATTATCAGTATTTTGTACTCGGGCACCTTGTTGGAAGCCAAGAAATCAAACCAAATGAAGTAAATCAACTCTTCTCCCTTGAGGGAAATATGAAGAACCCCGACTCTACTTCCATCCCATTTGAGGCTCCATCTACATATCGACAAGGTTATTTTAAGTCTTATAAACCAAATGAAGTAAATCAAACCAAATGAAGTAAACCAAAAAAATATTTGTCTAATTTTAAGTCTTATAATATAGCGACAAAAGAAAGTAATTAAGTCGATTGATTTGAATTGAATCAATTTTGTTAATTATTCAGGTTCGATACGGGAATGTAACACATGCACTTGACAAGGTTAAGCTTCTTGATGTAGGTTCACAAAACTTAAACGTTTCCATCAAATCATTTACGTGGTCATGGCCCAAATGTTTTCAAATCATAATCATGAAACAACCTTGTTATAACATATGGGGTAAGGTTACAAATATCAAACCATAATAAATGTATCATATATTATTACATTCATATTTGTTATGTATTCTTGCTAACATATCATCAAAATAAATCGGGCTTTTTCAATATGTCAAAACAAACTAAACAATTCAAAAGCAGTACCATTCGATTCAACCTAGCATCAAGAATAATTTACACACTCTGTCAAGATTTATTTATTAGTATAAATAAAATAAGATAGAAATAAATATATAAATAATATGATAATAAATATTAGAATATATGATTTGTGACAACAAAAACTATTCCATTTTATTAAGAAATATGTAATATATTATAAAATATCTCGTGAATATTGTATTGAATATTGTATTTTTAGGTAGTATTTTATTAGGTAATATTTTATATTTTGGGTATATTAGAATTAATATATTTTAGGATGGTATATTTTTATTTTTGGTCTTTTTCTTTTTACCGTTATGTACCGTGCTGTATATATACTCGTCCTCCCTTGGTGTGTAATATATACGAAAAAGGCTATTCAGCCCAATTAATACAGCGCCAGACTTTCTCCACTTTCCAACGAAGCACTTGAGTGCTATTTGGTCCTTCTGCCTTCGTCGTCTTCTTCCTTCGTCTTCGCCTCCTTCCCTGGCTATCATCTTCTTACATGGTATCAGAGAATATGGCACACCATCCTAACCCCAATGCTTCCGATAACGCATCTAGCGACGACAACCCAGATTTGGTTCTTACCCAAAAACTACTACGATTTCAAAACCTTTCAGATCCATGCAACCGTTCCGTTTGGAAGCCGGCGACAATCCAGCCGTTGTCTTAGTTGCCGATTTGCTCACCGTCGACAACTATTCGACCTGGTCCAGAACCATGGGTCGAGTGTTGAGAGCTAAAAACAAACTTCCTTTCATTGACGACACTGTTTCCAAACCCAGCAATTCCGATCCCCTTTTTGAAGCTTGGGGACACTGCAACGACATGGTGGTCTCCTAGATCGAGAACTCCATTAGTCCTTCCATCAAGTCCAGCATTGTATTCGTTGATGACGCTTCCAAATCTGGAAGGAACTGCATGATTGATTCACCCAACAGAACGGGCCACGAATCTTTCAACTCAAGAAGTCCTTGGCGTGTCTCTTTCAAGAGCACGATTCGGTAAGTTTGTATTATGGAAAGTTGAAAACAATCTGGGACAAACTTTTTATCTATGATCCACTCCCAAATTGTAACTGTGGCAACATCAAAGTGCTCACTAAGCGATATCAAAGGGATTTTGCCATGCAATTCCTAATGGGTCTCAATGATTCATATGCTAATGTGAGAGACCAGATTATGTTGATGGACCCTCTCCCCTCTGTCAACAAAATTTTTTCGATAATTCAACAGCAAGAACGACAACACCAAATGTTGTCTGCTGTTCATCCCTCAGAAACCATAGCCTTGCTCACAAAATGGTCTATTAATAACCCTATGAAAAATAATCAGATGATTAAAAAAGACAAGCCTTTTTGCGTTCATTGTCGTGTTCCAGGATACTCTTTGCAACAGTTCTTTAAGATTGGGAATGCTGAGATTCCCATATGTGCTCACTGTAATAAGCCCGGACACATTATTGATAAATGTTATCAGCTCCATGGCTTCCCTCCCGGTTGTAAACCGAATGGTAAGTCTGGAGCCACAACACTCTTGACCAACAAATTGAGCCACACCACTGTTTCTGACCAAGAGACTTATGAGGATGACAAAGTTGAATTAACGAGACTACAATTCCAGCAACTCATGAATCTGATTCACCAAAAAGATTCAACAATGCCTTCTCAACGACCAGAAAAAATTCCCAACCTTTTGATCCCACCGGTGATCTACCGAAGGCAGCAAATATGGCTGGTAATAATTTCTGCTCTGTCCCTTCCCCATGTAATAGAAGGAACACCTGGATTCTTGACACATAAGCTACTGATCACATGATATGTGATCCATCTTTATACCTTACCAAGGAGACTCCAGTCTCCTGTTCTGTGAAACTCCCTGATGGGAGTAAGGCCCTGCCTCCAGCATTGGGACGGTCAGATTGACTAACCAAATTGTGTTGTAAAATGTTTTATGTGTTTCCTCTTTTACCTTCAATTTGATATCTATGAAGCAATTTGCTAATGATCTCTATTATTATTTATTTTTCTTTGGTGACTTTTGCCTAATTTAGGACCTTTCCTCTTGAAGAACGATTGGGATGGGTGAAGAGAAAAATGGTTTATATTATCTGATTAATAAGAAAGTTGATCCCAATTGTTTACAAAGCCTTCTCTCCAAATTCCACAAGGAGCCCTCTATTAATTTTGCTTCTTTGACTTCTGATCTGCGGCATTCTCGATTAGGTTATATTTAGTATTCTAGGATGAAATTAATAAGTGATCCTCTTGTAAAAGGAGCAGTGCATTCTATTAAATATAATCCCTATTCTATTTGCCACATGGCCAAGCAGCATCGCCTTCCTTTTCTCCCCAAGACCCATAAGTCACACACCTTATTCGATGTGATACATTGTGTCTTATGGGGACCATGTTCCGAGGTATCTTATGACGGATATAAATACTTCTTGACTATCGTTGATGATTTCTCCAGGAGTACCTGGATTTACCTTCTGAAACAAAAATCGGATACAAAATTGTGCTTGGAAGCCTTCTACAATCTGGTTGCCGCACAATTTAATGTCAAAATCAAAGTGATTCGTAGCGATAATGGAACTGAATTCAAATTGGGAGACTTTTACAATAAAAGAGGTGTTGTTCACCAACGTAGTTGTGAGGAAACATCATAGCAAAACGGTTTCGTTGAACGCAAACACCAACATTTATTGAATGTCACTAGAGCTATTAGATTTCAATCGGGACTTCCTTTGAAATTCTGGAATGATTGTATACTTATTGTTGCACACATTATCAATAGAATCCCCACTCCATTACTTGAAAATAAGACTCCATATAAAACTTCTATTTTGAGTCAAACCCTACTATGACAACCTCCACATATTTGGTTGTTTGTGTTTTGCATCCATCCTTTCTTATGGGCGGAAGAAATTTGACCCTAAAAGTAGAACTTGTCTATTTTTGGGATATCCTTTCAGAGTCAAATGATACAAATTATTTGATTTACATAGTCATGTAACTTTTTATTCAAGAGATGTCATTTTTCATTAGAATATGTTCCCGTAAAGGAAACTTTGTCGAACCTATTCCCAATGACCAATCCAATACTATGCCTCCCGTAGTGACTAACGTCGATCCAATTGTCACTCAACAATTACCTCCTGTCCATAACTTGGACTTGAATCCAAACATTGATTCTGTTCTAGATGAAGACCCGCCAATCATTACCAATTGGAATGATAAAGAAGAAGAACCCAACTCACCCCCCATCCATGATCAACTAGACCATAATCAAGAATCATTGAGTGATAGTCGGCAACCTAGTAACCCTTCTACAAACATCCAACTCCCAACAGGAGATAACACCCTCGTTTGCAGAACCACCAGAACTAGGAAAGCTCCTTAATACCTAAAAGACTTCCATTGCCATCAAGCATCTCAAGTTGTCCCTATCCAACCCACAACACAAGTTTCCCCAAGCAAACCTTTCCCTCTTGAGAATCACATATCACATCAAAAGTTGTCCCACAACTATAAGTCTTTCACTTCTTCCGTCTCATTCCAAACTAAACCGCAAACCTATCACAGGCCATACGTGATCCTAACTGGTGTAAAGCCATCAAAGATGAACTAGAAGCCTTAGAATTCAATAAAACCTGGACCATTACTGATTTACCTCGATGAAAGAAAGCTATCGGATGTCGATATGTGTTCAAATTAAAATTTAATAGTGATGGGAGTATTGAAAGATATAAATGTCGGCTAGTAGGTAAAGGATATCTCAAGAGGAATGAGTGGATTATCACGAAACATTTTCCCCTGTCGCTAAACTTACCACCGTTCGATGCCTTTTGGCTATTGCTGCCATAAAAGGATGGCATTTGTATTATTTTGATATCAATAGTGCATTCTTAAATGGCACCCTAAACGAAGACATCTACATGCAATAACCCCCTGGGTATACCAAAGGAAAATCCCATCAAGTATGCAAATTACTGAAAAGTATTTATGGACTTAAATAAGCCTCCAGTTAATGGTATTCTAAACTTTCTACTTCCCTTATTACATATGGATTCGTGCAATCCAAGGCTGATTACAGCCTATTTACAAAACAAGACGACAAATCTTTCACCGTTCTTCTTGTTTATGTTGACAACATAATCGTTGCAAGTAATTGCTTGAAGACCGTTACATCTATCAAAACCTTCCTTAATCAAGCCTTCAAGATTAAAGATCTTGAAACCTTACGATACTTCCTTGACATAGAAGTTGTCCGATCAGCAAAAGGTATACATCTTTGCCAACGAAAATACACTCTTGATATTTTAGCTGATTTTGGCACCATTGGAGCCAAACCTCTTAAACTGCCAATTGATCAAAACATAAAATTGAGTAAGCACATTGGGGAGGTCTTATAGGACCCGAGCACATATCGAAGGCTTGTTGGTCGTCTTCTATACCTTATTGTCACAAGGCCGGATATAGCCTATCCTGTACACATTTTGAGCCAATTTATGAATCATCCTACCTCCAACCATATGAAAGCTGCGTATCAAGTTTTGTGCTATCTAGAACTAAACCCAGGACAAGGCATACGACTTCCTTCCACTTCCAACATTCAACTAAGAGCTTTTTGTGATACTGATTGGGCTTCATGTCCAGACACCCGAAGATCCATTACTGGCTATTATATTTTTTCTTGGCAATTCTCTCCTCTCATAAAAATGCAAGAAACAATCGGTGGTCTCTTGCTCTTCTACAGAGGCAGAATATAGATCAATGGCTACCACCTGTTGTGAATTATCTTGGCTACGTTATATTTTCAATGACTTGCAGGTTTCACATTCCCATGCAGCACACCTATACTGTGATAATCAAGCGGCGATTCATATTGCTGCTAATCCTGTCTTCCACGAGCGCACCAAACACATCGAGTTGGATTGTCATCTCCTCCGCGGCAAAATCCAAGAAGGGAGCATCCGCACACATCATGTCACCACTCATAATCAGCTAGCAGATATATTTACCAAGATTCAACCCTCACAGCGATTAAATGCGCACTTGTCCAATATGGGCATTGTCAATATCTATGCTCCATCTTGCAGGAGCGTATTAAGAAATATGTAATATATTAGAAAATATCTCGTGAATATTGTATTTTTAGGTAGTATTTTATTAAGTAGTATTTTATATTTTGGGTATATTAGAATTGATGTATTTTAGGATGGTGTATTTTTATTTTTGGTCTTTTTCTTTTTACCGTTATGTATCGTGTTGTATATATACTCGTCCTCCCTCGGTGTGTAATATATACGAAAAAGGCTGTTCAACCCAATTAATACAGCGCCAGACTTTCTCCACTTTCCAACGAAGCACTTGAGTGCTATTTGGTCCTTCTGCCTTCCTCATTTTCTTCCTTCATCTTCGCCTCCTTCCCTAGCCGTCGTCTTCTTACACATTTGATAAAAAGTTTTGATAAAATAATAATTATTTAGAGTGTACACTGACAGATTGTTGGGGATTCAAGTTAGTCCTAGGAATATCTATTTTATAAAATAGTTATTTCTATAAAATCATAATTATCAGCGAAGTAGAATGACTATTTTCATAGAGGATTGCAGTTCTCAATTGACAGCCTAAGGTCACCCCCCTCCACATTGGCCATGCCCCACCACCATCAGCCGCTCCTACAACCCACCCAGGCAGCAACAGAAATGTCATGAATACAAATCCAAATAGATCTACATAATTATTATTTATAAAAATTAAAATTTCATAATAATACAATAATAAATAACGAATGCTAAATCTAAGTATGACAAAACAAACATTCACACGACCCAAAACGGTAATGATAATGATAATAATCCATATAGTATCTTATTGGATAACCATCTGGATAAAATAATAAATACGACCTGCTCCACAAGTATCACAAAGAATGTAACAAACCAACAATAACAATATAGCCCAATGACTGAATAGTCCAACTGTTCTCAATACAAAACCACAACCAAAACCTATTGTCTCTCAATGTTTAATATACAACCAATACAAATAAAATCTGAACTACAACTAATACTCATAAAAAAGATGAAGCTGTGATCAAATCACATCCAAACTTCTACAATGTAACTAAACCCACTAATTTGAATAGATAAAAAGTAAAAAAGTGAGTTTAAATTTTAACATATATCAATATATATAAAAGATAACACATACACATCCAAAATTAGAAATAAGGACAATAAGTACATTCAAAATGAGTAAAAGTCACAAATTCAAAAGCCCGATATCGAAAGTCTAAATGTAGTCTCATACTCAAAATATAATTCAAATCGAAATATAATCCCATTGAGATATACTCTGAACAAAACAATTTAAATCGTATCATAGTCCGTACGAAATATATAGTGAACAAAACAAAGTCCAAATCAAAATCACATATGAATGAAATATAACCTAAAACGAAATCATATAAGAATGAAATATATTCCGAAACGAAATCAAATATTCAAATATACGAGATTGACAAAATTTTATCTGTGGGCAAATCTGTGAATCTCATACGAAATCCATATACAAATCAATGCAAAAAACATATCAAAATATAAAATATACACTAAATCGGAGAACCAAAGACAAAGAGACCAAATTGAGAAAAAGTTACTCATACTCCTAATAACCTTAAATCATATTAACCACTACTTTGACCCATGAGTTGGGACATCTATATATGCTCTTCTATAAAGAATGAACATGCTTACTATGTTTTGCCACCCGTGATGTTGGATGTAATCTTCAAGTCAATCTGATATATTAGGAAGTCCGAATATATTAGTTCCGTTTGATTCTCTTAAGATGGTTCTCATTAAACACAAATGGAAAAGGTCATCTGCATAACATAACTTTTTCCTACAAACAAAAAAGGAAGTCACAAATTTCCTATCAGAAAAGTGTCACAAAGTTCTCCCTATCAGAAGAGGGTCACATATCGAATCATATCACAAAGGTAGAGATCCCAAGCTCCAAGCAGCAATACATGTATACCAATATACGACCCATGTAGGTTTTTGTGACTTTTTTATACAAATATACTAATATATAAATATGTTATCTCAAATATTTACCCATTTTTTCATAAAATATACAAAACTCCCAAATATTTATAAATTTTGAATAAAATTCTCAAACAATCGATAAAAATAATATGCATACATAAAGAAAACAAATATGGCAAATAAATTTTATCAAATACAAAGTCTATCAAATATAAAAATAAACTAATGATAAGATGTAAGGATATTTATCTCAACCTTCAACTAAACAAATTTAACAAAAAAGTACTCCGATCTACATTTTCTCTTCTTTCTCTTTCCTTTTTCTCCTCCTCTCTCTCTCTCCTCTCTTTCTTCTCCCAAGCAAAATGCTGAACAACAGTGTTGATGCTGCTTAAACAGGGCCACCAGTGCTCAAGCACCACTCAGGTACGCCTTGTGCACCAACCTCATAGCAAGTGGTGCTTGAGCACCACTCAAGCACACCTCGAGCGCCAACCCTTTGGCAATCAGTGCTCAAGCACTACTTTGGGTTCCCCTTAAGTGTTAGCCCACAACTTTCTGCACTCAACTGAACGGCAGACAAGCCTCAAGCACTAACCTGCTATTCTAAATTCTTTTAAAATTTTACAATATACAATTATTTTTAATACATTCAATTTATCTAAAATATCATACAGTACCAAGTTAAATTAAATGAGACCGGGAATTACAAGAAACCCCCCAACATTGCAGGTCACACATGCCATGGGCCACCTCCAACGTTGATCACCACCTGGAATAATTGGAATTACAATTCTTGGAATATCAGGACTTCAATTTTAGATGGATAGCTGTGCCCTACACATGACGTGAAGAAATATGAATATATAGAATTATCTTCATTCTCGGGTGAGTTATTTAGTATAAAAATACAAATTATCGTTCTATTTTTATTCCTCATATTAATTCTTATCAAACATGACATAAAAATGAAATAATGGCATAGATTGAGATAATTGAAACAGTACTAAATGTTCATAGGAAAGAAAGGAAAAAGGAACACCACCTTAGAAGTTCATGTGTTATATGCGTTAACAGGAACTCAAGCGTTAAATTAAAAAGCAAATTAAAGGCTCCATAGTCTACTCTCGGCATATCTACTGCATTTGCTCTGGCATATGTTTTCAAGCTGTAGTTCAAAGGGTCCATATTTGAGACACAAACACGACCATACTACACGTAACTAAGAAACTCAATTATGGTAGTTGCATGTAGCTAAGTTGAGGGGAAAAAATCCGAACTAGATACAGGAGCATCACTCTTTCCTCCCCGCGGGTCGACTCTGAGGTTATTACCCTAATCAAACATAGGAAAACATGGTTGCTTCATCTATTAAAAGCAGTTACTCTGTTAAATAGTTCTGCAAGTTGTTAAATACAGCCACAATATTCCTGTCGGTTCTTAATCTTTAATGGGGACTTCACACTTCTCCTGCAGGGGGGCTGCAGGATAGTGCTAACGAAAGGAGTGCACGCCTTACAGACGAAAAATTGATCATCTCTGGGATTGAATCCCGATTTATTGCTAAGTAACAAAACCGGCCCAGCTTGTTTTCTCTAGGTCGTTGAAAACCTCTACTCAATCCTTCAAAACCTCTCCTCGACCTCGGTCGTTGTAACCTATCCACGAGTGTCGACGTAGCTCTGAAGGTCTGGACTAATGGCGGCAGCCCATTGAGACGGGGCTTCACATCAGAGTGCATTGTTCACCGAAGTCAAGTATCTGGCTGGGTCGCTAGCTTGAACACAAAGACCTCCTCAATCGAGGATTTCTCCGCTCGGGCGATGCTTCTAGGCCTGCCGGATTTGAAGTCGATGCCTCTGCTCGTATCCGATCCCCGAGGGGTCGATGCTGGTTGCCGTGCTTCTGTAAAGATGTGACCGAATAGGACCCACATCGAGGGGTTGGTGCCCTCTCCTGTCTGTGGTGGTGGTTCATCTTCTGCCGGTCTAGCCTCAATCCTATCATCAAGCATTTGGATGGTGGCGACCATTTCACCCATCTGGGCAATCACCGTGCTGAGGATGGTAGCCATATCTAGGATGGTCTGATCTCAATGGCGCGAGGGAAGGAGGGCTCCCAACCTAGGCCCGGGGTAATCAAAGAAGGGCATTGCTGTCTCTTGCTCCCCAGGGCTAGTGGTTTCTTAGACTGAAAGCTCTTTTTGGAGAGGAGGAACGATCAACCATTTTACCAGGTAGGAAAGGCCAACCATTTTTCACAAACACTCTACACAATTTTGACAGATTGGCAGCTCTTAAATGGGCACCTAAGAGATACTCATACACTGTATAATTTCTACCTTAATATTTGATACGTACTTGATAGGCACATTATGTCAGTCTTCTATATAAGTTTAATCCGACCAATTTTGGCTATTTTCAATAGATTTTGGAGAGAAAGAAAGAATGAGAAGAGAAGAAAAAGAAAAAGAGAAAAGAAAAAGAGGGAGAGAGAGAATTAGAAAATAAGAGTTTGAGTAAATCTAAGAAAGATTTTGATAAATTTAAAAATAATGAAAGTGCATCCTAATCTCATCTTTCTTTTATTGTTATTTTTTTGATCTTTATGGATATTTATTATCTCAAATACTCATATATATTATAATTTTATATGTGAAGTATTTATACTTCGTATGTATGAATTCTCATTCATATTCTTTATAATTTTTATAAAGTTTAAGATCTCAATCCACATACATTGTATTTTCCAAATAAGTTTATATGCTAGAACTCATGTATACTTTGAAGTCATGCCTAAACACTTTTATATACTTTGATTTTCATGCATAATATTCGAGTATGTTTTTAAATCCTGAAGGATATGTTTTGTATGTCTTAATTTTTTTCTAGATTGTTCCTACATGCCTAACAATTGAAAGAAAATATTAAAATCACATAATATTATTGATTTTTTTTCTTTGCATTTATGGTTGTGAACAATTCCATATTTTTGAAAATTTGATGATGTAGATCTGGCATATTTTAAAATTTACATATTCAAGTTTTAACAAAAGTTTGATGCACTACATAACAAGTATTTAAAAAATACAAAGAAAACTCTATAATTTGTGAAAAGACAATAATATTTTCTCCAGTAAGAGAAAATATTTATATTTGTATAGAGTTTTTTTATTTATTTATGTATGAACCATTATGAAAATTAATAGTGATCTATTATGATATGTCTTAATATATTATAATGATAATCGATATTTGAATCAATCATTCGAGGATTGAAAGCGACATTTGGCTCCATTTATAGAATTATATATATGATAACTTACCTACGAGTTTTAAATAATAGTTTAAGACCTTTGGTTATATAGAAATATAGATAAATTGAGCTTCAATTATTCTTTTCTTTATCAGGCCCTACTAATCCTTGTTCTATAGGAATTAGTATGATTGAGTGTGTTTTAGTAGTACATTGTTTTACCAATCTAAATTTATGTATGAATATTATGAAAATTACACGACCTTACATTTGAATTTTGACCATATCCCTTCAAATATGTTTTGATATAAATTATATATTTAATTATAAAAATTTATATACCTTATTAAATAATTAGTTCACTCATATTTTTAATTTTTCTAACCTTCCAGATTAGAAAGTTGGGACATACTTACAAGTAGAGAAAGTTGGCAAAAAGGCTATTCAAGAAAATAGAATTAGGATTTGAAGATTTTGGGTGTTGTATTCTGTCTCAAAGTAGTAGATTTGGAATATTTGTTTTATTTCAATTAATAATTTTGTATTATATAAAAGTTTGTAATATTTTTTGCCAAAGATGTAGTTGGAATTTGGTTTGTTTATAAATATGCCTAATATATGATTTTCTTTATTTACTCTAATTTTGATTTTAATATGGATGCATCTTCTTACGTGTATTTTGAGATTATAGTATGATCAATATCTAGAACCATTTTTGGGTGTTGCACTTCAAGTCCTGTGGTTTGATTGATTTCTTTATTTTGTGTTGTTTGTCAACATTTGATTATAAGTTTACGTTTTTTTGACTATCTGAGGTTTGATTTTGTAAATGAAATAAATGATGAAGTTTGTTTTCAAAAATGAAGGACAAATTAAAAAAACACAACTAATTCCTATTATTTCAAGGAAATTAGCTAAGAAAATTGATAACGGTGACGTGACACATATCAACTTTGCTTTTGTTTCTTAGATTTTCCTTATTTAACGGCAAATTTAGATTTGTTCAAACAAATATCCCTTTTTTACAAGCAAAAATTAACTATTGATGAGGATTTGATGAGTTTTAATTTTGTTATCATATAAATTTTTATATTTTAAACGGGTATACAGGGAAATTTACTTTGAGAAATTCTTTTTTTTTTATTATTTATATCATTTGATAATGAAATGGTGAACATAATTTTTTTTTATTTTTTTATAGTGATTATGAAAATTAATTATTTATATTATCTATTTTGAACATTAAAATTATGAAAACGTATTTTTAAAGGAATGTTAGTATACCATAAAATTTATCTCAAGCTTAAGCTAATAAAAACGAGAGTTATTCTAATATCGAGATTGACAACTCTACAAAATCATATGAAAACGTTAATTTAACTGGTCTTTCTTCTGGTCCAACTAATAGGAAAAAAATTTTCAAATTATCAGCCAAATAATCATGGTAAAGTGAAAAGAACAATGCCCCCTAAAAGGCTCATACCAACCCCATAATCCCACTTGCCTCCAAAGATACATTAAAGAAATGGTGTATCGATTTAATCCAACATAGTTTAACAAATATGGTCATTAGTTAAAATATAATATCAAAAGAGTGGTTGTTTATTATTTATGTTGCTACTTATTTAGGTCAAATGTTGGAAATGAAGATGTTGGTAATACTTTTATAATTGAAGGATTTAGAACTGGAATAAGAAAAGAAACACTAAAAATGTATGATGGTTAATGCAATAATACATACAAGTGTAATGTTCTAGTAAGGCAAAAACAATCCATACAAACTACTATTAATAAATACTCTAAAGAGATTAAAAAATAGTATAAGACTTAATTAAAGATAACAATTGATTATATAAGATGACTTTCACATCAGAGGATGTCTTTTTATAGCTATGATGAATATGAATGTTGAAATATAGAGAAAATTTTATTGAATTTCTACATTTTTATGTAAATGGTCAAGAAAATATAGTAAAGGTTGTATTATAAAATCATCAAAATCAACAAATGGCAGATATTGTTCATCAAAATATAGTAAAGGTCAAGAAAATATCTGTCAATTTAGCAAGATATTGTTCATGCTATTATAAAAAAGATCGTTAAAACTATTATTGAATACCATGAAGATGGAAGTTTTTTAGAAATTAGTTGATGAGTCTAGTTGTATGTTCCTTATGGCATATAATCCGCAACGGGTGGGTATCTAATGGCCTTACCCTGAATGATCCCAAAATATTCTTTGGGCTGTAAATCAATGGAAAGGCAGAAACTTGCTGGCCGATTCTAAACGCTTAAAGGAGCGCAACAATGGTATATTTCAAAACTATCCTATCCAAGACACCACCCTTTTATATTCCCATATTTTTAATGTTATCCGAAACAAACTGAAAGTTCATCTTGACACTTCCAAAGGGGTGGATCGATCCTTCTTGATTCGCTAAGACTTATAAATATATATATATATATATATATATATATATATATCTCTAAGGCCCAGGGAAGACGGGCAGCTAGGTTTGGATGCTTGGACTCTACGACTCTTATGGACATTGCGCACACCTCCAGGTCAGCGCATCAAGATTACGGGGTTGAGTATTATTGCTCACTGCCGTCCTGAGATGCATGCAGTTGACCACGAAGATGTCCCAAGTTGTCCCTGATGCTATGCTGCCGCCCATGTGGTTTGTGCACCCTATGTTGGATAACTTGGTCTATTTTCGGGTGGCGTCAGTTGGCGGTTTTGGCGAGCCATGCTCTCTTGTTTGGATGCATCAACTTGTTGGATGGAGGCTGATCTGAGTTTTGGCTCTTCTCCCCATTCTGGTCTGGGCTTGTTTCCCAAAAAAAAAAAAAAAAAAAGAAGAATGTGGTCATAAAAAAAGGAGAGTTTTGGTCGCCCGGAAGGGACTTGTTGGCGTGCGTAATGGGGCTCAAAGAATCTGGGTTTTGGCCGGTTTGAGGTCAAGAAGTTAAGGTGGACACTTTGGCCAGGTTTGGTCCGTTGTTGACAATAAAAAAAAAAAAAAGGTCTTTGGCTGTAAGTCAAGAAGTTGGCATCCAGGCGAGTGATTACTGCTGATGTGTTGTTGTGTATTGAAGTAATGGAACAATTTTGGTGTTGAATACGGTTTGGCCATTTGTGATTTTCGGTTGCATTATGCCTATTATTCAAATGGAAGGTTGGAGGCTCCATGGTCTTTGTTAGGCGGTTGGTTTTATTTCCTTATATACTTTCTTTTCATTTTCATGAAATGTCTAACGGCTATAATCAATCTTGGCAAAACACTTAAAGTTAGAATATAGTTTTGTATGCTTTTATTTTAATCAAATTTTAATTACTTACCCCCCCTCCCAAAAAAAAAATAATAATAATAAGAGTCTAGTTGTATGTCCCAAAGGAAACAAATGGTTGTTGCTTTGCATTATGTTTAGAAAAATCGGTTTATTATGGAATAATTAATAGGTGCTTTATATATTATTGATACCTTTTTCTTTATCATTTAAGGCAGCATTCATTACTTTCTAAACATGGTTTGACTTCGGCATGATGGAGAAAGCAATATTTGAAATTCAAAATACAAACACCCCTCCCGTCTCCGGTCATGGAATGGGGCTCGGCCTCCCATCCTCCTCCTTCGGCGTCCGTCCTCCCTCTATCCCCTCTCCCACTTGCTCGGTTTGAGTTGTCATGGCTGATCATCTCGTAATTTTGCATGATTGTTCTCCTCGGGCTGGGGCATGAGGCGTTGGTCTTTTTTCGGTTGCCGCGATCGCGGAGCGATTGGGCTAAGGTGGACACTTTGGCTTCAGCGTTTCTCTTGGAGCATTTCTTGGCGGTCAAAATCCTACACTCACATGTTTCAGGTTTGGTGAAGCCGTTGTTGACAATATGGTGACTATGGATTTCTGGGTGTGGGAACGTAGTCGTGCTGCTATGTAGGTGGAGGGAAGTGTTTTTGTTGGATCTGGGTGTGTTATTTGGGCTGATTTTCTGCCCGTTTGAGGGGGAAAGATCACTCGTCAGGTTTGTAACTCCCGTTCCAAATCTGTAAGTCCATCGATGATGTTCGTGGATGCTTTATTGCCATGATGAGGAGATTGCCGGAGATGCTTGCTCGATTGAACCTTCGGGCCTCGGCATCCAACTGAGTGATTACTGCTGATGTGTTGTTGTGTATTGAAGTAATGGAACAATTTTGGTGTTGATAGTCGGCTAGGTTGGATACAGTTTGGCCATTTTGTGATTTGGTTGCTCGGTTGCATTATGCCTGTTATTCAAATGGAAGGTTGGAGCGCCTGCTGCTCCGGTGCATTCTTCTATAATGAGGCTGCTGTTAGGCCGGTTGGCTTATGGTTTTGGCTGGTTTTTATTTCCTTATATACTTTCTTTTCATTTTCATGATTCTTTCATGGTGTGCTCGGGAAATGTCCTAACGATTATAATCAATCTCTAAGCCAGCAAAACACTTAAAGTTAGAATATAGTTTTGTATGCTTTTTTTATTTTAATCAAATTTTAATTACTTAACCCCCCTGTACCCCCAAAAAAAAATAAAAAATAAAAAGAGTCTAGTTGTATGTCCCAAAGGAAACAAATGGTTGTTGCTTTGCATTATGTTTAGAAAAATCGGTTTATTATGGAATAATTAATAGGTGCTTTATATATTATTGATACCTTTTCTTTATCGTTTAAGGCAGCATTCATTACTTTCTAAACATGGTTTGACTTCATTAAAAATAAGAGGACAACAGCATGATGGAGAAAGCAATATTTGTGGCAACTCAGACCAGCTGAATCCCTGCCTGAACCAGACTTGTGCCATCCTAAAGTCTAAGTTCCCAAGTCTTATACTCTAATACTAATGATATAGCACCCAAACTGGCCAAAAAGCATCGCTTGGTTGCTCACCTTGAAAAAACAATTCTTCTAAAGGGAAGAAATCGGTAATCGTAGACTTTTTGGCGTCGATATTAGTCAGGACACTTCCGATAAAATTAAGATTATTTGATATCGATTGATTGTTACTCAAAGTCACCAAAAGAATTACATCAATAGAAAGAGATATGATTTGATGTTTAAAGTGGGTGACCACGTGTCTTTGAAGGTTTCTCCTAGGAAGAGAATCTCGAGGTTCAAAGTGAAAGGTAAATTGAAATCGATATTCATCGGGCCATTTGAGGTGTTGCAGTAGATTGGAGAAGCAGCCTATAGATTAGCTCTACCTCCGAATTTTACAAATTGCCATGATATTTTTTACTTATCTATATTGAAAAAGTACATATATGATCCTTCACACGTAATCAAGTACAAACCATTACAAATTGATGAGAATTTGACGTATTCTAATTTAAATCTTGGATAGAAAGGATTAAGTGTTAATGACCAAGGGATTCCATTGATTACAGTGCTTTGGAAGATCCACTCAATGAAAGAAGTGACATGGAAACGTGTAGATAAAGTTTGGAAGAAATGTTTCTACCTATTTGAGTATTAAAATACGTAAATTTTGAAGAAGAAATTTTTATAAGGAGGGAGGGTTGCAATACCCGATTTTCATTCGATTTATTTGATATTATCCATTTGTTTTGAGTTAATTTTGGATATATTGGATATAATTATATAATGTAAATTTAAAAGATATTTGGAGCAAGAGAAGCAGATTAGTATCTGAGGCATGCCTAACACATACTTGAGCACAGATTCCAAATTGGAGAGTATCCGAAGAGCACCCAAGACGGCGCTTAAGCACTGATTCCCATGGGGATCACACTTGAAGCATACCCGAGGTGGCGTTCGTGCATAGGGAGGCTTTGTCACAATGCTTAACGCGCATCTGAGCGGCACTGGTGTATCAATTCAACTATATAAGATCTAATATACACTGTTTCTATCACTTTGCGTGGGAAGGAAGATGGGACAGAAAAGATGAGAAGGAAGAGAGAGAAAGAAGATAATAGGTAATTTGAAGTATCATTTTGTCAAATCTGTTTAATTGGAGGTTAAAACAAGTCTCATTATACCCTATTCTTGGTATGTTTGTATTTTTTATTATTTTTACTTATATTTAGTGGTTTTAGTATACATGAATATTATTTTACTTTTTCCTACTTGTTCTACTCATGCATGGCTGTAGATTTATTGAAGGATTTGAGATTTTATTTTCATTTTGCTAATATTCGAGGATTTTAATTGTTTATAAAAAATAAATAAATATTGTGAGGTATTACATTCATATATATATATATATGTGTGTGTGTGTGTGTGTGTGTACAAAAAAAATCATAAAAACTTACATATGGGTCATATTTGTGGTATCTATGGGTTGTGCCTTGGATTGGGTTTTATCTTCATTATTTGATTCGATATGTGATCTTTTTCGAAGAAAATATTTTATGATTTAACCTTTTTGAGTGAAAATTTCAACCTTTTTTGTCGGATAGGAAAAATTTTATAATATGTGATATAGAGACCTTCTCCGATTATATTTTTATGATAACAGTCATAAATAATTATATAGAATTAATATATTCGAATATCCTAATATATCAAATAGATTTAAAGAGTGCACCCATTCTACGGGTGAAAAAAGATAGTAACTTCGTTCCTGTCTATAGGAGATAGTATATATCTTTTGGCCTTTTGACCATCATCCACGACCAAATATGGAGAGTAACACAACAACTCTATAAATCTAGCCTCATATTGGAAACCATCATCGATCCTCATTGTTACTTGAGAAATGCATTCCCCTTCAGTGTTCTAAAGCTCTTCGAAACATATTTGTCATTGAACATTCAATGAAATGCCTCACAAGATATCATATCCATGTCAATTCGAGCTCCCTCAAATTGACACTCCACCAGTGTTCTATCACCACACTAGGCCTGTATGCGGTGAAATGAATACAGTATACAAGGAAACACTCAATCACAATCAATGATTTCTGTAGCCTCCCAATCCAATAATTAGCTTTGCCTGGATTGTGCTTTCAGAAACTTAGAAAGTCTCTGGTTCATAAAATATCTGAGTAAGTTCCATCTTTCAAGCATATCCCCAAGACCTATGCTCTGACAGCACAAGTAACAAATCCCGTCAGCTTATGCAACGCACCATAGACTCTCGCAAAATCAATCATGTCATACTCGCCCGAGCCTTGACAAAATTCAACAATGTGGTAGCTAGCTTTCCCAGATATAGCTGCACAAAACAATCAAATTTAGAATTTGAACAAATACTAAGTCTCCAATGATCCCAAGTCTTATGCACTAATAGAAATGACCATAAGTATGATCCCAAGTCAATTTGGATCAATGGCGACCCAAACTAACCCAAAAGCGCCACTCGGTTACTCACCACATAAAAAATATCACTCTCATCAAAATGTCAAAATTATTGTGCTATAAATGATAAGTACGATCATAAAGGTCTAAAGAATCAAAATTCATCCAAAGTCATGAGAAAAAGCACATGCCCAAAACTAACACTAAAATAAAATTGCATTTGAATGTATCTCTATGACTTAGGCTAGGCTCTCCGGCTAAAATCAAGTCTTCAGCTCTCTCCGGTTCTAAGGAGCAACCCATAACCAACACTAATGGTTTTGTGGAAGGAAAGAAATAGCAAGAGTGAGATATATATCCAGTAAATAATTTTAACCAAAGACAACAACAATAAAAGTTAAACAATCTAGGGAACTCATCTGTCAATAATGCTCTAAGTACAAAAACAAAATACAATTGAGTCTCGATCCAAAAAAATACTAATTGGTACGCCATGTAATTTCATAATCTTGTTAATGTACAGTCTAGCTAAACAATCCAACAAATAGGTCAACCTCATAACTAGGAAGTGTACCAATTTAGTCAATTGGTCCACAACAATCCATATCACATCATTGCCCAAAGTTGTTCTCAAAAGGCAAACCATAGAGTCTACGGAAATATGCTCCCACTTCCAACTAGATATAGGCATCGACTATAGTTTCCCATTGACCTCTGACACTCTGCCTTGGCTTGCTAATAAACATGCATATGGAAGCAAACTTAGTCATAACTTGCTTTATAATGCTCCACTAGAACGTCTTCAATAGATCACAATACATCTTGTTGTGTCCGGGTGCATCATATACCTTGAGTGATGAGGTGTTTGAAGATGTTGCAAAAGATTGTACATATTCATGGTAAAGAGACCAGGCACACCATCTATAAAATTATTTTACAATTATTAGATTTTATATTCAACTTACATTCAATACAAAGTAAGTATCACAAGCGAGTTAAATACAACTTTATAAAAGAATAATCAAGTTATTACAAATACTATGCTACTTGTCAAAATGCCTAAGCAATGACTAAAATAGATGACAGATGAATTATAAAACTTTCTTTTGATTGATACTTCTACTATTTGTAATGATATTTTAATTCATAGCATGAATCATTCATTTGTTATTTAAATAAGAACACGATGTAATACCCTTCAAATTACAAATTTACACCTTTACTGTGAGAAATTACTAAACTCTACAATTGATATGCAACCTCAAGAGTTTAATAATCGTTTTAGTAAAGGAAACACTGAGTTGCTTATTTATGTGGCTTACCTAAATTCGATTGACTCATTCTATACTTTTTGACAAGAAAAAGTTTTTCAAACTAGCTCAATTTTATCCTTATGAGTTTTCTAATGTAGACCTTTTAGCATTTTATCGTTGACTTCATAATTATATTTTTTCCTATATTCATCTAGATCAAATGTTTTATAATTTTAAAGGTGTTGGGTATAGCCCAAATAAGATGAGCCAACCTGACTAGAAAGCTGAATTCACAAGTCATCAACTTGAAGGTGGGTATCAGAATAACCGAGTTACTAAAATCGGTGCAAAAGTGGATTAGAAATCGATCTAGACAAAAAAAAATACTCGACCAATCGACCAAGCAGCCAAGTGACCAAAATATTAAAGACTGATGGAGTAAATAACTCGGCAAAAGAATAAATTCAAAATTAAATCCTAATAAACAATTACACTAAATCAAAGAATGATCAATCACATTAAATGAGATAATAACAATTGAATAAATATTGAATATTAATCGTTGGACGGTTACCAAACTAATAATGGTTGGAACTCAGACAAGATAATACTTCAACCGACAAACACACCAATTGAGGAATGATTGATTGGTCAGCATCCAAATGATAGATATGAAGCCTTTGTTCAACACAAGGACAAGAATTGCTTGAGCCACATAACACCTCTTCCTTCAGAATTTATGGAGTCAAATCTTCCAAAATTAATTATCTTAACACTCATCTCCTTCCTTCTTTTCATCTTTTGATTATCTTAAGAAAAAATTATAACTTAAATGTTAAAAAATATATGGACAAATGAGTTATATTTTTCATTGATCTCATGTTAATTATTGTGAAATGTAAGATTCGAATAAGGAGGTTCAGAAGTTCAACTCAAAAATTCAAATACCAATCTAAATTCATGGTACACATCAAAAGATATTCAAGATCACAAAAATAGTGGAAACCACTCCCAAAAAAAAAAAAAAAAAAAAAACTTATTGTATGTCCATTGATTTTTCTACTATTGAAATAGGTATTAGTTCTACCAATGGCAAACTCAACAATGGAGAGCACTTTTTTTATCAATGATTATTATTAAAACTGACTTGCGTAATCAAATGGGTGAGAATTTTGGATGATTATGCAGTAACATATATTGAGAAAAATGTATTTTATAATATCAACAATGATATTATCATTCATTGTTTTTAAACTATGAAATTCTGGTGAGGATAATTGTCATTTTTATTAACAGATATCTATAAAATATCTGTACATTAATCAAATTATGTATTTCTTTTTATTTTATAAAATAATAAATATATAATATGCATTGTATATTGATCCCACTTAAAAGATTTTTTAATTTGTTCCCAATCACATCATCCAATAATAATAATAATTGATGCATACCTGAATCCGACTTTAAACAGATTCGGATTCATCTGGATGGTTTGACCCGGCTCCGTTCACTGAGTCTGAATCCTGCACACCACTAAAGTGAACAAAAGGTCAGTGTGTTGGTGGAAGGTTGTTCCACCAAAAATACTCTGACGCTCAAGTCAGTGAAAAGCTTTCGAATTGAGGAAGGTGAATTGATAAGTAAAAGAAAGTGAAGGGAATAAGTTTGTCGGGAGTGTTGGCCCGTTGAGAATGCGAGTTCCCGCTTACTGCTCATAGAGAGCGAGTGGAAGTGGCGTCCCGAAAGCATAGAAGCCTTGGGAAACAATTCTCAGAGAGCCGGAAAGGACTCCTGCAATCTGGAGCCCTTTGGTGGGATGGAAGGTGAACGCTATATGCAAAGAGAGAATGAAGGAGAGTCTTTGCTCAAGCACAGTAAGCGTTCGTGACTTGTTTCAGGAAGTCTCTTTGTTGTCTCAAAAAGCGTGTTCTGTATGTTCTCTTGAAGGTAAGTTAGAGAGTGTATTTTAGAGCTTCTGTTTGAGCGTGTCTTCCATAATGAAGACTCTAAGCTTATATGGATAGCAGGAGAGCCACCTTCTCTAAGCAAGGTGGCGTGTTCTTGTGGTCTGGCAATGTCGGCCTTCTTTGAGTTGGTGGGCATGACAGACGTGATTTGATGGATCCTTTTTCTTTTGAACAGTACAATGGATATTCAAATCATTTGATCCCTTTCATGCTCTTATGACCATTTTGACTCTAACGTTGGCGCTGAGTTCATTGCTGCCTTTTTGGAGAAGATCAGCTTTTACGAAAGCGTATAATCATGCAATGATCGTTGCTTTTCGTGCACGAGTTTGCCTGTCAAATTGGGCCTAGCCCGTAGCAGGTTTATCGCCTTTTTGAGCCTGCTGCTACAGTACTTCCGGTCAACGCTCGGGTTGACCGCCCTGCACGCGAGTTAGCCGCCTGCTTGCTCTCGACGGTCAACGCTAGCGTTGACCGTCAAGGAAGTGTTTTGGGCCTTTCAGGATTTTGGCCTTTACCTCCTATTGGGCCAACATTGGAGTTGACTGTCCAACAGGCTATTTGAGCCCTCTTTGACCGTTGAGCCAGCCTAGCTATAGTATACCCATCACTAGCCCCCCATGCCGGTGACCAGAATTCTGGCATCTAGCATGTTCATGATGGATGCCCCTCACTGCCCTTCGTTGTTTGAAAATCCCGGAGGACTCTATCAAAAGTGGAGAAAGAAGCTGACCGGATCCGTTGACCGTCTTTGGTAAGATCCGGAGAAGAAAATTAATCGGATCTGTTGACCGTCTTTGGTCAGAACCAGAGAAAAAAATTGACTGGATCTGTTAACCATCTTTAGTCAGAATTAGGGAGAAAATTGACCGGATCTATTGATCGTCTTTGGTCAGAATCAAAGAAGAAAATTGATAGGATCTGTTGACCGTCTTTAGCCAGATCCGGAGAAGGAGATTGACCGGATCCATTGATCGCCTTTGGCCAGAATCTGGAAAACTTTCTGCGAGCCCTGATTAACGCGTGGCCATTAGCCGGCTTGTCAGGCCAAAAGTAGATACGTATCTTCTCTTAGTTGGACCGATATCCAAGCCATTAATGCGTTAGAGGATTTGCTTTTTAAGGGGCCAATTAGGGAGGCGACACGTGGCAGGAATGATGGCGTGCTTTCTGAAGCGGTTTAAGGCGTTTCACACCTTGCCGTTTAAGTTTTCCTCCTTATTTTGAGTATTCTCTCATGCCTTCTTACTTTGCCTTCTTCGTCTTCAACCTTCTCTCGTTCCCCAAAGAAACCTTAGTTTCTTTATTCTTCGAGAGAGTGATGTGAAGGCGTTGTGTGTCGAGTTCAACATTCCGAAGGATATTGCGTGGAGGGTCCCAGGCAAGGATGACAGGGCCTTCTCTCCACCAGCAGGGCACGTGACGATATACGAGGCCCGCCTGAGGAGCGGTCTCCGTCTTCCTCTGCCAGACGACTTACAGTCGATCCTTCAAGGCCTACGAGTCTCTATTGCCCAACTCCATGCTAATGCCGTACGGTACATTTACACCCTTTGCATTTTTCTTCGCAAACATCCTAAGAGGTTGACGATGCCATGGTGAAGAAACTTTTTAAAATAAATCAGGGAGGTAAATGGATTTCCCTTGTCCCCCGTCCTGGCCTTAAGATAAACACGGCCATTTATGATTCACTGAAAAACTGGATGAACCGATTCTTTTTTGTAAGTGTGGCAGAGACCTTGCTCCTTGTGAAGGATTGGAGTCAGGTGCCAGAGGTGTACACTGGGACGTCGTCTATGGCGGAGATAGCGTCCTTAGAGTGGTTGACCAAATTGGTCAAAGACCACATTTTGGACTTCAAACGGGATTTCTTGGTCTCTAGGGTAGAGGCCAAGAAGGTGAACTGGGGACTGCTTTCCCCGGTTCAAAATCTCAGACCGCAGGCGATGATGGTGCGGCCGGAGGAGTCCAGGGGCCTCCTTATCCGCCCCCGCCCAACAGACGATGATTTTATCGGTCCACGGCCCAAAAGGATGGTGTTGGAGACGCTCTCCTCGTCGTCTTCGGGGCCCGATTATATTGCCGCCGAGATTTACAGCGGCCCCGGTAGTACCACCGGAATGGAGAAATCTTTTGAGGACTTGCCGAAGGCCAGGGGAGAAGGCGTTATCTTGGCGCAGCCCGAGCCGCAAGCAGTTCCTCAAGCGGCGCAGGCGGAGACCTTTACGGAGCCAACCTGTGAGCTGCTGGCGGAGGAACAGGAGCCATCTGTTGGCTCTCTAGTTATGCAGACCCTTACTGAGGAGCCAGTGGTTGATCTTGATCCTCCGATAGCTGCTGCGGAGGCCGTAGCCAATGAGCCTACTGTCGCTGCGGATGACGTTGATGAGAGGCTCTTGGACGAGATTCTGGAGGAGGCCGCTGCCAGCTCCACTCATGAGGGCGTCGCTTCCTGCCCACCGCCGCCTGAGCCAGGTTTGGAGGCTAGGCCTAAGAGGCCCGCGCTGAGAGTCTAGGAGGTATAATTTTTCGCGATGCTTCTACATACTTTCTCCTTTCAGGATTTCTAACTTGTTTTTCGTTTGTCTATTGTGCAGAAGATGAAGGTGATCGCTGCCATCGCCAAGGTGATGGGCCAGCGGGACCGGGTGATCTCCGACAGGGAGGCGGAGATCGCCTGGCTAGATGCAAAGTTGGCGGCTTTGGGGGCGGAGCACCGTGAGGAAACAATTGCCCTGGAGACTGTTTTGGTGGGTGTTGAAGCGGAGAACACAAATTTAAAGGCTGAGGTTACCCGTTTGAAGGGAGAAAACGAACAAGCCAAAGGGCGTATCGATCAACTTGCTGAGCAGATGGCAACATTGGAGAATCACTTGAGTCTCCGTATCTGCCCCCATGAGGTTGAGGATATGATGCTCGCGCCGTTGTTGGAAGGGGTCAACATCAGTCGGCGCATTGTACGTTTGGTTGATCCCGACTTCCCCGTTGATCTCATCAATTTATCAAATCGGTCGACACAGCGTAGACACAGTCTTGTAGGGCAGCCTCGTGACAGCCAAAGTCCTCCGCCGTCCTAGTAGCTTTTGCGGTTGTACATTTTTTCTTTTTTTTTTTTTTAGTTTTATGATGTACATCTTGATTCAACAATAATACAAGTAGACATGTTTCGCCTTTGTACTTTGCGTCTTTTGTATTCTTGGCGGTCAACTGAGCAGAGTGAGTTACTAGTTGGCCGCCGGCTTTATTTTTAGAACGTCAAAGTTGCCTTCTAGGCCGTTTCCCATGAGTACAGCTTGGCATCTCGCTCCAATCGACCATCGTTGGCTTATCGCGCTATCACCTTGTGAAGGAGGTCGTTGCGCGTGCTGTGTTAGCCCCCTAAGATTTTTTTTCGACCACTAACTAGCCACTTGGATGACCAAGGTTTAGGTTCGACCTCTCACGGGCCGCCTGGATGACCAGGGTTTAGGTTCGACCCCTTACGGGCCACCTGGATGACCAGGGTTTGGTGATGAGAGGGTGAAGACCCTCCGACTTAGGGGCAGCCTAGGTCGTTTCGAACCTACAATGAAAAACCGTACACATATACACACGTACATGTAGCATGCTAAGGAAACACTCATTTTACTTAGTCGAATCATGTGCACAAATGCAAGTCACATGCGGCTTGCAAGGCACGTACCTGCGTCCCTACTGGTAGTTGTATTTGAGGTGGATCGCGTTCCATGTCCGTGAGACCAACTTTCCATCCTAGTTCTGAAGTTTGTATGCTCTGTTTCGCAAGATGGCGGTGACTAGGAAAGGCCCTTCCCAATTGGGGAAGAGCTTGTTTCGGCCAGCCACCTTTCCCATGGCCACGATGCTCCATAAGACCAAGTCTCCAACATCGAACTACCTCGCTTTCACCTTCTTATTATAGTAGCGGACGACTCGATGCTAGTAGGCTGTGGTTTGTATTCTAGCAGCCTCGTGGGCTTCCTCTAGCAAATCTAGGTGTTCCCGAATCCTTTGGGAGTTAACCTGCGGGTCGAAGGATTCCACCCTTAGACTCGGAAGCCCGATTTTGACCGGGAGCACTGCTTCAGTTTCGTAGCAGAGCTGAAAGGTGTCTCGCGCGTTGGTTCCTTTGGAGTCATTCGGTAAGACCAAAGGACCGAGGCGAGTTCGTCTACCCAAAAGCCCCATGCATCCTCCAGCTTGGTCTTGAGCTCGTGGAGTAGCGTCCGTTTTGTGACCTCCACCTGTCCATTTGCTTGAGGGATCGCCACCGAAGTGTGGACCAGCCTAATCCCAAGGCTAGTACAATACTTGGTGAAGTGTTTTCCTGAGAATTGGGTTCCGTTGTCAGTCAAAATAACCTTTGGAACGCCAAACTTGCTAACGATGTTCTGGCGGATGAACTCGAGTGCATTGTGTTCAGTGATCTTGGCCAGTGGGACAGCCTCGACCCACTTCGTGAAGTAGTCGATACCGGCTATTATGTACTTTCTCTGCCAAGTGGCAATGGGAAACGGGCCGAGGATGTCAAGCTCCCATTATGCGAAGGGCCAAGGCGCCTGAAGGGATTTCAGTTCTGCGGATGACTGGTGATGAAGGTTGCCATGAAGTTGGCAGGTTTCGCACTTCTTTACGAACTCGAGTGCGTCCTTCTTCATCGAGGGCCAGTAGTAGCCTTGCCGCATGATTTTGAACGCTAAATTCTTGCCGCCCATGTGCAACCCGCAAATCCCAAGGTGCACTTCACTCAAGACATATTCCGCCTCTTCCGGGTTTAGGAAACGGAGGTACGGAGTCTAGTAGGTGTGGCGATACAGCCGCCCATCAACTATTGTGTACCAACCGGCCATTCTTTTTATTCGCCTAGCTTCTTCTGCTTCCTCCAGCAGCATTTCATTTGCTAGAAATCTCAGGTAAGGTGTCATCTAATTCTCGGTCTCGGAGACTTGCATTGCCTCCTGCACCTCTATGCTGGGTGCGCTTAGGATCTCCCTCATGTTCCTCGAGTATTGTTCCAAATTTTTCGCCGCTGCTGCTCTTGCCAACTAATCGGCCTTCCAGTTTTCAGTTCTAGGAATATGAGCCAAGGTCAGACTGTCGAAGTTACGGACCACCTCCTTTGCTCTGGCCAGGTATTTGGCCATGTGCGGGTTATTCGCTTCGAAGTTCCCATTGACTTGATTGACGACCAGTTTTGAGTCACTAAAGACAGCCAGTCTTTTGTCTAAGCATTATTTTGCTAATCTTAACCCAGCCAGCAGCGCTTCGTATTCGGCGACATTGTTGGTTGTCGGGAAGTCAAGCTTAAGGGAGTATTTCATCTCAAACCCGTCAGGGGTCGTGAGGACCACTCCTGCCCCGCTACCATGTCGGTGGATGACCCGTCTATGTGGAGCATCCACTCCAGAGCCCCCAGGCGCTACTCTTTGTTCCCCTTGGGCTGTTCTTCGAGAATCGGGGTCGTGGTTTTCACAATGAAATCTGCCAGAACCTGCGCCTTTATGGCAGGCCTTGGTCTAAATTTAATATCAAACTCGCCCAACTCGATAGCCCACTTTACCAACCGTCCAGAAATGTCGGGTTTCTGGAGTATGCTCTTTAAAGGTTGGTCGGTGAGGATTATGATGTGATGCGCCTGAAAGTAGGGCCTCAGTTTTCACGCGGAAAATATCAGGACTAAGGCCAGTTTTTCTATGCGTGGGTAGCACGTCTCTGGGCCGGTCAATATTTTGCTCACGTAGTAGACCGGCCGTTAGGCATCAGTGCCCTAGCTTACGAGGACGGAGCAGAGGGATGTCTTTGACACTGCCAAGTAGAGGTGCAGCTCCTCACTAACCTTGGGAAATATTAATAAAGGCGGGCTAGCTAGGTACCGCTTCAGCTCATCGAAAGCCATCTGGCAGTCTAGCATCTATTGGAAGCCGTTTGATTTTGTTCCCCTCAGTGCCTTAAAGAACGGCTGATACTTGTCGCCAAACTTCGCAACGGCGGGACAAGGCCTCCAATCACCCAGTTAGTCACTGGACCTCTTTTAGGCTTCGTGGGGGAGTCATGTCCGCAAGGGCCTTAATCTTCTCTGGGTTTGCTTCGATCCCTCGTTGGGAGATGATGAAACCCAGGAATTTTTCAGAGGCCACCCCGAAGACACACTTGGCCGGATTCAGCTTCATTTGGTATTTGCGGAGCACTATGAAGGACTCCACCATATCATTGATGTGGTCACCCATAACTATGCTCTTGATGAGCATGTCATCAACATAGACTTCTATGTTGCGACCGATCTATTTTTCAAATATTTTGTTCACCAGCCGCTGGTAGGTGGCTCCCGCATTCTTCAGGCCAATAGGCATTACTTTATGGCAATAGGTCCCCTGGTCTGTCATAAATGAAGTGTGCTATTCGTCCTCCGGACTCATCCAGATCTGGTTGTCGTCTGAGTAGGCATCCATGAAGCTCAAGAGCTCATGTCCGGATGTCGAGTCCACCAACAAATCAATTCTAGGTAAAGGAAAGCTATCTTTTGGGCAAGCTTTGTTAACGTCGATAAAATTGATGCACATTCTCCACTTCCTGTTACTTTTCTTTACCAAGACGACGTTGGAGAACCAATCAGGGTACTGAACCTCCATGATGAACCCGGCCTCCAACAGTTTCTTCACTTCTTCTCGGATGGCGATCAGTTTTTCCACGGAGTGGTTCCTCCTCCTCTGCCTAACAGGTTTTGGATTCAGGTCGAGGCCCAACTTGTAGACCATTATCCGGTCAAGAATCCCGGGCATGTTAGCCGGAGTCCACGTGAAGATGTCAACATTCTGCCACAGGAATGAGATTAGTTCTTCGCATAGTGCGCCTGTGAACGAGCCGCCGATTCGTACGCACCTTTCTTGATCATCCAGATTCAGTGGGACTAAGTCGGTCGCCTCATCAGACTACGCTTGTTGCAAGATTGCCTCGTCTCAATGATCAAGTTCTCCCGTTGTTTTGGCATTGTCATTAGGAGCGATTTGGGACATATAATATGTCCGCCCAGTGACTTGGTCACCCTGTACTTCACCTACGCCGTATGGCGTCGAAAATTTTATTTTAAGGTATGGTATTGAAGTGATGGCCCCGAACGCTGTTAGACCTGGACAGCCTAGTATTGCGTTGTATACTGAGGGCAAGTCGACTACCAAAAAGGTGAGTGTACGACTTGCGGTCCTCATGTACGTTCCTATGGTGACTTCAAGTCTGATCGTCCCTTGAACGGGCACTGGTTCATTATCAAGGCCATACAATAGCCCTTCGGCTAATTTTAGTTGACTCTTTTTCAAACCAAGTTTAAAGAACACATCGAGGTAAAGTAAATCACGTGAACTTTCATTGTCAATAAATACACATTTCATCTGGTAGTCGACGCTACCGTCGGAAACGAGTGCTGATACAACGAGGGGGTCTGCATGGGAGGAAACTACATGCGTTAAGTCATCTCACTAAAACTAATGACATTGCCAGTAGTGCGCTGCTTCTTCCTCCTTGTATGCTGGTCCCTGTTGTCCACCGGAGTCTTAACTGGCCGAGTGGTGATCATGTTGACCACTCTGCCGTGACCCGGTTCCGTGGTGGTGAGGCTCCTGATCCTTCTTCGCCCATGTTGCCAGAGCTTTGACCGAGGCCCTTGACGAACTTGGTGAGGTGGCCCCTCTTGATGAGCTCCTCAATCTCCCTTTGAAGAGTCTTGCAATCCTTCGTGGAGTGCCCGGAAGATCGGTGAAAATCACAGTACTTGACCGAATTTCCTCCCTCCGCCTTATTAAGTGGTTTCGGCCACTTAAGGAACTTCTCCCTACGGATTTGCATGAGGACGTTCGAGCACGTATCAGTTAAGGGCGTCAGGCTGATGGGTCCATGGTTCTTGCACTCCGATGGTCCAGCTCTGTGGCGTTTTTGGTGGGAGTAATCACCACTGTTATGCTTCCTCTTTCCTTCTGGTGAGAAAGAGCGAGACTGTTTAAGTTGATCTAGACGTTTTGCCTCGTTTGCCTCCTCTGCTGCCGCATAGGCCCTGGTGATGGCCTCTGCTTCCCGAAAGGTCTACGGATTCTTGTGTGCCAAGTGCCTAAAGAACTCCCCATGCGCTAGTGCCGAGATGAAACTGCCCAGTTTCATTTCCTCCGTGAGTCGGGGGATCCGCCTGGCTTCTGCCACGAAGCGATCTAGAAATCTTCGTGGGTTCTCTCCGTGTTTCTGCTTGATATGCGACAGATGCCACGGCTGTTTTTCTTCCCTGCGGCTAGAGGCGTACTGAGATAAGAAGAGATCCACAAGTTCTGAAAGCTTTGGATCGAGTCTGGAGGGAGATGATGGAACAAGATGCGAGCGTCTCCTTTTAGTGTGAGGGGGAAACAACGACACATGGCTGCGTCGTCCAGGCCCACTAGACCCAGATAGGTGCGAAAGTGGTCGAGATGGTCGACAGGATTCACACTCCCATCGTAAGAGTCAAGGGTGGCATCTTGAAATTTTGCTGGCGTAGGATGGTTCAAGATCTCCACCGTAAAGGGATATCTGTCGACGTTGGCAGTGCGTTCGTCATCTTTGAAGACGTGGCTCCATATCTTCTCCAGCCTTGGGTCTGCTGGAGCGGTGTTAGCGAATCTCTTGAAGTTGAGATACACTCTCAGCCCCGTTCTTTGTCGGGCTGGCGCAGCAGCAAGATGGTTGCTGCCCCTGGCTGATTTCAGTGCCCGGGAGGCTCCCTCCTGAGCCTGGGGCCTAGACTCTTCTCGGGAGTACCTAGGGTTCCTCCGTTCCAGACTTTCATCTAGAGCTATGCTGGTTTCTTGCTCCTCGCGCCTTAAACGGCTTTGAGCATGTGAGGACATGGGCGCAAGAGCGGAGGTCGATCTTCGGTCCGTTTGGAGAACTTTCTTTCTTGACCTCCTCTTCCTGGATGCGGTGCTGGGGCCACTCAAGAGAGCAATTGATTGAGCTTGCTCTGGCGGGCACAGAGCGGAACATCCTGTCCTTGTGCATGTGCTCCACCGAGGTTTTAGAAAAGGAGATACACCCGTTGACCACGGCCCGATGGTGTGGTCTTGGTTTGGGGAAATCACAACTCAGGCAGGCTCGCTTGCTTGCGCCCTTGTGTTCACCATTCTGTTGATCGAAGAGAGTTTCTGGGAAACGCAGTTGGCTTTTTGTAGTATCTTCCCACAGATGGCGTCAATGATGCCTACCAGGATCCGACTTCGAACAGATTCGGATTTGTCTAGATGGTTCGACCCGACTCCATTCACTAAGTCTGAATCCTGCATACCACTAAAGTGAACAAAAGGTCAGTGTGTCGACAGGAGGTTGTCCCATCAAAAACACTCCGACGTTCAAGTCAGTAAAAAGACTTCGAATCGAGGAAGGTGAACTGATAAGTAAAAGAAAGTGAAGGGAATAAGTTTGTCGGGAGTGTTGGCCCGTTGAGAATATGAGTTCCCGCTTACTGCTTTTTTTTTTTGTAAGTAAATGAATTAAAAAATAAAAATTACAAAAACGATATTCTAACTCCAAGTATTTTGCCAACTTGGAGTTAGAACAACGAGCTAGGACATACCCCTAGCAAACCATGAACAGAATCATGAACCAAGCAAAAATGACAAAAAAATCAAGAAAAACAATCGCCCACCTAAACTATACAACGATAAAAACAACAAAGGTGAGCAAAAACGGCATCACCCAACTATTCTTGGAGACAAGATGAAAACAAGGAATTTCAATCAGCCCCAAGCTCAAGATCGGAAGTAGGATGCCATTTGCTTTCACCATCCAACAGACGGCCACCAGAGGAAGCTGCATACCATCACAATGACCATGGCCACGATCTAGAAGTCGGCAAGACCACATAATTCGAGAATCATGTTACGGGCATGCCAACAGATCATACAATTTAACCAGGTAGAATAACATCAGCAGCAATTAGATTATCAAGAGCTTCCATATATTCTGTTACAACAATCGCATCCGATCAACAATCGAGCATTCCATGGAGATGCTCGATCAAGATCGGCATCTGAGCTCAGTCCAGCTCTCGAGATAGAAAGCCGGGAGAGCATCGGTGAAGTGGCACCCAAAGAGTGCAGAGCAATGACCTTCCAGTTGAGCAACTTCAAAGAAATCAAAATCCACCCAGCCACACCAAGACGGCATGATTAAGATCAACACATGTTATTACTCCACGCAAACTCCAACTAAATCAGATCTCGGCCGGCTAAAAAGATAATAGATGGTAGTAAGGTTAAGCAACCAAGACGTTCCAACCCCCCCGAAGAGAGCTAATCCACCGCTCAAAACAAAAGACCCAAAAAAAGCTCCTACCAACATTTATTGGAAAACATCTTCACATCAATGCATCAGACGGCGCCACATCAATAGGATGAACAATTACCACGAAAGCGAGAAAACATCCAGTTCAGCGTTTGCCGGACAAAATATCAACGTAAATAGTCAGCTGAAATTAACGAGGATCGATCATCACATGCCAGGCCAAGATGTCACTATTCAACATCCATCTTCTTCTACACGGAACCAACAAAGGCGCGCTGTAAAGCTAATCCAAAACACCAAGCCCCTTTGGGACTAAGTCTTCCCCAATCCAATCCTGATCATCTACAGCCCCAATAAAGTGACCACTTTAAGAGGTGAGTACCCAACCAGTCATCAATTCCAATGGCCGGGCAACATATTGTCCCATCAAAAACGGCCACAATACATACCACTCAACACCCGAACAAACCCAAATCGTGAGCAACACCACTCGATAAGCAACAACCATGTTCTCAAACGAAGAAAAAAACTCAGTCCGTAATGGTATCAAAGCATCTTCAACTCCATATAATGGTATTAGTAAAAGATGCTTTACAACCACTAAAGTTGCATCTCAATAAAAAAATTGCATACCCACCAGCAAACCGAACAAGAGAGCATCACACTAATATACCCTGTCGGGAAGCAACCCTATGTGCCATCAATTCTACCACAACATACAGCCGGGGCCTACAAGAACCAAAACTAAGACATATAGCATCGGTTCCTCCAATTGCAAGATGGCCAAGGCAAGGAAGCATCATCATAAGAATAAAAGAATAGATAGCCACCACCAATCGGGAATATGAGATACCAATCCTACATCAAGAAGGGTGGAATCCAAAAGTTTTTTTTTGAAAAAAAAACTCCGAAAAAAACCCAAAGGGTTCCCGCCATCTTGCTCACAGAGCGAGTGGAAGTGGCATCCTAAAAGCATGAAAGCCTTGGAAAACAATTCTCAGAGAGCCGAAAAAGACTCCTGCAATCTGGAGCCCTTTGGTGGGATGGAAGGTGAACGCTATATGTAGAGAGAGAAAGAAGGAGAGTCTTTGCTCAAGCACAGTAAGCGTTCGTGACTTGTTTTAGGAAGTCTCTTTGTTGTCTCAGAAAACGTGTTCTATATATTTTCTTGAAGGTAAGTTAGAGAGCGTCCTTTAGAGCTTTTGTTTGAGCGTGTCTTCCAGAATGAAGACTCCAAGTTTATATGGATAGTAGGAGAGCCACCTTCTCTAGGCAAGGTGGCATGTTCTTGTGGTCTGGCAATGGCGGCCTTCTCTGAGTTGGTGGGCATGACAGGCGTGATTTGATGGATCCTTTTCCTTCTGAACAGTGCAACGGATATTCAAATCATCTGATCCCTTTCATGCTCTTATGACCGTTTTGACTCCAACGTTAGCGCTGAGTTCATTGCTACCTTTTTGGAGAAGATCAGCTTTTAGGAAAGTGTGTAATCATAAAAGGATCGTTGCTTTTTGTGCACGAGTTCGCCTATCATATTGGGCCTGGCCCGTAGCACGTTTATCGCCTTTTTGGGCATGCTGCTACAGTACTTTCGGTCAACGCTTGGGTTGACCGCCCTACACGCGAGTTGGCCGCCTGCTTGCTCTCGACTGTCAACGCTGGCGTTGACCGTCGAGGAAGCATTTTGGCCTTTCAAGATTTGTGCCTTTACCTCCTGTTGGGCCAACATTAGAGTTGATCGTCCAACAAACTATTTGGGCTTTCTTTGACCATTGGGCCAGCCCAACTATAGTATACCCATCAATAATAATGCTCAAATGATATTTTCAAAATATTTCTACTTTAAATATGCTATTTTTTCAAAACAAAATATAGTTAAGTTAAAAGTCTACCTTACTCAAAATTTCTTTCTTTTTTATTTGTGTGTTATTTGTACATTGACAAAGATTTTGTCATATGAGAGACATTTTTTAAATATTTTTAAGATAGTATTAAATAATTTAATATCTCATACATTAATTTATTTTAACTTATCTAGTCCACCATTGTAGCTTCAATAAATTGTACTCAATTGTTCTTCCCCAATCCACAATCCAATCTTTCCTTTTAAAACCTACTTTTCTGACTTCTAAATAAGAGAGAGTCATATTATAAATAAATTAGTGGACATGTGAAACAGTCTCTTTTTTTTTTTTTTCTTTTTTTTTCTTTCACTTGCCTTAGATGGATTGTTCCATACCTCTAAACTAGCATTCTAGTAAATAGATGGATAAACGATGCTACATTTTTTAAGAATTTTTCCAATGGTATCCAAAAAATACCCACAATTTTTTCTTGAATATAATATAACTTTAGTAGGTCCCTCAAAAAATGCCCTTAACCACATATGAGGTGCCCTCATAGTAAGTAAGACCTTGTTAAATGTAGGTCATGAATTTTCATACCCCAACTAATGAAATTTTCACCTGTTTCTTTCAAGTGAAGTTCAGAGTTCAATGTAGATCTGTAATTACATATCTTAAAATGTTAATCTTACTTAATAGGATATAAAATTTTATTATTTTTCTTTATGGGTCAAATTTATCATTTCTTCTATACATATACAATGAGGCATAGGTAAAAAATATATCCAATCACCCCTATTTCTAATCTTAATGGAATATGAAAACATAGAAATCCTTATGTCAACAAAATATCAGTTCAAAAACACTTCTTTTTTTTTGGTAATTCAGTTCAAAAATACTCAAATGACCATTTACGCGATAAGAACATATATAATCCTATTTCAATCTTGTCTGGTATAAAATAAGCTTATAATCATAATTGACTAGATCATCAAACAATGGATTGTAAGTTCATAGCCCTAACTCATTTCCTATTTCACTAAGCATCTCTGACTCATGCTTTAATTCCAAGTAGTAAGAGTGGTCCTAAACTCAGAAATAGACCATAAAAACAAGAAAATATCAGGTATACTGAATTTGATGAAATTCTTTAATTTCAATGAAAAATTATTTTTTATAACTTCGTATATATATAATCCTAAACCACGCAAGTTTAATTACTATTAAGCCGCATAATAAAGTTTTAACTATACAAGAGTTAAGTTTAAGAAATAGTAAAAGGCTTAACGGATGAGATATAAAGATAGCACAGCTAACATTTAATCCCGATGAATCCACGTTTGTCCTGAATTCCGATGTCATACTTGCTCTCATTTGATAATTTGGTTAATGTTTTAAAAGCATGTCTATCTGATTATTTTAGAAAATATTATAAATTGGTTAATGTTTTATCCAAAATACTTCCAAAAATTAATCGAGATTTTCTTTAATCAGTTCTTAATTTTATAATGAACTTTAGTCCAGAAGATTTTGCAAATTATATAATATTTTGCAAATTATATATAAAAATTATACATATACATCCATACATGGATGATTTTTTACAACCGATCATTTACCTATAATTAAACAATTACAAGAATAACCACCCAAGCCATGCTGACCGGTCATTTCTACATATAACTCTGACCAACCCAAAAAATTAATCGAGAATTATCTTTCAACAATACTTATTTATAATACTTATATAGCTTTAGTATACCTCAAAAGATTTTAAACCAAAATATCAAACCGATTCGATGGCCCGGTTTGGATGAGGTTGTAACAACTGGTCTCTCTCTCTCTCTCTCTCTCTCTCAATGGGCCCACTGCATATATATGAAATTAAAAAAAAAAAAAAATTGACCCATTTTTCAAAATATCAATAAATATTGAGTTGAGATCCAAGCTCCTTTTTGAGCTGTCTGCCTACATCTCCCTTCCCGAATCCTGTGTACTAAATCCACACTTCTGCTATGCCTCAAAGTGTTTCATAGTGCCGTGAAATTTGCGATCCACAACTTAGAAAATGGGAACAATAAAGCATTATGTTCAAATGGGTGGGATGAACTATATAAATTTGTATATGACATTTCACTCTATTCAGTGTGACATTCTTTGGGAGTATAATTACTTCTAAATCTTTCTTTTAAATCATATTCCCCCGTGCTTTTAGGTGGTGGCCAAAGATCCATAAATTTTGATTATTCATGTACAAATAAAAGAAACCTCAGCAAAACTAATAAAGCAGTGCTGCTTACCCAGTGACCATTTCTATCATATGTAAGTCTTCCAAGTCAATCAATTCGATGAGACATTTACCTCGATCGTGGAATCCGTCAGGACGATGCCTTTGGAGTTGTCAGATTTCCGGTGATCAAGAGTATTCAGCCGTATTCTCACATCCAAAGTTTTCATGAATACAAGTTCCCCCAAGTCTCGGTTCGACTGTGACATCAGATGAATGAATGCTTCCCTTTCAATCCTTCCGCCTCTTCTCTCGGGTTTCAGAACATCAGCTATCATAGCTGCCTTCTCTTCTTGAGCACGTCCACTGGTAGTTGAGCAACTTTTGAGTTTCAGATACAGTGCTGCAAAAATGATAACCTGAATGTAGATAAAAAAAGGCTCGTTATAAATCGTGGGATGAAATATCAATACCGGCCTCCCATTACCGACATTTCTTGATACTATGATTAAATCATGACATGTCATTATATCGGCAATATATTGGCTAATATTTAAAATATAGAGCAACACGCTTGATAGTTTTCGATATTTTGACCGATGTTTGTCCAATATATTCTGATTCATATAAACAATTTGCGCCCAATACGTCTGATACATATAGTATCATCTAATATAACAGCGATCGATACCGATACCAATACCAATGTTTATATCAATCATAAATTAGTATTCTTGATAGCTTAGCAAGATGCTTATCTCTTAGATAGCTCACCAACAACATTACAATGGCTAATTAAATCAAAGGTGTGCATTAACACCAAGATTCTTAAAACAAATGTCATCCATGTTAATCACATGGCTATCTTATTATGAGCTATCAAGGAATGAAATATTAAGCAATATGCAAAACATTGAGATATATATCAATATCAATCTGCCCAATACTAATTTTTTCCCAATACTACAGCCAAATTGTACTATGCCTTTATATCAGCAATATATTGCAATATATATACCAATAAGTGTCGCCAGATATGACCAACAGGAATATGATCATGACCAATATTAATATAGATAATGATATCTTCAATTATGCATAGAATCAATTAATACCACTTGCCACCCAATCTTCATGTCAACAATCTGGGAGGAGAAAAAAGGAATGCAGAATCGAGTCACTTATCATAAGCTTCGATAATTGATATGTAACTGATGCACAAGCACACATACCTCACTTGTTCCAGGACTGGTATTGACGGCACAGTCAATGTGAACACTGTCATCTTCAGAGTGTCTATCAGAAGTTGAATTTTCCTCCTCTGTAGAGATATCTGGCTCTGTTGAGAAAGCAAGGTTATCCAATTCGTCATACCACTGCTGAGAAACACCAACCTGCATGCATATCAATTTTCATCATGCAATTTAAATTTACTATTCTTCCCCAAAAAACAATTAATTACATAAAAGGGGGATCTCGTTCATTTATAAGAAGAACCAATACTTCTCCAAAGCTAGCGTGTTGGAATATTTTAGAATTTTTCTTTTTAGCTCAGACAAATTTTTGATACAGTGGGCCATTTCATTATGTTTCTAAAAAAGCGTTCTTATTATGCATTAAAGAAAATCTGAGCATTTAGAAGTTCAGAAATAATTGAAACTTAAGACCCTGTCATCTTTTTTTTTTTTTTTTTTTTTAAGTGTGTTATAGAACAAATCTGTTATATTTGCCCTCTTTTCCATACTAGTTATTCCTATGATTTGGATGATGAAAAAAGAAACATATTTTTATTAACAATTTAGTATAAAATAGCACTGTTGATCGATTTTCATATTTATCAACAAAATATGAGTTATACTTGAAGTGTCCTCAGTATATCATATCTTCACTTTAAAAAAAAAAAAAAACTTGGCAACATGTCAGTATAATGTAGTGTTGTGCAATGTTTCGTATCAGTGTCCATGCCTCTCAAATCAAATGTGATAAAAAATCGTTCAACTATTGAAACCTTCTCTAGTGATGCCCCTATGCTCTCCATCCCTGACACTTCCACAGCAGCCCCTCTAGCTTGGCGCCAAACACAGCCTTCTTGTAAGGATTCTACAAGTGCAGTATTACTCGGGATATCAACATTCACCCGTATGTTGATTCTACCTGTTACAGGAAAAGGAAATGTCAGGCTCACATCATCATGTAAGTGAATCACTCAATTTTTATGAAATTCAGTTTACCATTGTCTTTTCCCTCTTTCACTTTTCTTATGGGGCAGGGAAAGAAGAGAGGGGAGAAGGGAACAGGTTAGCATAATACTACAACGTCGGCTCTAAACCCTATACAAATATTGAAAGACTCTTTCTTGAAAGACGAGACGAGAGATTCTTCGATAGCAAGTGATAGGTTAAACTGGTTTCTGGAACAAGCAGAAGAGCTGCTGTCTCTTCCGCTCTTACAGGATATGTGTCCAGTCCTTGCTATACCTAGGAAAGGCTGAAAGGATTTCTTAGCTTTCTTCAAGGCTCCATACAGTATGATTGGTGGCAGCATTTCAATTCATATGACTTTTGTTATCACCACATGAAAGAAACATAAAGGGAAGAGCAAGAAACCTTACCACCGGTAGTGAGTAAATGCAAGGAAGAAATTACTTTCATTTTCTCACTTCAAGAATAAATCAATATTGAAGTTTAGTGAAGATGATTTTGTGTGTCTACCCAAAAAAATTAAGCAATAACAAGATCAAGATAAATTTTATGTCATTCTCTATGATCAGAAGTAGAAGCTATCATTAAAAACAAATGGGCAGTATGAAATCTGCCGTTAACTTTTCCTTTTTCTCCTATGGGAGGCCCTGGGAAAGGGGGTTGCAAAATAATAACAAGGCCTTATGTCCTACTAGATAGTGTCAGCTATATAAATTCATTTTTGTCAGTCCACTTAATTTAATACAATATCTTTCCAGAGTATAAAAAATAATTTTAAACCATTTCTCATCATATTACTCCATATTTTTCTAGGCCTATTTATTTCATTATTTCTTCCAATCACAATTAATTCACATTTCCTTATATGTGTCTTCTTCTGTCTACGTTCTTAAGTGTTTGAACTACCTTAAACGTCTTTCTCTCATCTTATCTTTCATTAAGGAAGATTTTTAAGTGAAAAAACATCTACATTGCTTTACGCTGGTGAAGATGTAAAATGATCTACGGGTAATGAGACACCATATGGAGGTTCAACAATCTGGATTTGCATAAATTTGACAGAGAAATTGTCTGCTTTTTCTTTTGTTTAACATCAGAAACTCTGGTGAAGGCTTCAATGGAATACATAAGACCAGAACAGTGGTGGAGATCTGGCGGAAAACAAAAATGATGGGTAAAGCTGCAGCAATCCAGATTATGAAATCAGAGATGCATTAGGCAAACTCCAGAAGACAGATGAAAAGGTGTGCTGCCATTGTAACACCGGATCCCCAATTTATACATTGTGACATTAGAATTAATTTGTATTGGGAATTTGTTGAAAATAATTGTGTTTGGATAAAAATAGAGTAATTAAGAAAAGAGGACTCACGGCAGACCTGTGCATGTGCGGTGGTCATACGTGGTTAGCAAAATAGGCGGTGCTTGTGCGTAACAGAGACACATTCGTGCATGCATGCATTTTGCCTTTGCGCCTAATGGGTACACAACCGGTGCTCGTATGCCAGTCGAGCTAATATAAGCGATCCTTCGTGATTTTGGATTATTCTCGACTGAGTTTCGAGAGAGGAGATAGAAAGAGATGGAAGAAGAGATGCCTCCAGAAGACAGATGAAAAGGTGTGCTGCCATTGTAACACCGGATCACCAATTTATACATTGTGACATTAGAATTAATTTGTATTGGGAATTTGTTGAAAATAATTGTGTTTGGATAAAAATAGAGTAATTAAGAAAAGAGGACTCACGGCAGACCTGTGCATGTGCGGTGGTCATACGTGGTTAGCAAAATAGGCAGTGCTTGTGCGTAACAGAGACACATTCGTGCATGCATGCATTTTGCCTTTGCGCCTAATGGGTACACAACCGGTGCTCGTATGCCAGTCGAGCTAATATAAGCGATCCTTCGTGATTTTGGATTATTCTCGACTGAGTTTTGAGAGAGGAGATAGAAAGAGATGGAAGAAGAGACAGCAGAGGAGAGAAAAAGTGAAAGTTATTTTTGAGGCTATCTTGGGTTAGATCCAATTATTGTTCAACTTATGGCAGATGCATCTAAATTCTTTCCAATTATTGTTGAAATCTTGAGATTAATTATTTTGATCTTCTTTTAATCATGCATGCATGCAACTCTTCATCTTCCGTTCTACCCTGTTTTGCATGCATGTCCATTTTATTTGATGATCTTGAAATTTTAAAGGCTGTGTCTGATTTCGTAACATTGCTCATACTTGTTGAAAATTTTAGACATTTGACCTTACCTGTCATTTTTATGTAATTATTTGGCAAGAACTCTATTTTAAATTTTACAAAATTTGTTTGTTTTCCCTGATTCGGAAAGTTTGTATTTCGGTTATTTGTTGTAGAGTTTTTTATTTTGACTAAATATAAATAATTGTAAAAAAATGATAATATATATTCAGATATGTCTAAATATATTATTTACAAATTGAAGATTGTACCTAACATCCATAGGTTAAAAAAGTGATATTTGACCCCGTCTATAAAAAATAATATATAATCAACTCACCTATAGATTTTGAATAGTAACATACGGCCCAAGGCTATAGGAAAACATTTATAGCCACATCTTTAATATTCGACCACTCCTAATGAGGTTTTCACTGATCATTAATTCTTATATTTTTGAATGTTTTTATCGATATTTTGACACGGTATTTTTGCATTTGATTAATATTGTTCTTCATCATGTTCAAATATATCCACAAATATAAATTATACATGCTTTGCTAAGTATAGACTAACTCTTGCTGATTTTCCTAACTTTTCATATTAGTAGGCTAAATCTCTTATAGGATTTTTGATCTAGTAACTATTCGAGACAGAATAGTTTAGAATATTTTAATCGTTTTTGGATGTATCTAAATTTGATTTTGTCTTTAATTACTGTTTTGTTTTTCCACACTTTGGGTTTGGGCTAATAAGCCCTACTTATAGTCTATTAATGATTCCATTATTAGTGCCTATGGATCTACATTGGTAGACGTCTTTACTTACAGACGGTTGTGGTTTGACTAGGTACATTGATGTTAGGGCTAAACTGGGAGAATTTGACCATCTCTAGGATGTTTCAACTAATATTTATTTATTGAAAAATAATATTGTGACTGAAGTGTTTGACCTGGTTTTAATTTGGACTTTTAACTTATGATTTGTTTTAATTACGTCAATATGTTTGATTTGTACAGGAGTCATGGTAACGCTGCTGGTATAAAGCAGTTTGATTTGGCATCAAAAGGGTGTTTCAAAGAACAAATTTATTTCACCTGCTATAAATGAAGTTTCAGTGGATAAATATATAATATGGTAAATATACATTGGTATTGAGCCTCCTCAACGCCAATCTTACTAAAGGAGTAGAGCGCATCAATGTGCAATGGGTTTTTCTAGGTCCTAGGCATAAGACACAAGGAGCAGGCACAAGTCTTTTGGAAGCAAGACGACCATTTATGAAGTATATATGTTTGTGTGATGTTCTTGTAATGATTTTGAATTTTTAAAACAAATAAGAGATTAGAAAAACCAAAAAAATAATTCTAACAATAATAAACTTAAAATTCAACTAATAACAAAAAGGTGAGAATTAATAAGTACAGCTTCCCACAAATACATAAAACAATAAAATTCATTAATAAATCTAAAATAATACTCTCAAAACACTCATAATAAATGCTAATATCTGTCGTCATCACTAAACAAATATTCGTCTTCGTCTCCTTAGCTTATCTGCTTGAATGAGTTCTTGGTTATCATATATCTCTTTAAATTAGAGTCTTCATCATTTATAACTTCAACAATTAATTTTAAAGGCACTTATTGTTCAAGGATTACATTATCTCCCAATTTACTGTAATGTAACCTCATTTACTTAAACAATTTTAGCTACAAAATCCTATATTCAAAATCATCTTCAATTGCAAATTCATTATCATCATTACAATATCCATCCATTCTTCTAATGAGTCACTGATCACTTTTATTAATTCTAATTAACAAACACCAAGTTTGTATTTAAAGTAACAATAAAATATAATGACTAATTTAAAAAAAATAATATTATTATTATTTTTTGAGAAAAAACTATGATACGCTCTAAACACACATTTTGAGCTTCCACAAAAGGCCCACACCTTAGAGCCTAGACATGTGCCTCTTGGAATAAACCCAGTCTAGATATGTTGAGGTGCCCAGCTTCGATCCTCAAGCCTAGGCATGGCTAAGCGCACTTGAGGCATGCCTTTAACAATACCACTCAACAACAATATTTTTCAATATCGCAATAAAATTATAATATATCCAATATATTAGCCGACATTAGCCCCCAAATTCCGCTTCACCAAAAAAAAAAAAACAAAAATGGTTTACGTTTGATACCAATATATATCATCAAATACGACCGTGACCAATACCGACAATGATGTTGCAAAATCATATTAGAGATATGGGCTGGTGTGCTGTCCAAAATGGGCATAAGCAGACAACTCGTAAACTGGGAACAAGAGAAAATGGTTTCTGAGGAGAGTTAGAAATCAGACGGGAAGGACTTTGACTATCCTTATGGCTTCGGCTGTTACTCAATTTGGACCACTGAATAAAAAAATTTCAGCATACAGGATTCTCAATAGTCAATGACTCAACATAAATAGACATTTTAGTTACAGAAAAGCGTGAAGGACAGAAAGCAATGAGCAAAAAAAAAAAAAAAAAAGGAATTGAAATGAAAATCACTTTTCTCAACATGAATATTTTAGCACATATTTTCCATCAAATTTTTTTCCTTATAATTCTCAATATAATGTAATCCTTATCAGAGAGGATTTTTTCCCTAGAACCAAATAGACCCAAACTTTTGGTAGTCATATTAATAAAGTTGATTTCACAACAACAAAGTCCTATATCCTACTAAATTGGGTTGGTTATATTAATTCATTTTCATCAGTCCACTCAATTAAGTTAATGCATTTTAGGAGTACAAGTAATTTTAAATCATTTTTTATTACATCACTTAAAATTTTTATATGTCTACCTCTTCCTTTCTTACTTCTAACCATAACTAATTCATATTTCTTTATAGATACTTTAACCTCACCATAGGTATCCTTCCCTCATATTATATTCTATAGCTATAACTTTTAAATAGTTATGACTATCATTATTCCTTATCCTATCACAAAGGGTGACCACTTGTCCATCTTAGTATTTGATCTCTGTAACACTTACATTTTTGTATAAGTTTTTTTATTGCCCAGAACACTTGTCCATAAAGTATTATTAGTCTAACAACTATCCTATAAATTTTTCCTTTTAGTTTAAAGGAATATTTCTCTCACATATCACACAAGAAACAGTTCTCTATTTCAACTATCTTATAGTAATTATGTATGTCACATCATCATTTATATCCCCATTCCATGTATCATGAATTCCAGATAATGGAATATATAGTTTTAATGAATCTCTTAAACATTAATTTTAATTTGTTCATTATTCTGTCTAGAATATTAAAATTACATTTCACATATTAATTTTACTTCTATTTATCTTAAGCCCTTTATATTCAAATGTCTACGTCTAATGTGCTAATTTTATTTCAAAACTTTTCATCAATGAAAACAAATATCTGTTAAAAACATATATCAAGGACATGTATATTTTTTCCTAGAACAAAATAGACCCTTAAATTTTGGCAGTAGCATATGGGGATCAATAAAAATCAGATTATTTATATATAAACTGTATATGATAGCAATATCATAGGTGCTCCTGCAGGTTAGTCTTCTTCCCCTCTTTTTCATGGGAAATGTGGATGCTTTACCATATGTAGTTGAAAGTTTCAGGTCATTGTAGTGATGGGTATTATCTTAAGGTCTAATCGGAAGTATTTGGAGTCAAAACCCAGTTTTGCTTACAAGGCAACAAAGAATTGGAGGAGATTATTGTGTGCCAATCATGGAATAAAATATCGACCAATACAAATCAGTCTTGAGGTCCAATGATACGCCCCCACGTTGCCAATATTTTTCGATATTGTGCTAAAATGGTGATATGTCCTTGTATCAGCAATACATTACGATATATCAATAAATATTTTTCTGTCAAATTGCAATTCACAGAAAGATTTTTCTTCCAATATGTCCGATACCATTACATACTTTTCGATATATCCAATATATATATAACAATCACCTATATTGATACTTTCATTCATGGTGACAGTTGATGGAATTTTCAAAGATAAAGAAAAATTGACACCAGTTGAAATCAAACCACAAGATGCACTTATTTAACATTTATATAACCTGTACTTATATTCACGAAATTAAGAAGGCAGCCTGTTAAGACAAATTTATAATGGGATGCCCAATGAGAATCAGAAGAGGGAAAAAGCCCAAAGACACAAGCACACACATACAGAGGATATGTGAAGAATTTAACTAAATGTACAGAGAAATAGGTGAACAAAATGTACAAGGAGCAAGTTTTAGACCCACTTGTAAGGTGGGAGCCTTGATATAAATATTGACCAATATATATCGCTATCAAGCTCCCCGAAATAGATATTCACGATATCGCAACAATATCACGATATATGTCACCATCTCGGTGAAAAATCACGATACATCACCTGATATTCAAAATGTTGACCAACATAACCGATATATTGGCCGATATGGCTCATCAATTTATCATTTTTAAAAATTTATTTTTTTAATATATCCAATACTAATATGTATTATTCAATACAGACATGGCTATAACTAATATCGATGCTAATATTTTCATCCATGGGTGAGAGACACTTCCATTGAAGTATTTTCCAAGTGAGAGAGACAGCAAGAGCAAGCTAGATAGAGAGAGAGAGAGAGAGGGAGAGAGAGAGAATGTCAACAACAAAATGCACACCAAGGCAATTATGGCTGTTCAGGGTTTGGCTAACTAAACTGTCAGCAATTTTTTACCTGAACCATAACTGAATTGGTTTGGTTCGGGTCAACCATTTTTCAAAGAAAATTACTAAAATTATCAAATCATTCAACAAAAATATATATTAAACCAATTTGATTTGAGTTAGTAAAGGTTACTGGTTATTTAACACCACTGCTAAAAATATATAATTTTATAATATATATATTCTTTCATTTAAAATTAAAAAAAATATAATATATACACCAGTGAAGCTGGGTAATCACAGAATTAAAACAGTCAAACTGAATCCAAACTGAAACCCGTACAGATTCACAATACTCTGGCTTGTAACCCTATTTTTTGTTCGGTCTGATTCAGGTTTTCAGTTTTCTTGGACACCCCCAAATGTTGTAACCATACCACACAAAAAAGCAGTGCAAACACAAAAGCAGTAGAATGTAAACTACCTGGCAACAGAGTGAAAGACTGAAAATGATCAGCATATGCTTCCCCATAATTGTTGCCCCTGTAATAACAAAGAAGTCAATGTTAATCAGCTAAAGCATTTACACAAGAAATGAAAGCCATCACAAAACTTACAGGGCATAAGCTCCCTCCAAAGAACCAGACAACCAATATGGTAGACCAAGAACACCGAAGTTTGAGAAGTGAAGGCTCGAAATGACTTCAGTTTCTCTGTCAAGTGTCACAACCCTCTGACCAACTTCAGGAAACAATCAATGTTTAAGTAATAAACACAGATTCAGAATGACAGAAAAAACAGTGGGCATAAGAGATATAATCAATACCTGCATCACAAATCACCAATTGATCTCCAGAGATGATAAAAGAAGATAAAAGACCAGAATATAGGATCCCGGCTAACGAATGAGTAGAATAAGCTAATTGCCGCAACCAATCGTGAGGCAAACTTTTTAATAGTGAAACCCTTTCAATGATCATTTGTCCACAAATCTCCATAATCTTTTCAGAACCTTTTTAGAACATAAAGAAGTTATTCGGCATAGCTGACAAAGTATAATCAATGGAAAGAGAGTTCAGAGGGTTTTTCTGTACCTTTTAGAACATTACTGATCACCCCTCTTTCCAAATCCAGGATCCATAAAGTGTCAAAACTGAATTTAAAAAAAAAAAAAAAAAAATTAACCATGTAAGCCTCCAAGAATCACGAGCAACGATACATATTCCGCCAAATTATTTAAGCTTCAGGCAACTTTATTTTTCTTTAAAATTAAAGTCATATTTATCTCATTCAGCAAATTTGGAACAATATTTGTAAAAGATTAAATAATTATATATCTATATTGACCTTAATTTTAGAAATTTAGATATTTTAACACAAAATTGCACTTCAAAATTAAGGTAGAAAATTACAATTTTACTATTTTAACTTTTTATAATTGTTATTCCAAATTTATTGACTTAGATGAATGTAAGTTCCTTTTTTTTAGAAAAACAAAAAAGAAAAAAGTTCGATGAAGGTCGGATACTTTAATCGGACATTTGCCATTATCAAATTTTTCTGCTTTGAGGTTTACTGTTCCCAATTTGGGCACCCTTTGCAGAAATTACTGTTCCCAATATACCAAATTCATTGCATGCATGCTATTTCAGTTTTTTCAAGGGACTGGTTGAAATTTCAGAATCACATTAGAATATTTTATTGCAAGGTGACATTAGAATGTTAATACAGCTCATTTTATCGCGAACATCACTATTTTTTATGAAGAAACCGCCTTTCTCAAAAGCAAGGTCAAGCCTAGAATGGAGGAAGACTAGTGCATTGGGCCATCATCGTCTTGACCAACCGCACTTAAAGAGTGGGAAAAGGACTAGTTTAGTTTGGTTTCCAAATTGATATTGGCATGAGTAAAGAATCACACCACCTAACACTAGGAATGTAAAATAGCAAATACAAAATAAAATATCTATGTAAAATATTAGCTGATATATATCAGTTATTGAAAACCTGGTAGCCATATTATCTAATACTGCGACAAAATAGTAATATATCACTATATCGGTGATATACAACCGATACATCGGCAAATATGTTCATCTTAATTTCCGATACACAAAATATTTTGCTTCTGATACGGATATGCCCACGACAATACCAATACCAATGGCGATATTTTTATGTTGGCAATTAATGAAAAATCCAGCAGAACAGTGTGCCAAAAAATAAAAAAACAATAATAGCAGATTAAGCAAAGCATGTTACCTTCTGTTCATCACTAGCAAATCACCATCCTTTGATTTCATGAGATGCCAAGGAAACATTAAATCTGAATCAAATTCTTCAGACTTCATGCCAGGCTCTGTTTTCATCCTCAGCTTATTCATGATCCAGATCCATAATCCACCCTTTTCATTATCCTTGGCAGTTGGATACAAAGTTTCCAAAACCCTCTTCTCCATATTAGCTCTCCGTACTGCATGGTTCTTCGTAAATAAGATTCAAGACACATTTTGGTGAGTTAAGGTTCATATTAGAAGACAGCATAAAAAATTTTCCAACTTAGTAACGAGTCATGGGACTCTTAATAATTGAAGAGTTGAAATTCCAAATGCATCTTACTAGACTCGTTATTCAACAATTAGAACAGTCACTCAAGTCTACTGCTGAGCTCCAGTAAACAGAACAATTGTGAAACTAACAGAACATTATTAGTCCCACACTCTACAAGTATCATAAAACATGCAACCTTTTTTGATTTGACATCTTCTGAACTGTCACACTGTCTATTAAAGTGCCAGAAGCATAACAAACTCATTACAAGTATGCAAAACATAAAAATGACAAGAAGTGTGAGCTAATACATCAGCAATTCTTCAATCAGTTGAGCATCAACCAAGGATATGAAATGCAGAAAGGAAGGCCATGCAAGGAGCAGAGACTATGATTCATCATTAACATAGGCCACTGTATGGCAAAGCTATTAAGTAGCAAGTGCAGTCACACTGACTTGTGACAAGCATCAGTGACAGTAGAGGTTCTTCCAAAAATCACAAAATCAATTATTGGCCAATATGCAAAATATCGGATGATATATATCATATTTTTAATGCCACAGCAAAATTGCAATATGTATTATCATTGTATTAGCAAAATATTGGTCGATGCACCAAATATTGCATAAAACCGATATTTGCCCCCATGTTCCTATATAGAAAGAAAACTTTTGCGCCTGATATTGATACAAAAATTTTCATCCACGCATCAACAGACCTTAATGGAATCTCACATGATAAAGAATAGAAGGACAGAATTTTATCAACTTTGGTCTCAATGCCCCTCAATTGAGGGTTTCTTCTCATTTAAATAACAGAAAGAACCCCTAATTGCATTCTCTAATTCACCAATTGCATCTTTATAACAGCGTAAGTATCATCATTCCCTTTCTATACATGTCAAACTATACGATAAATAAAAGAATATGCTTAACTACAAAATGATATATATTTCGGAAGAAATATTTGCTTAATTAAGTTGGGTAACGGCTTTGAGAATATCTTCAGTAATGTTTCTTCAGTAACAGATTTTACTGTAATAAAAGAGCAATGTACATAAGCAAAAGAAATCCAAAAAACAGTGAAGTACCTCCGAATCCAAAACAAATAGGCAATCCTCCAAAGCATCATAATAGGAAGCTGCAGGCCGCATTAGTTTTGCAGTCTCAAATTCTCCATCCTCAAAACCTGGGGAAGATCCAATCTGACATCAAAAGAGAACTTGACATCAAAATAAAGGGTACTTAATACCATCTCTAATGATCAAGAAATAAGAACAGAGCCAAATCTTATATTTATTTTTTCGGGTGGGGAGTGGCAAAGAGGACTAGATTGGTAGAAGTATAAGTCCAGACTAGAGCATACAGGATGATTATAAAGTGCTCTGAACCTATTCTATCTTCATGGTTAGTGAAGCTACCCAAAGAGGAAGCATGTTTCAATCTTATGACGTAAAAATTCAAAAAAAAAAGTATTTGCACATTGATGTATACTGCATATGCATAAATGCTGCTTGAAAAAGCAACCACGACAATCACATCATTCTTGCATCCTGCAAGTAAAGGGCATTGCTTTTATCTCATGGATTATTCCATCATCAATTATCAACAACTTGAAAGACACACAAGCGACTAAGAATTAGGCTGCCCACAAGGCTCAACATAGAAGGGTTAAGATTTTTATCCAGCCTGGGATCACTCCAATGATGGTCAGCCTAGCCCTGTCAGTGATTACAAGACTGCATATCAGACAGATGGAGCAACTTCTATGTTTTAGACGGGGTTAGAGTTCTGATATCTTAACTATCGGTCAAATTTTTGTCAGACTATAGGTTGGACTACTACGACTCCTTCAAGATTACATTTGACCAATGCTTTGACAATTACAAACTGAATCAGAAAATGATTTCAATGAACTTAAAAGTCGGATGGGGTTATAAATGGACAGCCAGATGCTCCATGGAGTATATAGATGAAGATGAATTTAAAAGTAGGCCTTTGCTATTACAACTTGTAACGCCCAACTTCCCATCCATTAATTTGATATAATCGGTTTATTTTGGGTTTATTCTAGGTACATTGAAAATAATTGTGCAGTGTAAAATTGAAGAAAAATTCTGAGCAAGGAAGTAGACTCGGCAACTGAAGCACACCCGACACGCTATGGTGAACACTTTTGGCGGATTGAGCATACCAGAGGAGTGCTTTTGGACCACTCGAGCGAAGTTTGAGCAGATTGACTTGAGTGCAGTTTGGCTGATTACTCGCACTTGAGGAGCGATTGAGGCGGTGTTCGTGAGTGGTTGGGATTAGGCACGGCGCTAACACACACCTGAGGCAATGCTCATGCACCGCTTCGCTTATATAAAAGAGCAGTGCACTGTTTCGGTCATTACATACGGGTAGGAGGAAAAAGAAGAGAGAAAGTGAAGGGAAGGAAAAGAGAGGAAGAAAAGAAGAGGAATTTTGAAATATCTTTTAGTCAGATCTGTCATATTAGAGGTTTAATGCAAATATCATTAAACCCTATCTTTGGTCTATTACCATTTCCGTTTAGTTTTGCTTACATTGGGTGATTTTATTGTACAAGCATATCATTTTACCTACCCCACATTGATTATTTGTGCATGAATGTCATTTTTGCTGGATATTTTGGGATTTTGCTTCAATTATGTTAGTTTTTGAGGATTTTTGCTTCGTTTTGTAAAAAGGGATAAATATTTTGCGATATTATATTTATATATAAAAATATTTGCAAAGGAAAAATCATGAAAACTTATATATAAAACTTACATGTGGTATTTCATACATGTGCTTCAGGTCAGGGCTCTATTTCGGATTTGATTCAGTATTTATACTTTCCCCCATGGTGGAAAACTTTAGTTTGTGCTTATCGAGTGGAAGCTTTGTACTTTTCCGACAAATAGGAAATATTTTGAACTTTATTATAGAGACCCTCCCTGATTTGATTTTTATGAGAGCCACCGCAAAGAACTGAACAAAACTAATATATTCAAATACATTTGAGGATTACACCCATTATCCGCATGTGGCAAAAGAAAGTGGCTTTGTCCCCGTCTATAGGGGAGAATATGTAGGCTACCCACCTATGGGTCTAAATAGTAGTGATGTGGCCTAAGATTATAGGAAACATGTGTAACTTTTACTGAAAGTCAATCTTTTAGTCTTTGGTTCTCCGATTTAAGTATGGTTTGGATTTTCAATATGTTTTATTTGCATTTGATTTGGATACTCAAGACTTGATTTGAGATTCGCAGGTTTTGACTACTTTTGGATTTGGATATCCAATTTGGCTAGTTTCGTACTTTTGGATTTTTTGCCCTTTGGATAATGAACTTTGCGTACGAGACCACACTTGGACATTCATTAATTTGACGTATTGGATATTTGGATTTTGGCCCTTATGGGGTTTGTATATATATTTTCATGATCTTCGCTCAGATTTTAGACGCATATGTTTTGTATATATTATATAATAGTACTTGCTAAGCATTCAACTCATGTTTTTATTGTTTCTGATTCTTCCAAATTAGAGAGCTACGAATACCTTACAGGGAGCTCAAACGCAGACACTGATATAGATTTTGTTTATGTATTTGTGAGTATTAGTCTTATAGTTAGGCTGTATTTGTATTAGATATATTTTGGTATCGAAGATACAATAGATTAGATTGATGCTAGTATATTGTATTGTGATGGAGATACTTGGATATTGTGGTGTTTGATTTATGTTGGATCGGTGGTGTGATTCGCACCGTTGGTTCGTTACTTTTTCCTTATAGATTTTGAGCAAGTCATGACTATTTATTTGTTTGAACGAGTAGTTCAGAGCAATCCTATAATTGATGATATTATTACCTATTATTGTTGATGCTATTGGTGTGGTGTAGATATTTTGTCAGGTCACACTCGAATTTAGATATTATATTTAAATATCATTATTTTGGGGATATATTTTGAGGGTTTTAATTATTATTAATTATTATTAGGACCTAATTTTGGTTTGAGTTCATAATAGAGAATGGTATTAGAGTAGAGTCATAAGGAAAAGTATTTTGGGTTAATTTGACGAACTAATTATTTGGATATTTGTGTATAATAGGTATTAACATGGCAAAAAATAGAGGATCTAGATGTGGAGAATCCAGCTTAAGTTGCGAAGATGACTATCTGATGATGATGGGTCGTATTAGTGACATGATGGATCGAATGGTTCAGCGGCACGATAAGAATTTAGCTGCAATGCGAAGGATAGCTGGCCAAGGTCAAGGGCATGGTAGGACTCCTTCTGATTGTTTTACAAGTGAGCATGTTCTAGAGTTTTTAGGGGAGTCTAACCCAATTAGGTCAGAAAATTGGATACACCAAATGGAGAAGGTGTTTGAGGTGATGAACTATCCCAAAGATAATAATGAAAAGTTTGCCGTCTACAAGCTCGAAGGAGAGGTGGATAGATGGTGGTCCACTCAACGATAAGTTTAGGGGATAGGCAACGAGGAGATTTCATAGGACGTGTTTGTGGAGTCTTTTATGGACAATGTTTTCTCCATAAGTGTTCAGGATATCAAAGAAGATGAGTTTAATCATTTGAGGCAAGTAAGCTAGATGGTAGTGGAATATTACACCAAGTTTATCCCACTTTGCTCCTCATGTAGTAGCGGATTAGACCTAGAAGCCCGAAAAGTTTTGCAATGGTTGCAAGATTCAATCATAAAGCAATTAGTGCCCCTCCGATTGCGGACGTACAGCGAAGTACTTGATCGAGCCCTTCTCATTGATCAAGAGCAATTGAGGAAGAAGTATTTCAAGAAAAGCTCAGAGAGTAGAGGTCAAAGTTCGAAGACCAGTGATTCTCAATCAAAGTCCAAGGCCCAAGATAAAGGAAAAGCAATCGGGGTAAAATATTCATCGACAAAGCCGTAGTATTCAAAGATGGTATGCAAGTATTGTGACAAGAATCATGTCAGAAGGCAATGTTACTATCAAAGCAGAGCTTGTTTTAATTGCGGCCAAATTGGCCATATGATGAGAAATTGTCCGTTTCCTCCAAGACATCCGAAGAAGACTTTTGTTTGCAGCGGCAAAGGATGTGAAAGCGAATCCATCAGTAATTGAAGGAAACATGTAAATTTTTGATTTTATGACTCATATTTTGATTGATCCCGGGTCTATACACTCTTCAGTGGCCCCTAAGTTTGTTTGCAATTAGCATGTGTCCCCACAAAATTTTAAAGTTTGCATTAATGGTATCTATCCGGTGAGTAAATATTTGTTGGCCGATATTATGTATCCTCAATGTCCGATTTGGGCTAATGAATTTGAATTGTTGGCAGACTTGATTTTACTTAATATGCCCAATTTCAATATTATTTTGGAGATGGATTGGTTGGCATGCTATTACGCTAGTGTGAATTGCCACAATAAATCCATCTTTTTCTATATCCCAGGGTATAAATCTTTTGAGTTTCGACAAAGAGTCAAAAAGGAGTCAACTAGATTGATTTCAACTCTACATGCAAGCCATCTGATGAAAGATGGATGCCAAGCTTATTTAGCCTATGTGACCCTGTCTGGAAGTCATAACACGTTGATTGAAGAGATTACGGTGGTGTGTGAATTCGAGAATGTCTTTCTAGAGGAATTGCCTAGTTTACCTCCTAGTCATGAGATTGAATTTGCTATTAATGTTGTACCAGAATCTATACCAATTTCAAGGACTCCCTATAAAATGGCTCCATCCAAATAGAATGAATTTAAGCAGCAATTGCAAGAATTATTGGAGAAAAGATTTATTCGGCCGAATATATCACCTTAGGGTGCTCTAATGCTCTTTGTGAAGGAAAAGGACGGATCGATAAAACTTTGTGTTGACTATCAGGAATTGAATAATATCATAATTAAGAATAAGTACCCTCTTTCGAGAATAGTAGATCTGCTTGATCAGTTGCAATGAGCTCAGGTCTCCAAGATCGATCTTCGTTCAGGGTACCATCAATTAAGGATTGAGCATGAGGATGTGTCAAGACGGGCTTCAAAACTGACCAATATGAATTCTTAGTGATATCTTTTGGGCTAACGAATGCACCAGTAGCATTTATGAATCTCGTGAATCGAGTTTTCCAACCATATTTGGATCAATTTATAGTAGTTTTCATATATGATATCTTGATTTATTTGAAGAATTTTGAAGAGCAAGAGATGCATTTAAGGATTGTGTTGTAGACTTTGAAAGAAAGACGATTATTTGCTAAATTGAATAAATGTGAATTCTAGTTAGAAGAAGTACTATTTTTGGAACATATAGTTTCCAAGGGAGGTGTTTCAGTGGATCCGAAAAAGACTGAAGCTGTGACATTGGGAATGACCGACCAATATTACAAAAGTAAGGAGTTTCTTGAGTTTAGCCATTGCTATGGGCATTTTGCTGATAACTTCTTGAGGATTGCGGCGCCACTGATGCATTGAACTCAGAAGCGAACAATCTCTCTTTGGAATGAAGATTGTGAGAGGAGTTTTCAAAAGTTGAAGGATAGATTGACCATTGCGCTGATATAGTCAATTCCAGATCAATCCGGAGGCTTTGTAGTATATTATGACGCTTCAAAAAAAGGTTTGGGTTGGGTTTTGATGCAATGTGGCCGAGTGGTTCTAATGTCCCAGATTTTTGTTCGGATTAATTTAATATTAATTGTGATTTTGCGCAATTTAGGCGTGGCGAAAAATTAATTAAATATTATGAAATTTGAATGGATAATTGGATCAATCGGGCTGGCGGCCAAGGTGCGCTCGTACTACCGCCCGAATATCAGTTTGAATTTTGGAATAAAAGAAAAGTGAAATAGAAAATAATAATAATATTATAATAATAATAATATTAATATAATTAATATATATATATATAAACGAAAAAAAAGAGAAAAAGAAAAGAATGAAAATAGAGCAGCAAAAGGATCGGGGAGAGAGAGAAGCAGGGAAAGAGGAGAGGATTTCAGCGCCGCCATTCACGGCGCACGGCGGAGGAGAGAAGAGGAGGAGGGTCGTCGACGGCAACGGCACATGGAGGAGGCCGTGCGGTGGTGGTCAACGACGATGGTGCGTGGCTGAGGTCGCATAGAAGAAAGAGAAATTGGCGCAAAGGAGAGAGACGGCAAAACGGCATCGACACCGATAGGATGATGCCGGGAAGGCCGGCAATGGTAGGTCAGCCGGCGGTGTTGAGCGGCAGCAGCAGCACACGGGAAGCTGCGCAAATGAGAAAAGGCAAAGCTATTGGCGGTGCGTGCGTGGCAAGGGAGAGGCACGATTTGGGTGATTCGGGACATCCTTTATTCAAATCTACAAAGTATGAGGTCAAGGTAAGTATCTATAAATTTTCTCTTTGGTCTGATTTAATATCTGATATATTTTGGATCACTGTTTGTAAATTTTACTAACATGCATGTATTTTTATACACCCGTTCTATTTATTCTAAACATGCACGTATAGTTCATTGGCTGATTTTGGGGATTTTGGATATGGGTTCTATGATTTTGAGGATCTACTATTTTTTTAAAAATCTAAAAATTTATTAGACACTGTATATATTTATATCAGTATATATAACGAAAATGTTCATGAAATTTACACAAGCCGTGCATTTTCATATGCATGTACCGGGTTGTGTTCACTATATTTGGATTTGGACATTGGATATTTTGGCCAACTCCCGACGGAAAGATTTATTTGAAAAACCCTTTCCGCCGGCAAGAAAACTTTGAAGTAGTGACCATTCCCATTTTAATAATTTGATTTGGCCTTATAATATATTCGAATGTCCTAATATATCTGATAAACTTGAGGATTGTACCCAAAACCACATGTGACAAATAATAATGAGCAACCTTATCCATGGACATAGAGTACATGGATGGCCATTCAAACTAGCCTAATTTGTATTTGATTTAGCCTAAGGTTACCCAAATTATGTGTAACATTTTCTTAAGCTAGTCTTTAAATAATCGGAACCTAAATTTAATGCATAATTTGTATATCTGCATTGATTTATATTGGACTTTGATTTGAATTTAGATTTAATATATGTCCCGATAAGGACTGTTTTCTAATTTAGATATTTGTTTGGATTTGGATGTTTGATTTGAGTACAATACTATCATTAAATTTATATTTCTATTGGATTCATTTTATCGGCGATTTGAATTTATTCTGTCATTTGAACGAATTTTATCCATTAAATTTTTTCTCTGATTTATTGGACTCCTTTTATTTAAATATAATACTTGCGTTGAGCATTAGACTCATTTTTTTTGTTTTATTCCTTCAGAATAGAAGATTCGGAAACATTGCAATAGTAAAGACGTGATCGGTCAATCATTCATCTAATTTAGTCAGTTTTGATTCTATTATGGTTTAAATTAATATTTAATGTGATCGGATTATGAAATTGGCCGGGTATTGGCCGGTTATATTTCAGGAACAATTCGGATATTATGTTATTTTGATTATGATTTTTGGTTAAATTGTTACCCCCATTATGATAATTGTAGAGTAGGTCATAATTATTTTGTCCGAACGGTTGTTCGATGAGGTCCTGTACAGATTTAATATTGTTGAGTTGTATATTTGGTTTGTCACATCCGAATTTTAGAACTAAGTATTACTTATTGAATTTATTTTGAATTTTAAATTTTATGAATTATAATTAATTATTTAAATTAACCTACTTGGTCCGGGTTCGTGACAAAAGTGGTATCAGAGAGAAGTTGTAAGCAGAGGTACTTTGGGCCATTTTGGATAAATAATGGACTGAACTTTTGGATAAGATAAGTATTATCTTTGGTAAATAGTAGAAAATTTGAGTTGTGGAGGCTTGGATTTGAATCAGAAGGTCGAGTTGTGAAGGTTTAGGTTTAGATTGAAATAATGATCATCTGATTATGATGAGTCACATGAGCGACATAATAGGTGGTTTAATATAACGGTTGAATTAGAATTTTATTGGGTTTCTGCATATATGTGAAGGTTCTGTTGGGATTTGCAAATTTTGGAAGAGAAGTAGCGGCCTTAGGTGGTGTCAGTCCGAAATCTCGCGAAGTAGAATAAGATTTTAGTCGGCAAAGGGTAGGTGATAAAGTTGGTCGGTTAGAAATCTCGCGAGGTAGGAGATTTTTGGCTGGCAGGAAGGTAAGCGATTGAAGTGAAGATCAATGAAGACTCGTCAAGATTGGATACCGCAAATAAAGATGAAGAAGCTCAAGTCAGGTCAACTTGTTTCTCTTTGCAAAAAAATTGTGGAGTTTTGGGGGTCAACCCCTGCTAGAAGAAAGGACATGAAGTGTAAGTCTGATTTTGTTAGCAGCGAAAATGTTGATCATGTTGAGGTTGAAAGCTACGGTTAGAGTGAGAGAAAGACTTAAGATTGTCCATTCCCACGCGTCACTGTGATTGGGTGGATAGTCATCCCCACAAATCTTTCATCATTGAAAAATCGATGGACGAAGAGCTCGAGATTTGGCCTCTGAGGCAATGCTCAGGAAGAGGTTGAAAATTTTGAAAGATTTATTGAAATATGATAGTAGCTATGGAATTCAAGATTCAATTTGAAAACAGTTAGTGTCGTTCCAACTCTAGATTATTGCGAGAAACTAGAACAAGCCTGTTGAACAAGCAGGACTAGCTCCGAGAGAAATCTTTTTAGAAAAAATCAAAGTATTGGAGTCAAAGCTCGAAGAATGGACTTACTTATCCTTCAGAGGACAGGCTAAAGGAAGTCAGATGAAGCAAAGTTTTCTTTCTCGAAATTCGAGTTTACAAAGTCAGCCTGCAAGTTTAGTTGGAAGATGTACACGAGACGAGTTTGCTTCGTCATTAATGAAATCTGCTTCAAATTGCGGCCAAATTTACCATTTGTCAAGGGATCATTCGAATCCTAGGCATCCGGATTCCAAACGTCCAGATAGGAGTCAAACAGTTCCAAACGGTTCCAGACGAAGCATTTGCACTTATAGTTCATGAAGTTAGAGCCGATTCCTCAGTCATGAAAGACTGTTTCATTAAGATTGTTCCATTCTGTGTTTCGGGATACGAGTCCTCGGAGTTCCAAAGAAGAATTAATAAGAAGGCTTAAAGGTTGATTTTCGGTGTTGTAAACGAGTCATCTGTTGAGAAGTCGTTCGGCCAAGTGCCTTGGCGTGGAGTACATCAATGTTCTCTGATGAATAAAGTTGCATTGATGGATCTATGCTTGGATTATTTGGGAATAAGTCGAGGATTTGTTGGATCCATTTGAAGAAATTCGAGTCTTCTCTAAGATCAAGCTGTGTTAGAGGTATCATTGATTGAAGATTAAGTGGGAGGATGTACATCGGACCGCTTTCAGGTCAAGGTGTGACCATTGCAAAATCTTGATATTGCTTTTAGGTTGTCCAATATTTTAGCATCTTTTATGGATATTATCAATTGGATTTCTAATCGTGTTTGGATCGATTGTAATGATTTTATTTGTGGTGGTCTTATCAATAATGTTTTAATTTATTTGAAGGATTTTGAGGAGTATGAGACCAGATTGAAAAGTCTGCTGCAGATTGTGAGAACGCGTCATCTTGGGTCATATGTTTCTTAGGGTAATATTCGGGAATCCGAAGAAGATGAAAGCAGTTATAATTGGGAAAGACTGGCTAAGGCTGTGGAAGTGCGGAGTTTCTTGGATCGGGTTGGTTATGATGAGAGTTTCGTTGAATATTTCTCAGAGATTGCAGTGCCAATGGCACTTTTGGAATAAAGGTAATCAGTATTTAATTGAAGTGTTGCTTGTAAGGAAAGTTTTCAGTAATTGAAGAATAGAATGTCATCAGCGTCAATTTTGTCGATCCCTGATGGATCAAAAGAATTAGTAGCGCTCAGTGATATTTCAAGAAATATTTAAATATGTTTGGATTCTGCGTATCAGGTATCCTATCCAATAAAAGTTCAGGATCAGTCTAAAAGGTTTTGCATGGAGGTGCGGTGGCGAGAATGTCAATATAAGATTGGGTTAGAAGGATTTCTGCTCTTTGTTATCGAGATTAGATTTTGAATGAAGCTTCTATTTACGGGAAAAGTACCTATGAAGATTAGAGGTGATATTCTTTTTAGACGAGCTGTCTTGAAGTTGGAAGCAATCAAGCAGACAATCTCAATCATTCTGCACAAAGTGCTTTTTATTGCACGTTCGAGAGAATGCATGTTTTCAAGAATTCTCTCATTAAAATCTTGGCTGATTGGATGAAAGCTCAAAAGCTAATTGGATGATAGCTTGGAAACTTTTTTTTTTGGTAAGTAAGTTAAATGAAATAAATAAAATGAAAAATACAAAGACGATATTCTAATTCCAAGTGTTTTGCCAACTTAGGATTAGAACAACGAGCTAGGGCATACCCCGAGCATCACCATGGAGAAGGTCATGAACATATGAAAAGAAAGTAGAAAATCGCACCTAGGTGTAATTTGTCAAAAGCGACCGTATGCAGAACGGTCATACAAAACAACCAAATCTAAAAAACAGATACGAAGTTACTAATGGGAGCTTCAGTAATTTCTAGCCACCAAGGTCCAGCGGCAAATTCAAAATCAGCAACCCATGCCACTCCGTCCCACAACGGAGGAAATCGGTCACACTACCTCCAATGCCTTTCAATCTGCATTGTATTAGGCCTCCGGCTAAGGTTGCACCGTCAATGCACTCCGGGTTCCATAGTGCATTAGGCCGCTTTAACACTCAGGACTGCAAAGCCACTCGATCCAAGCACTACATCCACCGCACTCGAATTCAACATTCGGATTCTTACGCATTCCAGGCAAAGGAAAGGCAGGCAAAGTGCACTCGTCAGTCCAGGCTGCCGTAGTGCACTCGGCCAAAAGCACACGGAAGATTATGAGCCGCGATTATGCGGAATTTTCCACTCCGCTGACATTGCATTCCCCCGATTTCTGCGTGCAAAAAAGTACTCGGAATCACATGCACTCCGGATGCGGCCACTCGAAAATCCGCATCTCACGCAAGAAGAATTAATAAGAAGGCTTAAAGAGGTTGATTCAACACTGTGTTGTGGATTCTGCAGTCATTCGATCAAAGAAAGGAAAAAAAAATGCACTCCCAAGTGCCTTGGCGTGGAGTACATCAATGTTCACCGAAAATAAATTTGCATTGATGGATCTTTGCTTGCAAAAATTTAGGAAAAGGGAATGAGCATTTTTTTTTTTTTTTTTGTGGACCCACTCGAGTCTTCTCTAAGTTCATACTGTGTTAGAGGTATCATTGATTGAAAATTAAGTGGGAGGATGTTCACATCGGATAAGCTTTGGATAGAAAGTCGTGAACAAATTCACGATTATGGCTTTTAGGAATGATCAAATTTTAGCATCTTTTAGTGGATGGGGTCAGTTTGATTTCTAATTTGATGTTTGGATCGATTGTAATGGTTTTATTTACGAGATCGCGGCTCATGTGGCATGATTTATTTTGTGCCTAAAGGAAGAAGTTGAGAAGAAGAAACCTTTGATATTTTTTTTTTGTTGAGAAACTCAAACAACAAAGGATTTTAGTGGCCATTTGGATGAAAATGAACTAACAAATCATGGATGAGCTGATAAAATCAGCTTATTGCTTACTTATTAGGAAATCATTCCCGAGATTGGCTGTTGGTATATTTTCGAGATGAGAAGATGGTAAGGTATTCCTATTTCGAGACTTTTGATTGTGATCTAAGCTTGAAGATCAATCCATTGCGAAAGCATGTGGACTCACTTTTCGAATAAATTTCATTGGAGGCTTGAAGTAGAAGATCAATTTTGCAAATTGATTGGAAGTTCGAGAAGGGTAGACGAGAAGGGTAGTCTGAAGTCGAAGTTTATTAAAATATTCAAAATCTTTAGCAGATTAGAGAAGTGGCCTTCAGATTAGCTTTACTTCTAAATTTGATGGATAAATAAATAATGTTTTATATGAATGATTCTTCAAATGTGATTGGATTAGAGTCGTTTTGATCAACGAGAAGTATTTTAGGTTAAAGTTGTGGTGGCGAGATTTTTGTTTTATTTTGGGTTAGTGAATTATCAGTCTTTGTTATCAAGAAGATATTTGAATGGTCTTTATGCTTTTAAGAAATCTTCTAGTTGAAGACGTGTTAAGAGATCTTGAAGACGAGTTTAGGAGAATAACCTTAATTGATGAGAATCAAATTTTAAGAAACCATTTGATGGAAAAAATTTATTAAGAAGATCAAAAATAAAGTTAAGAAGAATATCCTCATTGTATGATAATTGAGGTAAAGATTAAGATGCGTAAATTTCGAGGACAATTTTTGTAAGGAGAAAAAAATATAATATCCCGAATTTTCATTCAAATTAATTTAATATTAATTATGATTTTAGGTAATTTAGGCGTGGCAAAAAATTAATTAAATATTATGAAATTTAAACAAATAATTGGATTAGTCAGGCTGGCGCCCGAGGTGTACTCGTGCTATTACCTGAATATCGATTTGAATTTTGGAATAAAAGAAAAGTGAAATATAAAATAATAATCATAATATAATAATATATATATAAACGAAAAGAAAAAGAGAGAAAAAGAAAGGAATGAAAACAGTGTAGCAGAAGGATTGGGGAGAGAGAAGCAAGGGACGAGAAGAGGGTTTAAGCGCCGTCATTCAAGGCGTGCAGCGGACGAGAGAAGAGGAGGTGGGTCGTCGACGGCAGCACATGGAGGAAGCCGTACGGTGGCGGTCAGCGACGATGGCGCGCGCCTAAGGTCGCGTAGGAGAGAGAAATCAGCGCGGAGGAGAGAGACGGCAAAACAATGGCATCGACGCCGACGGGATAATGCCGGAAGTCCGGCAATGGTAGGTCAGCCGGGGGTGTTGAGCGGCGGCAGCAGCGCACGGGAAGCTGCGCAGATGAGAAAGGGCAAAGCTACTGGCAGTGCGTGCGCGGCAAGAGAGGCCCGATTTGGGTGCTTCGGGACATCCTTTATTCAAATCTACAAAGTATGAGGTCAAGGTAAGTATCTGTAAATTTTCTCTTTGGTCTGATTTAATATCTGATATATTTTGGACACTATTTATAAATTTTACTAGCATGCATGTTTTTTTATACACCCGTTCTATTTATTCTAAACATGCACGTATAGTTCATTGGCTGATTTTAGGGGTTTTGGATATAGGTTTTATGATTTTGAGGATCTACTATTTTTCTAAAAATTCAAAAAATTTATTGGACACTATATATATTTATATCAGTATATATAACAAAAATGTGCACGAAATTTGCACAAGCCGTGCATTTTCATATGCATGTACAGGGTTGTGGTCACTATATTTAGATTTGGACATTAGATGTTTTGGCCAACTCCCGACGGGAAGATTTATTTGAAAAATCCTTTCCGCTGGCAGGAAAGGTTTGAAGTAATGACCATTCCCATTTTGATAATTTGATTTAACCTTATAATATATTCGAACATCCTAATATATCTGATAAGCTTGAGGATTGTATCCAAAACCACATGTGCCAAATAATAATGAGCAACCTTACCCATGGGTATAGAGTACATGGATGGCCATTTATGCTAGCCTAATTTGTATTTGATTTAGCCTAAGGTTACCCAAATTATGTGTAACCCTTCCTCAAACTAGTCTTTAAATAATCGGAACCTAAATTTAATGTATAATTTATATCTTTGTATTGATTCGTATTGGACTTTGATTTGGATTTGGATTTTTGGACTTGGATTTCAGATTTGTCGATTTTTTTCTCACAGTTGGGTCTTTGTATATCTTGTACAAATGATTTTGACTATTGTTTTGATCCGGACCCTTGGACTATATGTCGCAGTATTGCTTCGGCTTCTGCGCACGCTATTGGATCATCCGACTATTGAATTCTACCCGAGATCACAAACTGATCGCGCGTTGGATTTAGACTCGGACTCGAACTTGGACTTAGATTGGACTTTGGAATCGTCTATTTGCCTATTCAAATCGGTCCGAATCACTTCCATTTTGTTTATATATATATATCTCAATGAGGACTGTTTTCTAATTTGGATATTGGTTTAGATTTGGTTATTAGATTTGAGTACGAGACTACCATTGAATTTTGGATCTTAGATTTCTATTGGATTTATTTTACCGGCAATTTGAATTTATTTTGTCATTTTAACGGATTTTATCCATTAAATCTTTTCTCTAATTTACTGGACTCCTTTTATTTAAATATGATACTTACTAAACATTAAACTAATTTTTTTTATTTTATCCCTTCAAAAAAAAGATTTGGATACATTGCAAGAGTAAAGACGTAATCGGTCAGTCATTCGTCTAATTTGGTGAGTTTTGATTCTATTATAATTTAAATTAATATTTAATGTGATCGGATTATGAAATTAGCCAGGTATAGGACCATGTTTATATTTCAGAAACAATTCGGATATTTTGTTCTGTTGATTATGATTTTTGGTTAAATTATTACCTTCCCTACGATAATTGTAGAACAGGTCGTAATTATTTTGTTCGAATGGTTATCCGATAAGGTCCTGTGTGAATTTAATTTTATTGAATTGTATATTTGATTTGTCACACCGGAATTTTGAGACTAACGTTATTTATTAAATTTATTTAAGATTTTAAATTTTAAAAATTATAATTAATTATTTAATTTGATATGCTTGGTCCGGATTCATGACAGTGGCTGCTTATAGATCAAGACAATTTAAGACTCATGAACAAAATTATCCCACCCATGATTTGGAATTTGCGGCCATGATTTTTGCATTAAAAATTTAGAAACATTATCTGTATGAGGAGAAATTCGTAGTGCATTCCAATCAAAAGGGTTTGAAGTATTTGTTCTCATAAAAAGATTTGAATATGTGGCAGCGTAGGTAGATAGATTTGTTGAAAGATTACAACTGTAAAATTCAATATCAACTAAGAAAAACAAATATGGTCGCCGATACTTTAAGTCAAAAATCTTAAAGTATGATTGCCCATTTGATGATCAAGGAATTGAAGATGTTGGATGGAATAAAAGGTTACAGTATTCGTTTACACTCCCAAGGATCAAGAATGATTATGTCATACTTCTAAGTGCAACTCATGATTGTGGAAAACATTAAAGAGACTCAAATGAACGATCCATATTTGATGGAGATCACCAAAGATTTGGACAATAAGTCACAGGTAGATTTCAATATTCAAGCAGACAGAATTCTTTGATTTCGGGATAGGATTTATGTACCAAATGTAAAGGAGTTAAAAGGAAAAAATTTTGAATAAGGCTCATAGGACCAAGTATACCATTCATCCTGGAGTGAACAAGATGTATCGAGATATAAAGAACTTTTCTGGTGGTGAAACATGAGATGGAAGATTGCGGCGTACGTGGCAAGGTGTATTGTATGCCAACAAGTCAAGGCTGAGTATAAAAAAACCTCCAGGATGTCTACACCCTCTATCGATTCCCAGTTGGAAATGGGAGCATATCTCAATGAATTTTGTTACGAGTTAACCGAGGACGGCTAGGAACTTGAATGCCATTTGGGTGATCATGGATAGGTTAACAAAATCCGCTCGCTTTTTGCTGATAAGTATGACGTTCTCTAGAGATTGCTTAGCACGTTTGTCTATTAATGAGATTGTGAGATTGCATGAAATTCCAGCTTCAATAGTTTCTAATCGAGATCCGAGATTTGTGTCTAAATTTTGAATAAAGAGTTAGGTACTAAATTGAAGTTCAGTGAGCGTTTCACCCTTAAATAGACGATCAATCGAAAAGAACTATTCAGATTTTAGAAGATATATTGATGGTATCTACTTTGGAGATGAAAGGGAACTGGGACAATTATTTGCCAATGGTTAAGGGAATTGAGGCTTTACACCAATGGAGATGTAGATCTCCTATTAATTGGGAAGAAATTTGTGATCGTAAACTTTTGGGTCCCAATATCGTTTAGAACACTTCCAATAAAATTAAAATGATTCAAAATCGTCTAATTGTTGCTCAAAGTCGTTAGAAAAGTTATGCTGATTGACGGAGATCTAATTTGAGGTTTGAAATGGATGATCATATATTTTTAAAGGTATCTCTTAGGAAGGAAATATTGAAATTCAGGGTGAAAGGAAAATTAAAGCCACGATTCATTGGTCATTTGAAATTTTGTAGCAGGATGGTGAAATGGCTTATAGATTGGCTTTTTCCACCAATTTGGAGGATTGTCATGACGTTTTCCAGGTTTCTATATTGAGGAAATATGTATTTAATCATTCTCATGTTGTCGACTACGAACCGTTGCAAATTGATAAGAATTTGACATAGTTGAGGTTCCAGTACAGATTTTGGAAAGAAGAGATCGAGTATTATGTACTAAGACAATTCCTTTGGTTAAAGTACTTTGGAGAAACCACTCAATTCAATAAGCGACATAAGAACGTGACGAAATTCGGGAGAAATACCCCTACCTGTTTGGATTTTGAAAAACATAAATTTCGAGGACAAAATTTTTATAAGAAAGAAAAGTTGTAACACCCGATTTCCCATCCAGTTAATTTAATATTATCAGTTTATTTTGGGTTTAATTTGGATACATTGAAAATAATTGTGTAATGTAAAACTGAAGAAAAATTTGGAATAAGGAAGCAAATTTGACGTCTAAAGCACGCCCAACACATGCTCATGTGCACTTTAGGCAGATTGAGCGCGCTCGAGGAGCGTCTTTGGACCGCTCAAGTGAAATTTGGGCAAATTGAATAACACATGATGCACGTCTGAGGCGGCGCTTAAGCGAGATTTGGAAGATTGTTCACACTCGATGAGCACTTATGGCAACGCTCATGCACAGTTAGGATTAAGCACGACGCCTGACACGCACTTAAGGTGACACTTGTGCGCCGATTCATTTATATAAGGGAGCAGCGCACTGTTTCGGTCATTTCACATGGGAAGGAGGAGAAAGGAAAGAAAAAGAGAAGGGAAGGAAGAGAGAGGAAGAGAAGAAGAATTTTGAAGCATCTTTGGGTTTTATGATAACTATCGTAAGAAATTAAACGAAACTAATATATTCAGCATCCTAATATATTCAGACAGACTCGAAGACTGCACCCAATATCCATGGGTGACAAAAGAAAGTGATTTTGTCCTCGTTTATAAGAGAAAACATGCCAACTGCCCGTCTATGGGTCTAATAGTAGTAATTTGGCCTAAGATTCAGGGAATATGTGTAACCCTTTTGAGATTCACAAATTTCGACTGCCGTTTGGATTTGGATATCCAATTTAACTGGTTTCATACTTTTTGATCTTTTGGCATTTGAATTATGGACTTTGCATACAAGACCACACTTGGACATTTGTTGATTTGACATATTGGATATTTGGATTTTAGCTCTTATAGGATTTGTATATGTTTTATTGATCTTCGCTTTGATTTTAGGCGCACATGTTTTATATATATTATATAATAATACTTACTAAGTATTTGGCTCACGTTTTCATTATTTCTGACCCTTCCAAATTAGAAAGCTATGGATACCTTGCAGGGATCTTGGACGCAGATGCTGGTATAGATTTTGTTTATATATTTCTGAGTATTAGTCTTATAGTTGAGCTATATTTGTATTAGATATATTTGGTATCGAGGATATGATGGATTAGATTAATGCTAGTATATTGTATTGTGATGGAGATACTTGGATATTATGGCATTTGATTTATGTTGGATCGGTGGTGTGGTTTGCATGGTTGGTTCGTTACTTTTTCCTTACAGACTTTTGAGCAAGTCATGACAATTTCTTTGTCCAGATGGGTAATTCGGAGTGATCATGCCCAGATTTGGGTATTATATTTGGATATCAATATTCTAGGGTTATATTTTGAGGATTTTAATTATTGTTAATTATTAGTAGGACGTACTTTTGGTCCGGGTTTGTGACACTACCATACCAAACAAAAGCACCCACATGGACACAAAGAAGGAAGCAAGGCTGCCTCAGCCTCACAGCTGCTTGCATCTGCTCAGTCTCAAAGGAGAGGCCAAAAAACTAATAAAAAGGGAAGACGTTCCCAGAACCAATGTATGGTACAAGTTTACACAGTGCAACTATAGCCACTACACTGTTTCGCCTGGACTTGTTTGATTCAGGCAATTGTGCCTGAGTTGCAGCCGCATAATTCCTATCCACTAAAAAGAATGCTTGCATAAAGAAAAAATATTTAAACACCTCCACAAAATGGAGAGTAAAGGGAAGAAAAAGTACATGTAGCTTAATCATGACTTGAAAATAAAAAGTGTGAAAAGGAGCTCTTTAGTGGCCAGGTTAATAAGCGCAAATGTTTTGTAACTTCTATCCTCAACCTATTATTCAAAATCAACAAGCTTTGGTGCCATTTTCCCACCCAAAAAGAAAGAAGAAAAGCAAATGTGGAAAACATAATGAAGGATTAACTGTAAAAAGAGCTTAATAAAAGTGATTGTAATAGATCTTACACAAATATTCGATAATTCACCATGGTATAATCTAGGAAGAAAACAAACAACACATCAGACAATCAAACATAGCAACAGATGGAAAAATGAAAGATCAGGAGGGCAATCAGCAAAAAAGAAATAAATAAAGCAAACAATAGAGAATGGTTATATCTTAAACTAAACTGCAATCAGATTTCCAACAAAGAACTGTCATTACTTACAGACAATGTCAACCATCATAAGACCAAAACAAAAGGAGAAAACACTAGTTGATTACTTCAAAGCAATTCCTGTTTATACATACCGAATCCAAAATCTTTCCATCCCCATCAAATATGATAATTCGATGGTGATTACTGTCTGAAAGGAAAAATCGGTTACCAGATTCATCCACAGATATGCATGCTGCAGTAGCAAATGGATAATTCAGAACTTGGTTTATCAAACTATTCAGGTGGAAGCAACTACCTACACTCCATGGAATACAAGACCATGGAATAACAATATAAAATAAAACTGCTTTAAGAAAGTAAAATAGTATAACTTCATTGCAATACATTCAAAGTAAAAACTCTGGAAGCATTTATAGGTTAATTTTCAATATCCTCTAGGGATACAGAAATACAGATTTTCCCATATGAGATACATTTTTCCTTGCAGTCACCGTTTTCCTCATTTTCAATCAAGGAAAGAAGCAATGAACAAATAAATGCTGCAATTCCAGACAAATAAAATGTTGCCATGCAGGGAATTTTCTAGCTTCTCATGATCTCATCCAATTTAACTACAACTCTCCGAAAATTATAAAGATTGGAAAATTTGATCTCACAACAGCATAAATACCTTCCTGTTATTTTAAGAGAACACTGAATGAAAGGGAAGAAACGTAGAATTATGTCTCTGTGGACTCTCACTTTTTCTGGGGTGGGGAGAGAGCAAGTCTCTAGATGCCATGAATAGGAAAGTTTCACCTGGAAAGAGAAGAAGCAAGCTCTGTACAGAACATGGATAAGGTTCCTTAACGAATTTTGTCTGTCCTGTCCAAGTGCTCTTCAACCTATGGATAATTGCAGCATTATCGTTATGCTGTTGATTTAAGTCCATGATGGCTGCACAAAAGGAATTACTTGAAATTACCAAAACAAATGTTAAAAAAAAATCTGAAATAAATTCAAATTATGAAATAGTGATTTTAGAATGCAAGAACCGATATGAATAGGTGCAAAACTCTTGATTCCAGTACATGACAGGGAAAAAAAAACTCAAAAGGTCTTCCTTAACAACAGATACCAGCAGAAATAAGGCATAAAAACTAATAACATTAACCAAGCAATATTGAGCCAACTACGGGAAAAACAAATAATAAAACAAACAGAAGCATATCCCACCTTCTAAGGGTTCGAACTCCATCTTCTGCTATAGCTAGATATTGTCAACCATATTTTCAACAATAGGAGTGGTACCCCTATTGTAGTACTATGATCATGAATTTGTGGGAGTAACCATTTTTAGTTTAAAAAATTCTGCAAGCAGCCGATACAAGGTTGGACAATATACCATACACCAGCAGTGGCACTCGGGTGAAGGGCTCCAAGAAATTTCAGCTGCATAGTACAGACCTAAATGGGTGCCTGCCGATCTGACTTTGACATCAAGTTGCTAACTTATTTGTCCGACACTTGTTTGACAGAGTTAACTGCTGAAGTACTAAGGGAATGCCACTTTCAATGTGTAGTGAACTCCATCCTGAGCTGCTGGAAGTTTCAAGAGAAGAAACCAATGTAGACAGCCACTCAGAATCCCATGAGAACTACCCAATGGAAGCAACAACATGTCACCGTAAAGGCAATGTCCAGAGCTCTCCATACCAGTCCTTTGCAAATGAAAGAACTGGTAACTTTGCTGTCGTGGGCAACAGGAAAAAAAAAAAAAAAAGCGTTGTGCAAGAGTCCCTTTAATCCCCATTTGCTTGGGCACAGCGATATCTAGGAATTTTTATTTTTTCTATTTTGGTATACAAGACATCTAGGAAGTTATGAGTACTCCAGAGTCAACACAGTGGAATTTCCTTTTTCAAATGTGAAATGCGAAAGAGGCAGATTGGCGATCGTGTGGTTTGTTCCTATAAACCCAGTGACTTTCATGGTGTGCTATGTGTTAGAATCCAAACCAAGTTATATAAATATTTACATAATTTTTCTCACATCCTTGAATTTTTCTAAAAATCTAGATGAAGTTAATTTAAGTTTTAGTATTGTAAAAAAATTAGATACCCCATCTTGAACAGCAAGGACTTTTAATATATACTAGTATGAAATATTAGAAGGCCCAAGACCTTCTACATGGGAAATGAATTCAAAAATTCTTATTCCATATCCGATTGTTTCCTATTGCTATTGATTGCTTCTTTCTATTTCCGCACTTTTAACTAGCAACTTACTTTCATTCAACATATTTGACACTTAAACTTTTCATGTTTGTATCCCAAGATTGACCCTCGCACTTAAGTGTACTAGGAGGTTAACTTGGTTGGCGTGCGACTCATGGGAACGAACGCGCCACACAGTTTTTAGAGCTATAAAAGTCGGACCGTAACAGCTTGTATTAGAGCATAACTTATAAGAGAAGCAATAAAAAATGCTCAGTTTTGCGAAAAGCTCATACGGTAGGGATAGCAATGACCAAAGCGACACCATAGCCAACTACTTATACAACTCCTGTGGTTCAACAGGCCAATTAGTTAACTCTTACAGTTCATCTGACTGTAATAGTTAGTCTTGAAATTTTTTAGAGAAAGGTGATTAAGCTAGAAACTTGAGACAAATCATTTGATGGGATGGAAAGATAGGTGGATAACCTCACTATCCAGTTAAAGTCCCTTGAATAGGTGGTCCAAGACCTTACAAAGGGTGTTTGCGACTCAATAAGAGTGTTGGAATAAGAGAATGTCAAGCTCGCTAGTAAGGTGAGCCTTCTAGTACGTGCTGCTGCAACAGATGGAAGTGACAGAGTTAAACCTCCGAAACCTCACTCATATGGTAGCGTATCAAATTCAAATGAGCTTGACAACTTCGTCTTCAATCTAGAGCAGTACTTTATGGTTGCAAAATGAATTTGGATAAGGTTAAGGTTTCCATAGCGACAATATACCTTACCGATGATGCCAAATTATGGTGGTGCACCAAATATGAGGAAATTACCCAGGAGAGATTGAGTATCGACTCGTGGGAAGACCTTGAGAGAAACTGATGGCACAATTCTACCCTAAAAATACTAAATTCATGGTATAAATGAAAGTAAAACAGATCAAGCATAAATTTTTCAACATGCATGTTAGATATCAAAAACATGCCTGACAACAATTGTCTCTTTCTTTTCATATACAAATTGTAGTCATGGATTCAGATGGAGTTATTTAGGTAGCAGGTATAAAATTTGACTTCTACCCTAAATGCAACCGAAAGACTTATAAATTATGCCATTGAGAGAGCAACTATAATTATGGGAACGATGGTAATCTATCAAATAAGCCAACGCAGAATACATCTAGCATCAATAAGTCGGAAAGCAAAGCCGAAAGTTAGGGAAGTAACTTTGAAAAAGTTCATCACTAGTGAACTCCAAAAGCTCCAAGAGAAGTACTAGTATACCTGTGAGTAAAAAGGTATCTTCTAGTAGGTGTTTCATATGTGATGGGGTGCATAAGGTGGCAGAATACTCCCTCAAAGGAGCTCTAAGTGCGCTACGAAGGAGAAGTGATCAACCGGAGTCAAGAGATAGCAAAAACGATAGCGAGTAAGTTCCATAGGTACGATCCACCTCCTGTATACAATGGAGAAGCATGCTTAGGCATCCACCAAGTCCACATATTTAATATACGTGGAAATTCAAGTGAATGGCAAGAGTGCCCAAACTATGGTCGACAGTGGCACCACACACAATTTCGTGGCTGGGATTGAAGCGGGTTAACTAAGTATGCAGCTACAGTGAGATGGCGGCAGCATGCAGGCGTAAACTCAAAGGCAAAGTCTACCATCAATGTTGCCAAGTCTGTGCCGATATGACTTAGAGAATGAAATAGGAAGCTGAATTCACGACAATACCTATGGATGACTTTGACCTTATTTTAGAGATGGACTTCCTTAAGACGACTAAGGGAGTATCTATGTCCCAATTAAACTTAGTGCTTTCATAAGCGAGTCTATATCTGGTGAGCACCTTAAAAGGCCAAAAAACATTTGAGAGGGAGAGTAAGGACTCCGGCTTAAAAAAGGTTTGAAGAAAACTGAGCCTACCTTCCTTGTAACATTGTTAGTAGAAGAAGACATCGAGGTTGGGTTTGAAGTCAGGCTGCTCCTAAAAGAATTTGAGTAGTCAATGCCAACAGAGTTACCCAAGGTTCTTCCACCTTGGAAAGCGGTGAATCAAAAGATCAAACTAACACTGAAGGAACATACAAGATGGCATCTTTGAAGCTATCAAAGCTTCAAAAACAGCAAGATAGGTTAATCAACTTAGGGTGCATCCACTATTCGAAAGCACCTTACAGAGCCATTATTCTATTTCAGAAGAAACAAGATGGGAGCATGCGTCTTCGTATTGACTACAAGATGCTAAATAATGTGACCGTAAAGAACTACGATCCAATTCCTTTGATCGCTGACTTATTGGATCAATTAAGTAATATGAAATACTTAATAAAACTCAACCTGAGACCGAGCTATCACCAAGTAAGAATCACAGAGGAAAATATGCCAAAAACTGTATGTATTTCAAGATATAAAACTTTTGAGTAACTCATAATGCACTTTGATTTGACTGGCGCCCCAACAACATTTTGGACATTAATAAACCAAGCATTCCAACAATACCTTGACAAATTTGTGGTGGTCTACTTAGATATCACAATGATATATAGTTCAAGCATAGAAGATTACCTAAAACATCTAAGACTAGTGTTCCAAATGTTGAATATCTACGTGAAGCATGAGAAGTGCTCATTTGCCCAAGAGATCAGCTTTCTGGGACACTTCATGGGACGAGGTCAGATCAAAATGGATTGAAAAAATATGCAAGCTATATCAAATTGGTAAGTCCCGACAGGTGTAAGCGAGATACGCTTATTCCTTGGCCTTGATAACTACTATCGACGCCTCATAGAAGGATATTCAAAGAAATTAGTGCCTTTAACAAATTTATTCAAGAAGGATGGAAAAAAAGATTAGTCAAAGTCATATCAAAAATCCTTCAAGGAGCTAAAATGTGTGGTAATAAAGAAGCCTATACTAGCCCTAAGCCCTCCCAAATACTACGAAGCACTTTGAGGTGCAGACCAACACGCAGATTTTGTCCTCAAATGGGTCTTATTGCAAGAAGACCATCAAGTAACCATGAGAAAAGGAAGCTAAATGAGGCCAAACAACATTATGCAACCTAGGAGAAAGAGTTGCTAGCAATCGTGCATTGTCTAAAGATATAGGACACTATTTGCTTAGCTCCAAGTTCGTGGTGAAAACTGACAACTCTACCATCAGCCACATCCTCACGCAACCGGAATTAACTTCAATGCAAGCACACCATGGCAGAAGCTCTTAGCGGATCTTGACTTGGAGGTAGAACATAAGAACAAACACTGCAACAAAGCCACAGATGCCCTCAATAGAAGACATACATTGCTGCCTTGTCATGAGTAGCCCACCTATTGGCAAGCAATATTGCCACGATTATCAAAGAATAGGTAAAGTTAAACCTTGAGAATAACCTAATGGCCATGATTCTACTGCAACTGATTTGAGAAAGCATGACTCGAAGATTTTGGGATGATGATGGATTAATATTCATGGAGGGACACCAGGTTTTCATACCTAAGGTTGAGAGATTGAGGAAGATACTCCTTAGATAGTGCCATGACACTCTAGGATGGTTACCCTGGGTGACAGCATACCTTGAGCCCATTCCAAAAGGACTATTACTAGCTCTAGATGAAAGACGATGAAATGAGATTTACAAAGATGTCTCATCTGTCAACAAAATAAGATTAAACGTCAGAAGCCAGCGGGGTTACTAGAACCCCTCACAGTACCTAGTAAACCCCAAGAGTGTGTTTTCCTAGACTTCATCATTGGGCTATCCAAGATTAGTGAATACTCGTGTGTCCTAGTGGTTGTAGACTGCTTCTCAAAAATACACCACTTTTGTTCCGACATTAAGAGATTGTTTAGTGGAGGATACAGCGTCCCTTTTCATCAAGCACATCATCAAATAATAGAAAGTGTCCAAAAGCATTATTATAAGTGATAGAGATAGTCGGTTTATCAAAGTCTTCTGGTCAGAACTGCTAAGACAATATAGTTCAGAATTGAATATCTCATAGAATTACCATCATCAAACTGACAGCCAAATGGAAAGATCTGCGCCATTTTGCAAGGGCAGAGCAGAAGGATTAGGTGAAGGTCAGAACTACTATATGGTTCATCAAAAGCATTATTGTAAGTGACAGAGATAGTCGGTTCATCAAAGTCTTCTAGTAATAATTACTAAGACTATACGGTTCAGAATTGAATATCTCATCAAGCTACCATCATCAAACTAACAACCAAACGGAAAGATTCAATGGCCTTCTCGAAGAGTATCTGTGCCATTTTACAAGGGCCGAGCAAAAGGATTGGGTGAGGGTTCTCAATATTGCTTAATTTTGTTTTAATACTCAAAAGTACTCTTCTTCAAATAAGGGTTCTTTTGAGATTATAATATGTTAGCAGCCACTTTTTCCACACACTATAGTCAACCATGCAAAGACAAGTGTCCTTGTGTTTCAAACTTTGCCCAGGAGTGAAAGCAAAACATGGAGATTACAAAAGCCTACTTAGATAAAATATCTCATTGAATGAAGAAATGGATATACCAAAAAAGGTGACGTCTATACAATTCAATGTGAAAGATCTTGAATTTGTGAAACTTCCCCAAAAACAAATGCGATTCCTCAAAGGAAAAGATAAGCACTTCCTGCAGAAATATAAATGCCCTATCCAGATCATTAATCATGCGAGGAAAGCCTTGTATAATATAGATCATCTAGAATAAATGGAAGTCTACCCAGTCCTCCATATTAGCTGTTTAAAGCTGTATTATTCCAATATGAAATACCCTTCACCCAACTTTTTGCAAAGCACTAATAGTGGATTGAAGTCACCATCAGCGCTAAAAATTAAAGAGATCATTACTAAACGGGAAGTAATCACATCAACTAAAAGAAGGAGAAAGAAGTGCTCATGAAGTGAAAGGAGAGACCAACAGAAGAAATAAGCTAGAAACTTGGTGAAAAGTGAAACCAAAGAGGAGAGAAGTCAAAACTACATTGAAAATCAAATTTGTAACCACCGGCATCTCCTTGCACCATCAAGCAACTGATATTCACATCAAGCACCTCCAGACCTTCCCTTAAGTTAATAGTGGCAAGTCAAGTTAAATCAGGAAGAATCTCAAGAAATATTCGTTAAATTGGGATTTCTCTGAGTAGTGCCAAGGTTTTAAATTTCATTATCAGCGAAATTCATGATGAGGGCTGGAGGTCCATCACTAAAGCTTGGAGGAACTGTCTAAAGACATCCTCTGTTCATATGCTGGGGAGGGTTCTCTGAAGATAAGCTGGGTAGAGGACACAGAGAGTTTATTGCTACAGCTGGATCTCATTCAATCTATGGGAGAATTGCAGAGCTACTGGTGATGCTGGGGTGAAGAAACAACCAAGAAGTAGCAGACAAAGAGCACAGGATGCCCATGATTCCAGTTTGAGCGGAAGGGAGATTGATGTTAACAGGATCAACACCAAAGGGAGTTCTTTTCTAGGTTTTGGAGGTTTGATTAAGTATATTTTACAGTTCAACTAATTATGCAGTTTACTCCTTTGCATGGAAGTCTTTTTTGCGATTATGTTGAGGCTGCCAAATGTAGAGCCCATGTCTGCTATCAGCGAGGATGTGGTGAAGATGGACCGTGAGCATTCCTTTTAGAATGACACCCAAGGCAAGCTCTTATTACCAATGGTTGGTCCAGAAGTTTCAAGCTTCACAATACATTCAAAAGTAATCTTCCACTAGGATTTTTATTCAGCTAAGACTATTTTGTTCATATGGCCGCTGATCCAATGGGGGCTAGGGAGGCCTGTCCAGAATCCAGATCCTTTGATGTAAATATTCAAGGGTGTGAGATCAGACAGCGTTCAACAAGGCAGATGTGAACGATTATTGAGTAACTTGAGCAATCACATTGGTTCTTCCTTCAACGGCAGCTGAAATAGTAGTGGATTTGGCTAACTGTGCTTATTCTGCTTCCTATAAAAGAGAATCTCTCGATCAACAAAACCATTCTTGGCTTGATCGCATTCATACAGGAAGCATCTCATGCCATGATTCCTGTTATTGACTAGGCTGGAAGTGAGAATGATAGAATCCACTTAGAGTGTAGGAAAGAAAGCAATGGTTTTTGTATTTATTATTTTCCGATCACTGGAAGCAATCTTCACTGACACAAGGATTTCATCAACAACTTCTAGAAAATTGCTTATTTCAATCAAGGTTTTACTGATATCAATGATGGTGACAGGATGTGATGATGGATTTTTATTAAAAGTTTGAAGGTTTAATATTGATTGTGTCAGTGCCACTCAGCTAGAGGAGCTGCTACTTATGCGATTCATACTGTTGTGGCAATGGGATTTGAGCCCATGGAAGATGTTGGCTCTTGGGAGTGCTCCAGTCCGATGGGTATGAAGTTTGCTTCAAATTTTAAGTCAGATAGGTCAGATGATAATGATGTGAATTGAAGCTATTTTGATGGGTTAAAACAATTTGTTTACAGTGTCTTGAAGAAATAAAAGGTTTCTAGGATTGTTCTTCATGAAATGATGGATTTCAGCAAGTTTTAGGGTTTCCTTTCTCAAACACTGAAGGTACACATTAAAAGAGATTGAAGTAAGGAAGCTGCAGCAATTTAAAGGAAGATTAATAATAGAAACCTTTTTGAAGAAATCGATGACGAAAAATAAGTTGCTTATATAAGCAGAACTAAACAACGGATTGTCGAATAAGGGCTAAAATTATGCAATCACGATGTAGAGATTATTTAGATTCATGAGAACTAAACAAAGCCTAGTGATTAGAGTAAGGTTGTGAAAACCGGAAGAGTAAGGCCTAAATTTGTTTGTGATAACAAAATACGATTTATTTTTCAGTGTGAGTTTCAAAAGCAAGTCCTCGATACTATTCTTTCCAGACTTCATATAAAGAGTCATGTCAGAGTCTTCCTATTTTTCATCCATCCTAATACTTCTAATAGTAAGAGTTTCATCATAACAACTTCAACGACTACGATTATGATAATATATTAAAATAAGTTAATCTCGTCTTACAATGCTAACCATCCAAATTATCAAGATAAAATTATCAACCGTCTGGAATATTAGGGATTCTAAAATGGGAGGACTCTAACAATGCCCCATATAAAGTGCAAAAAGTGCTAGACGAATAGAGACGCTTGAATGCATGAGAAAATCTCAAAACTCATGTGGCAAAAAAAATGAAGACAGATGGCAGGAGAGCCATATATGTGGCATTGTTATTACTTGAGGCAAGATAGGAATCTCAGAGACTTCCAAACAACAGCAGCAAGGTCACGGAAGTGGTAGAAGATACAGTAAGCAATGCTGAAAGCATCAAAAATTATGGGGATGCCCAGACATGTAAAACATGCAAAGGCCTAAATAACCTTAGAGGGGCAGTTCAGCTCCACAAAAATAGATAGCTCAAAGCCAACAAATATACTTGAAAAAACTTCCCACATCCGTCACACCCCATGTTACGTACTCGTCAATATCCTCTCCGGAGTTCACTCACTGAACGTACCGGGCCCAGTAATTCATCATTGGCAGCCGCGGTACCACCGTCGGACACAGATGCTCTCGGATCACCCAACCATCTCTTAAATTTAGAGTATATATATTCAGTTAGTGCATATGGGTCTGTTAGTATATGCTACTATTATATTTTGTCTGTTATTCTACCCACGTGATGGTATATTCCCCGTTTGTTGTTCCCGTTTCCCGTTCCCCGTTCTAGATTTCCATTTCCCATTTATATTACTCTGACACGAGTATAATGAAAGTAGAGAAATATTTTCCCCCTACCCCACTGATTCTCTCTCTCTCGTTCTGTTCTCTCCCTCTTGGTCTCTCAATCTCTCACTCTCTGCTCCCTCGCCTGAACTCCTCTCTTCCCTGCCACTCCCGATTTCTCTCCTCTCTGCACTATTCTGCTCTTCACCACCCCGGCATATTACACCTTGGCCAAACTGTAGCAGCATTACCGCTGGCTTACTGTAGCAGATCAAGGTCTTACTATAGCACATTCTCTCGACTTTTCCTCTGTTTTCCTCTGCCAGAGCTCCCCTCTCGCAGCCCTTCCTCATCACGCCTGCAATTACCACGATACGACCATAGAGTTCATATCAAATGGTGCTCTCGTTGAGAGCAACGCAGAGGAGATTGAAGAACGAGCACTCGACACACTCAAAGCGGCCATCGCCGAGCTGGCCAACGCGATGAAGGAACTACAACGGGCTCCGACAGAATTCGGCGCCACCATGTCCACCGTGGTTTCCACCACAGCACAAATCTAGTCGTCCATGGTGGAACTCAGCCGGTCATTCCACAGATTCGAGCAATACCCTAACTGCTTACCCTCAATGTCGAAGGAGTTACCCGAGTTGAAGACGACCATACCGCAACACTCATCAGGTAACACCTCTAAAACTCCCACCATTGAGCACTTTCCGAACTTCCTCGCCGAAATTTCTCATCCCTTGTCTCAAGACAAGAACAAACTGCTACACACCGTCAATCCACCGTTGCTTCCAAACCTTACTTCGTTCCTAACACCGTCGACTGCGACTCCACCGTCAACTACTCCAACCCTACCCTTACCACCCCATGCGTTCCCTGATTTCCAAACCGCTACTCCACCTACCACCACAACACCGCACAATTTTCCTCCTCCACACAGCCTCCCACCTAATCTACCGATTGCGACCTTGCATCTAGCAGATCTAGTCTTGGCCAGCGAACGTGGGTTGTGCTCCAAGTGTGAAATGTTTCACAGAACGTTTCACATTACTTCCCAGCTTTTCGTTCCAGTTACCCAGGCCAACTCCAGTGATAGAATTTCTAATATATCTGTTTCCAGAGATGGATCCTCAACCATTTCTAGTGTTGAAGTATGTATGCGTGCTCCCTTCAGCATTGGGTACCCCCAACAAACAGTCATCCAATCATTTTTGTAAGACCGGTGAAGACTAGGACAAATCTGAAAATGGAGTTGAGTTGGAGGTGCATTATATTAGTATTTTGCTTGATGGAATAAAGTTCCATGCAGGCCGTGTTACGGGGACGCCTTTCAAATTCACTCTTGGACAAGGACAAATTATTAAAGGATGGGACCCGGGAATCAAGACGATGATAGGTGAAAATGCCATCGTCATTGTCCCTCCAGCGCGGGATTCTGGTGAATCCGGCTCTCCTCTAACTATTCCCCCAAATGTGGCCCTCCAATTTGTTAGTGGACTTGCTGTCATGTGTTAGTGTGAGGGAAACTGAAGGATATGTCCGCCTCATTGATGGAGTGGTTGTGCATGTGAACTGGATTGAGAAGACTGCTTCTTTGATGAGTTTATGTGGTCATATTAGTCCAGTTGAATGCGTAGCTTTTGACTTATCAGAGGGTTTGGTGCTTGCTAGAGCATCATTTGGTGCAATAAAGCTATGGGATCTGCAAGACACCATACCACTCGTTTGGTTCATATGTTGTCAAGGCACAATGGAGGTCATTGCTGTGAGGACAATGATATACATTGTGCTCCTTATTGGATTTGTTCTACCCTTTATTCAGGCCATGTATGACCAGTCAGGAGGATACAAGACCCCTAATAGGAGGAATATTCTAGGCTTCGAGGAAACCATTTCTCTGCCACTTCTAGTTTGTATAGATACAGAGAAAAACATGACCTCCATCATCAGCATCCTTGCAGCAGTAAAATCCAGCAAAACCATTTCCATAGCTATCATTGCTCTCCAGCTTTTGTAGACCATTTGCAGAGCAATGCCTATCCTAGAGCTCTTCCATCAAGTCAAGACGACCGCTGCTAACCTCACTTGTGCTGATCATAATGCCAATGCCTGCCGATATATTGACTGCCATGGCCAAGGGTATCCGAAGGATCCTTATCAAGGAACCGGCCAAGGCTTTTTATGCAGTGGACTACTTGTGCCAGACCCTGCAACAGATGGCAATATTGAAGCAATTTTTAGCAGGGCCAGCCCACTAGGAGCTGTTGAACGGCCTGTTGATCTATTTCTACCCTCTTCAAGCTCTAGAAGCCTTACTGGAACAGAGAGATTCCTCTCTGCATTCTTGGAGAACATCAGGAATACCAGATGTCTTTATACTGCAAAAAACTTTCCAGCTTCACTGGGAGCACTTGATTCCATCAAAGAACTTTTGCTAAAGATTCTCAACCAACCTGATTCGATGATTGCTAAGCGCCTGCACGATCTATATGGTGCCCCTGAATTTCATTATGGGCATGTCCAAAGTATGAATTCAAGTGCTCTGAAGCATAATGTCAATACAAGAGGATGTCAGACTGGAATGGAAGCTTCAGGGAAGATCTATATTCGCTTTTTGAGTGGAGCAGAAGCTGTCTCACTATGTGGAGACAATACTATTCATATTCAGTTGGGAAGGCTTGCCTCAGTGACTTCTGACCCTGAAGGGAGAACACCTGGAGAATCTTTGGAGGCATCTGGACTGCTACATTGCTTTAAAAAAAAAAGGGGGTTGATCAGTTGTATTGTCTTCCCGACACAAAAGCCAGTTGCAATGTCTGGAACCCATGCGCTGGAAAGTCAAGGTTTCGGACATCCAACTATGTCTGATCAGTTGCTGTGATTGTCTTCGGCTGGTACGTTAAGCATGATTGGGCTTCCGTCCGATCGAGCACTCGAGGAGGACAATGATATACAATTGATTAGTGGGATAACAAAGTCAAGTCTTACAACAAGCTCAAGTCCGTCTCCTCCACCAAGGATTTCACTCTTGAAGATTCTTGAATTAGAGGTCCTAAAATTTCTGCTGTTAAAGGATTTCACTCATGCAAGGAGATCCAGTGGAAGAAAACCCTCCGATGAATGCATGTTTCTGGGTGAATATGTTTCTTGCTTTGATAATGGTGACAACACAAAGCTTCGTGTGATGGGAAATATTTCTGCTGGTGCTGATGGAAGTAGTAATTGTATGTTCTTTCAGGCTGTTCTGTTAGTTCGTCGACGCACATATGATGAAGCACGAGAATATGTTGAGTGGGCAAGAAGCTGTTGGGCAACTGACCTGGCAGCACTGGTTCTGGAAAGCTGTGTGCGGTCCTACAGCAATATATCACTTCATAACACTTTTCTCTCATTTAACCTTGAGGACAATGTTATTTTGATTGGGATGGCAATGTTACGTACTCGTCGATATCCTCTTCGGAGTTCACTTACTGAACGTACGGGGTCCAGTAATTCATCATTGGCAGCCGCGGTACCACCGTTGGACACAGATACTCTTGGATCACCCAACCATCTCTTAAATTTAGAATATATTCAGTTAGTGCATATAGGTCTGTTAATATATGCTGCTATTATATTTTGTCTGTTATTCTACCCACGTTATGGTATTCCCCGTTTGTTGTTCCCGTTTCCCATTCCCCGTTCTAGATTTCCATTTCCCGTTTATATTACTCTGACACCAGCATAATGAAAGTAGAGAAATATTTTCCCCCTATCCCACTGATTCTATCTCTCTCATTCTGTTCTCTCCCTCTTGGTCTCTCAATCTCTCTCTCTCTCTACTCCCTCACCTGAACTCCTCCCTTCCCTGCCACTCCCAATTTCTCTCCTCTCTGCACTGTTTTGCTCTTCACCACCCCGGCATATTACACCTCGGCCGAACTGTAGCAGCATCACCGCAGGCTTACTGTAGCAGACCAAGGTCTTACTATAGCACACTCTCTCGGCTTTTTCTCTGTTTTCTTCTGCCAGAGCTCCCCTCTCGCAGCCCTTCCTCATCACGCCTGCGATTACCATGATACAACCATGGAGTTCGTATCACCCCCACCCCCTCCCCAAAAAAAGCTCACATCAAATGTCCTGATTAAAATTATTCATACAAAATAAAAATGCAATAAGTTTTCATACATCCAATCCTTTATGACTCAACAGTGTAGTTGATTGCCAAAAGGTCCACAAACAATCATTTAGTCGCTCTATCCACACAAATATTACTTTCTCAGAAAATCGATCAACAACTTTATTGGCTTTTAGCTAGAACTTTTCATCTCAGTTAATTCTCTTCAATATTGATATTTTTCTAAGTGCTCTTCACTGTTGAGTGTTGTGCTTATTTTAAATCACTACAGAAGCAATACCAAACAACAAATCACCAATAGGACAAATACAATTCTAAATTCAAAAGCTCCATTAATCATCAGTGTTCAACACACATCAGCAACTGCAATGTGAACCAGCAGCGGTTTGAATGCTTAGCAAACGTACCTTTCTGAAGAATTACAATGTCTGTGTTCCTCCCATGATATGATGGACTTCCAAAATCTTTGAATAAAATGTAACATGCACCATTTCCAATCTAGATAAATTAAAAGAGTTTAAGAATGGACAGTATATCAATGAATCATATTAAAAAATTAATATATCACAATATTATTCAGAGCTTTGTGATTTTGGGTTGAATTGATTGGAAAGCTCAATCCCTCCCCAATGACTCGGAAAAAAACTGGGCCAAAAGAATGTAGATAACATCATGGTTCAGCGCACAGTAGTCTGCTGCTGCTGATGCAGAACATGAGGCAGTGTAAAATGATGGTGAATGCAAGCTGGTGAAGCGGAGATGTCTCAGGCGCTTTGCCATAAAGTTGGAAACAATTCATTTGGTTTTTGAGCATCAACTGCTTTGCGAGAAACAAAGAAATGAAACACCGTTTAACACCACAGGGCCTGTTTTTTTCCTGAAACAAAGAAATGGCTGGCAGAATTTCCCATAATAAATGAAGGCATTTATCTTTCATCCGGATTCAGTCTTTTTTTTTTTTGGTTGGGTGGGGGGGCCTTCCATCCATTGTTGAAGAAGGAATCTCGCCTATCCCTTTTGCTCTCTCTACTATTCAACATTTTCCTGAGGAGTCAATCAGTGAGGGAATCAATCAGTGAGGGAGGGAATCATATGATTTTGTTGTATATTTCCTATATTTTGCATCGATGTGATTAATTCTTTTAAATTGCTGCACATTGTTAGTGCCCCCTTTCTACATAGTTTTTATAATCAAACTCCTCTTGTTAATCAAAATTTCTGTGAGAGCCCCTTGTCTTTATGTAATGAAAATTCTAATTTCCCAGTCATATAGAAGGTCTGAAAGCCACCTCTGGGAATGTCCTGTTGGACAATAAGATAGGAAAGGTAATGTATTCCTTCATGATGACATTAAGCAGATCATTTTGATTGGTAGTAAAGCAACTCAAAGAGCTGGACTTGAAAGCGAAAACATGGAGCCAAGGATACCTGCAAAAGGGGGGAAAAGGAGGTTAAACCAGATCTCATATTGACTAGTCCAAATTCAAGAAGGCAACAGCTACATGTGCACCAGTTTATCTACCTCTGCTGGAGAAACTTCGCTTTTTCAAGCATAACAAGGGGCTCACAGCCCAATGCTGGGGGAACATCCACCGATGTGACAGCAAGAACTAAACAGACTCCATCTTTTCGGAAGAAATCCTTGCTTTCTGCAGCTCTATTTAACCAACAATGATGACAGCCTGTTCATGAATAACAAAAATGGGGATGGACAAATCAATATTAATTTATTAAATGCTCAGGAAGAAGCTAATCGCAATTTAGCTCAGAAAAAGACAATGAAGTTAGTGATTTTCATACACATATATGCACACACGGGTTTTCCTAATGAGTTTCCTATAAGGGCACTTAGCAGTATTTTTGGAAAGCGTATGTGCATTTAATGTGAACAATTTCCTTGTGAATTGTGACTTGTAATTATGGAATAGTTGTTTTGGCAAGTACTAAATATATTTTTTGATTTTAGTTGCACCTTAACAATTACCCTAAGACATTCATGAGAAAGACCCATATACATATAAAGATTGGCCAAGGCATAAAGCTCCCACATATAAGCATTACACAAGGGTTCCGATTACTTGCAGATAAATAGTGGTGAAACATAGGGACAGATATGCAGAAGATCAGAAGATGCTCTCCAAGATATTCTTGTCAGCAATGTAAAAAACTTCTTCACAGAAAAGCCCACGATGCACAGACAGACAGCACAATAGACCAACAATAGCTAACAAATAATGCAATCAGAAAAGGAGGTATATCCAGAGGAAAGAGAGAACTTAGTAAATGAGAGTAGCTTATTTGCACCATTTAGAAAACAAAAGGTATAAGATGGCCACTTGCCAACTCCGATATTAACTCCGGTATCAACCAATTTATCAAGCCGTTAAGGTCACTAAAATTAAAAAACCAGCAATTGCAGATGGAGAAGATATGTAACAGTTCAAAAAGCAGCAAGAAAATAAGGTCTTGAGCACTATCTTACTCTATTAAACAGAGAGGTAGCATTGCAGATGGAAAGAGGAAAAAAATATATTATTTAAGATCTAGTGATCAAATCGAGTAGAATATTACAAGAAAAGGAAACACAAAAATTAGCCTTGAAGATATTCAAGTATTTACCAAAAAAAGAATTTATCCAAGTAGGGTCCGAAAATATTACAAAGAGAATAAGATGAAAACCAAACCTTGGACCTGATCTTTTATGTAGTTACTAGTACTATATTAGTATGGTTGTACAAGTTGTACAAAAATAAACAAAACCTTATGTCCTATTGAGTAGGGCCTAGTTGAACAGATTATAAGAAGTAAAAATGCTGGATGAGTGGAGAAAAAGCATTTACAACCTACTTAACCCCCTCTAATGGGGACATGGGAGGGCAAATGGAGAAGAGAAGAAGGGAAGGGGGAAAGTAAAAGAGAAGAGAAAATATACAAGAGAGAGAGCATTCATCATCGATTTATTCAATTTGACATCATAGGCATTTGTTCCATACAATGTTGAAAAGTATCAATTCAAAGAAATGAGAAAATAGATCTACTAAGTTGAAAGATAACACATGAGGTAGGATAAATGAAAAAGTAAGAATAAGAAAACCTTATCAATTACTAATTTCTAAATGTCTCCTATAGTAAGCCTTCAAAGGTTTTGACAATGATTCCCATCAACCTCACAAAAAAAGTGGTTTATCAATATATAAAATTAAAGGAGATAATTGAAAATGTACTAATAGTCATCACAAAATCAATGTGTATAATTTGGTTTCAAACAAGGGTATCAACCACCAATGCTATGTATTTATTAAGAAGGAAATATGGAATACAACTAATGAAAATAATTGGAATTTGTTGTCCTTAGGAGTAGATAAGAGTGCGCCTTAGCATGCTAATAAAGATATTCCATTATCACCAGGATACGTGTCCCAATGATAAAAAACAACCTCTCTACAATGCATGAGCAGAGTTGCATACAACTATCTCCAAAGTCAAAAGTTGCCAACTATCTCATGGACTTCACCATCCTTTTCTAAATCTTAGGGGTTAATCCATGTATATTTTGTTTATGATAAAATCATAGAATTCAGAGTATTATATTTTGTTTGGTATGATTAGTTATACATTGTTATATATTGTCTACAATTGTAGAAGATTTACATTGCACTCAACCTCTGCATTTCATAGAGGGGTCCTAGCTATGTCTCTCCAACTTTTCACTTATTATCATCCACATATATGACATTTAAATGAACATTGGTACTTGGGGGAAATCCTCCAATTATAAGGGAAACATAGGCGAAAAATAGAACACACCTTTGTCATCCTGGGTATTAATCCAAAACTTGCACCCAAGTCCAGGTAACATAAGGGCAGAGAGCACCTACTAAACGATTAGATGATTGGTAATTATCAAGAAAAGATAATAAAATAGGCCATGATGGCTCAAAGATAGCTCCATATATCAACTTTAACTAAATGAATGAAAAGTGTAAGGATGGCAAGAAAACTCTACCACGCAGCCCAAGGAGAGTTGAATCTTGGTTTGTCATATGAGAGAATAAGTTATCTCCAACTTGCACTCTGCCCATTAAGGTGACGTTTGGTGCATGGAAGGCATTTTAGAACAATGATTTTATGCATACTTGCAAAACCTATATTAGTCACCATATAAAATCCATCTCTGATACCAATTCTTTGAAATGAGCTCCTGTATTCCTAGTTCTTTAAGTTCCAATTAATATAATTGAACCTTGAATGGATACTTGCAGAACTTAACTCTCAACCATTTATTCACAAATAAATTATAATGGAGCTAGATCAATACTGGTTGGCACAGGGCCTGGGCATACATCATGTTTTAAAAAGGAAATATTGAATGAATTGATCATAAATCATGATATTTTACTATATATTCTCCTTCACACTCTAACAAGTAAAGAAGGGCAATACAGAGGCTAAAGGGCTAACACCCAGGCAAGCAAATCTCTCTGATACTATACTAGTGAACAAAATTGAGACCTAAAAACTAGTTTTCTTTCAGGTTGTTCCAGGATAAAAGTACATGATTGGCATAATGTCACCACTCTTAAATAGAACACATCAGGTCAAGATCGACACTGCTTTTCAATTATGGGTTTGCAGAAAAAATATTATCATAGTGAAGTTAAAAATTCAATTATTTTCCTTTCTCATGAAGGAAAAACCTAAAAGTCAAAACAGCACATTTTTTGGGAATTGTACCCAGTGAAGTATACCTTGGAGCTCGTCAAAAGTAGACTTTATAAAGGACATAAGCTCCAATTCCTGAGAATCCTGCCTTGATATTTCTACTACAGTTGAAAACCTGGACGAAATCATACCTCAGCCATTTTGAGAACAGAAATTGTCAAAAAAAGCACAAATATTGTTGAATCTTGGAAATTAAGAATATCAGATCATGATCACACCATGGGAGTACCTTGATTTTCTTAATAGTTAATTTATGCTTTCATTTATTATGTTTTTCTCATTTTACTTTGATTAGTCATGTTATTCTTGTTTTAATAAAGAGGTAAGGAAGGATCGCCATATATTATTCTTCCTTGATTCTCTCATGCCTAATCACTTAATTTAAGGATGTATATTTTTTTACTAGAATTAAAGAGGAGTTGAGGACAATCAACGGCAGATCTTGTTGCCTCGGTTCCTCTAGTTCTTCAGTTTGTCCGGATATGACAATGAGAAAAATAGTGGATTACCAGTTTAATTATTCTCCAAATCCATCTCAATTATTCTTCATATATTAATGCCACATAAAGTAGCTCTTTTTCAGCAAACAAGACTCCTTTTTCCCATTAAAAAATGTTGGCCCAATACATAAGGCTCGAACGGCAAATGAAGTCGGACATATGAGTCTTATTTTTGCATCATAGAGAAACTGTTTTCATATTTTGAACCCATGAACTCTGGGTTAATAAAACAACCTTATCGTTACATTGATGCTCAAACTTACCATAAAAATTAGCTCAAAATTATTTTACCTAATCTTGTCCATCATCAAGGAAGAACATTAAGTTTATTAAAAGTAAACGAAAAAAACAAAAAAATGAACAATGAAACCCAAAAGGCAGAGAGGAGCAAGGTGGTAGATATCCTCCTGCTCCTAGTCCATGTCAGCTTTATGGGAGAGTGGGGGTGTTATTTATGAAAACATAGGTTGCTGGCAAATAAATATAGATATATTTGTGAAAGTGCACCACCAAATAATCACCACCAAAGCTCAGTTTTAGAAAAAGAGAACTGAAATTAATTACCTCTGTGCATAAAACCTACTCCCTGTAATAGTTGTGTCAATCTTTTCCCAGGCAAGAGTCAAAGTAATTGGAGAAAAAGATGATAATTTGGTAGACCGCCTACATTCTTGGTACTGAACACCTGAAGCGAAAGGCAAAATTTAGATGTTACATTGTCAACTTCCTGTGCTTTTTAGGAATGATCAAAACCAACACTACTCCCTGATCAACCTAATTGAGCAACCATTGACCAGTGACCACAAGTCAACTTACCCATGGCAAGATTATCTGCTGAGTTAATATAGTGAGGGGCAATATTCCCTCCATTAAAAAACGACTCATGAATCATACCAAAACACTTAAAATTCACAAATGATGCTTATTTGTTTATAACTGCTTGTAAATGAATCATTAAAATCCTATATGAAGAATCCCAAAGACTTTCAACTCCACTTCAAGCAGCACAATCAAATCATGTCACAGGTTTGTTAGCATTTGCACCATATTATCCCACAGTTCTGTCTTCCATTTTACCATAATGTTGCTTCAGATAAGGGACAACAACCTCACCAAGATCATGAAAGATGGCGCCATCAACTTCGTCAAAGAGGATTGCAAACATCCACCCATCCCTATATACCAAAAATACTCAGCCAAAAGAAAGTCCAATGTTGTTGAAGGTGCCCCTAGGCTCAAGGCTCAAAACTTGGCGCCTCAAAATACCTAGGTGAGGTTCATTCAAACAGACACACACCTAGGTTCTCTGGGGGCACCCTTTTTGAGGCTAAATGCACGTGCCTTGAGCACCTTATAGGTTTTTTTTCAACAAATTCAATTGTTTCTTTTTAAATTATCCTTTTATTTTATTTTATTTGAATTATTACGATTTTATTTACTTTTATTATAGTGCAATTTTATTTGATTTACTTTTATTTGATTAAAATTTTCTTTTATTTTAGAAACTTAAATCATATTTAATTAGTAAGTTACTTTTCTTTTCACTTAGTCTAGGATTTGGGGTTTTTTATATAATGACCTTACTTCTATTATTTAACATATGGATAAATGCTTGAGAAATTGAATGCAATAGACTATTGTGATTTCCTTCCCCCTCTCTCCATTGGTCTCCTCTCTTTCTTATTTCTACCCCTCTGATCTCTGTTTTGTCTCTACCTCTCTAATCTCTATTCTTGTCTCTATCCCTCTAATCTCTATTCTTATCTCTACCCCCCTGTCTCTCTTTCCTACTTTTTCTCTACCTCCCTACATCACAAACACACAAGAACAATAAATTCATTAACAATCTTGAAATATTGTTCTCAAAATACTAGTAAATAGTAGTTATCATCATCACCAAACAAAAATTTCATCTTCTCCTTCCTTAGCTCCTATATTTGAATAATTTCTTCATCTATAGATACCTCTATATTAGAACCTTCATTATTTACAAACTCTAATGGGACACGCTAGAGGCACATATTGTTCAAAGTTAAAATTATTTTTCAATTTAGTATAATGTGTATACTCACTCAAAAAATTTTTGATATAAAACAATTTGTCAAAAAATTGTTCTCAGCCGTAAGTTATTTATCCTCATAATAGTCAACAAGCATTCGTCTAGTCAATCACCCTTTACTTCTATTAATCCAAATTTCACAAACACCGGTTAGTATTAGAATTAACAATTCAATATAATAGCTAATTTAATAAGACAAATTTAATTTTTTTTTTCTTTCAAAAAACTATGAGATGCTTAAGGTGCACAACTTGAGCATCAACAAAAAGCCCACACTTTAGAGCCTAGGAACACACCTCTTAGAATGAGCCTCACCTAGGTATGTTAAGGCGCCAAACTTTAAGCCATGAACCTAGGTGTCCTTGAGGAGCTCCTTTCACAACATGTTAAGCAACAGAAAACAATCAATATTGCCACTGAACAATCAACTACCCTCCTATAGTTTAACCAATAATATTAACTCAACCTAGACCAAAAAAAAAGCGCTTCATTATTCTCAACCTGAACTAATGAACTTTTAATTTTCATTTTGCCAACATTATCTAATTAGCCAAAGGGGAAATTGGAGAAGTGGAATTATACCTGACAAGATTTGGAACGTTGTCTTTGAAATATGCCGCATCAGTTGAAATCTGAGACCCATTTTGGGAGGTGGGAGATAGAGACCACTAGTTTTCCAAAAGGAAGAAAGAAAAACGTAGAAAGTAGTACCAAGATGGTTGAAGTCTTCAAATTAGTTATTTTTTCTTAGAACTGAGGCAAGCGTTACCTACCGGCGCCACTCTGAGTGCTATGCCAAAGATGGGCTCAATTTTTTGTTCTTTTCTTTTCTCCAGTGCATGTTGGAACAAAAAAAGGTTATCAAACAAAGACCTGGGAATAATACAAATGGGCATCCAATTAGTAATATCTAAGGGAGGAATTAAATGAAAGTAATTATGCTTAAAATATGTACAAATCAACCAGGTTTTCCATTCTAAAACGACAAAAGCTGACTTAAAACTAATGATATACATAATATGCAAAGTAAAATTACGTCAGGACAATTCAGTACACAGAAACACAGTAGTGCAGGGAAGAGGAAATAGAGCATAGAAGAAAAAGAGAAAGAGGAAAAGGGGAGAAGCAAAGAAGAGAATAGAGAAAAAGGAGAGATAACCATGGGAAGGAATGAGAAACATAATCCCTCAATATCAATTTAACTCATCAATGACTAATCAAATAATAAAATTAGAATCCTTATATAAAAATATTCTGCTCCTAAGTTTATTAAAAAACATATATAAATTTCTAATTGACGATCACGTAAAATAAAAAAATAATAAAAATAAAATCTAACCGTCTTTAAATATCCTAAAAACTACCAAAATTATATTATTTTAAAAATTTCCACGACATAACAAAATATGAAAACAAATAAAATCAAATCTCTATGCATATCTCTGAGATGTCTACATTAACTCTTCCATTGTGGCAGATACTCGACGCAGTTGAGTAAAAATCCTAAAGCTCCCATTATCAATCTCCTAACCATAAGCTAAGTGATGTGCAATCCTTTATCAATGCCTGTAGACATGTGTAAGTGATGGCTGATATTTGACAGCACTACCAACTCCTCCCTGGTGAGAGGAACTCAAACCCAGCGATGGTCAATCTTGCTAATTCCAATAAAAGTCTAATATGTCGGATCTAGTTGCTGGAATATCTCTCTAGAAATCCAAACGCACTCTAAATTTGGTTCGTTAATCCAATGAACAAGGAAACACTAAATACAATCTATTGATACAAAATAGCATCAATTTATCTTTTGTGCCAATAGAGTTGGTAATTGTGTTAGAATGGGAAAGGTCTCAATATTCTGCTTACATGGAAGAACTATAAATGGATTATCTAATGAGTTGAAACTACCTTTCTAAGTAATTAAGCCCACGCATCTAAAGTATAGTGAAAACCAAAATGAAATGGAATATCAATAACATAGGCATTTAATCTAACTTGCTTTGAAATTTCAAATGAACCAACACTCGAGCCTGTAATTTCGAAACCGGGCTGGGCGAGTACCGCACTGGTCAAATCTAAATCATAACATAATCTTCAATATTAAACTCACCTATATTTTATGCAAGTCATGCAATATCCAGGATATTTAAATAGTTTTCCAGTAAAATTAATTACAAAAAATTCATGTCTAGTAGTTTATGATAATTTATAGGAATATATTTTGAATATTTTAAGTGTTATTTATGATTATGTGGATTTGGAAAATGCTAAGTATTTTAATAGTAAAATGAGTTATGCTTAAATGTTAGAAAGATAATTAATCATGTTAGGTGCGTTTATTTAACGAGGTAAAATAGATACCTAGGTTAAGTGTGGCCGGTTTATCAAGGTGTTATTTTGGTCACACTTGATGCTAAAACTTAATTCTGTAGGAACCCTAAATTGTTGTTAAGGCAGCAGATGATTAAGGATAAAAATGGTAGAGTTGATCAAGGGAAAAATGATAAAATCATAATTCCTCTAACAATCAAAATGGGTGTGTGAATTTGGCAGATAAAGATCATCAATTGGGTGAAAAGGAAACCATAATTCCTTACCTAGGGCCCAGCTATTTAGAAGAGAAATCTTCATACCTTAATGAATTGGATGACAACGTAGGATACCTGGTATTTATTTGTGGAGTTAAGGTTAATTGGGTAAAATTGCGAGAAGAATGTCACAAAATTAAGAGAGGTAGCGGTTATGATGTAGAGCAAGGAAACCCAAACTCTTCTCACTTAATGGCGTGGATTAATGTAGCCAAGAGTAGTGTTAGAACAGGAATTAAGTTAGCCATGATTACAAAAAGTAAAGTGGCTGAGTATGTGAAGAGGTTGGGTGTACATGGACAAATGTTAAGCTAGATACGTTCCATTGAGGTTATTATTAGCTAATAGGGGAAAGACTTGGCGTTACACACATTATTAAAAGAAAATTGAGAGAGAGGTGGAGAAATCTCTTGAAGTCCAAAACAAGGAAGAAGGAAAAGAGAAGAAAGGTGTTCCAATTATTCAAATAAGTAGATCAATTCCTTCCTTAGATATTCAAATCCATCCATGGTTTACAAGAATTATGTGAAATAAACCAGTCTTCACATGATATCATAGAGAAATATTTCTAAATGATTCGGCCAAAATAATTAATGATGGATTATGGAGCAAAATATATAAATCTTGCATATGTGCAGAGATCTTGAATTTCTGAAGGATAAAATTTATGAGACACATGGATCGTGTATATCACTTCATAGCATGAGTAGATTTGTGTTTTCGCATCTTTTATGGTGTCTTAGAATTATATTAAATTATATGATGAAATCATGAAAATAACAATTATTATCAAATAATTAATTACTGTAAAATTAGACTGTGAATTCGTGGTTTCTAGATTTTGGCCTTAAAAACGTGTAAAATATCATATTTAATAAGGTAGCAAATTTGATAAAATGAACATTAAATCTCTAGGATGTCTTCATCAATTTTCTCATGGTAAAGGAACCCAACCTCATCAAGTAGGAATCCCGATATGCTATAATCAATCTCTTTCTTGTGATACTTTTGAGTTGTCTCTGACTGTGTGCACTTGGTTAGGAAAAGCAGCAGTGTCATTGCCAGTGGGTGACATTGCTAACTCACTGTAGGAAATCACAAAAATGGGCAGCATCTTGCTGGCAGGTGTTGTCTGTTTTGTAAAGGTGGTAGCCTGTTTGTCAAGCAGTTTGTGGAGCTATTAACAAGTCATTGATTTTGGAGAACTAAAAAAAGTTTGAAAAATTAAGATTTAGTCTCTATTCAAATTTGATGCAGGCAACGAAAAATAAGTGTAGAAGAAGACAATGGGAAAAATGGGAAAACAGATAAGAGTATAAAGAAAAGTGAAAAACTGATATTATTAGGAAAGAAAAGAGAAATGCAATCTCTAAATATCAATTCGATTATCAATGACTAATCAAATAACAAAATTAAGATCCTCATATAGAAGTAACATGTTCCTAGGTTAATTAAGAAATAGACATAATTTCCCAATTAGCGATAATCTAAAATAAGAAAATAGTAAAAATAAAATATAACATCCCTTGAATATCATAAAAACTACTGAAATTATGAAATTCAAGAACCCCTAAGTTATGACAAAATATAGAAACAAATAAAATTAAATTTCTATACATATCTCTCATATGCCTGCATCACATAGCCTCTTCAAAGCAATGTTTAAGTTTGTCACTAAGGACCAGGGCTACCACATGAATGAAATATCAAAAGATATATGATATAATAGCTAATATAGGTAGTGAGCCTCCGATACTAATATTTTCCATATGTAAAAAAATTACGACATATTATCCTATTGGCAGTATATCAATTTATATTCAAAATATTGATAGATATGCCCATGATTTGGCCGACATATTAATCAATATTTCTCTGTCAGGTTACGATTCGTAGAAAAAAATTTACTTCCGATACCGATATATATCATTTGATATATCCAATACAATATGGCCACGACCGATACCGATAATGTTAACAATATTTCCATCCATGGTTACCACACAGTCCATACGTTTTCTAAATAAGAAAACAAAAACTAGTTTAAAGCATATGGAACACAAATATAAAGGATACATTAACCTGAATATAAAACTCCATCAGGATTTATGCCTTGCCGTTGTTTCATTGGATAATCTATTCTCAGGCTCTCAGGATATTATTCAGCATAAGCACAATCCCTTGTTTTGAACTATTATTTTCAACAACTATCTGGAACACTTATTCTCTCCCCACAGGTAAGACATGCAACATCTAAAAACTCCTAGATATGTCTCTCATTTAAACTATTTAGAGAGATTTCCAACAGAGCAATGATCATCTCATTTGGACCTTCCTAGAGAAGGTTGGGGTGAATTCAAGACTTTTAACAAGTTTCTCAATGCTTAGATAATTATGTTCTCTCAATAACTTGATCGTTTGATCTCCAACTATTTGATTTCAACAAACAAGAAGAATGTCTCGCATAGCATCTAGTCCTGGTATTTAAAAAATTTAAGCACCAACTATTAAGAAATGCTTAAACATTAAGAAATGTTTTGTTCTGCCAAAACTGTCTGAAAGAAGGGTTCCTTGGAGCTGAAAAGTTACTGCTTAAACTTCAAAAGTTTGTGAATTATAAGGGGGGCTGAGGTTTGACTGCTACCAATAGAAACTAAAGAGTGCACTTCATATATGAATCCTTGATGCTAGAATTAGAGGAAAAGAACATTCAACGCTGAAATCTTAAATCAATTTCTATTAAGTCTGAAGATGAAAGAGGAACAAAACCAAGCTTCTGAATCATAGTTGCTAGAAATTCAATAACAGTCATCGACCCAACAAAGTTTTTAATACACTTCTTATAACTCAAAAAAGGAAAATTTATTTCCATCAACTAAGATAAAAATGAGTATCACAAACTCTTCTCAACTTGCATAATCTACTGGATCATAGGAAGGGCAGATCGATAGTGCCAAAAAGTTATTCCAATCAAGGAAGTTAAAAAAACTTGATTCAAATAATTGAATCTTCAGCAATGTTTTGATTATAGAGCAAACAGTAAAAATGCTTATTGAAACACTATAACTTTGTTGTTTAAAACTTAAAACAGGATTTCCTATCCGCATGAGTGTATTAAACAATTGTGGTCCTTAGTCTCAGAATAATTGGAAGCAACTCAATTCTTACCCTTTATTAGAAATTACACATGGAGTAGGGACTCAGCTTGAGGAAATAATAACCAACAAAGTCTTACCATAATGAAAAGAGGAACAGCAATTTCAAGAGAAAAATATTGTATTCATCCTGTTTAATTCTTCAAGAGATGGCCACTTAATCATCGGCAAACAAGAAAAAAAAAAAGTAAATGGTACAAAATCCATACTCTTCCAAGGTTCCTGAGAAAACAATTGTAAGCATTACAATGCAATAAAGAACTGATACAGTAGGATGCCTATCAACCATAAGATACTAGCTATTTTCCCAGTTGATCTACAGGTCCACATACATTGTTTTCTTTCAACGACATCATAGTAGTGACAGTAAGGACAACTACACAATTATTTTCATTTTCAAACGACCTTCATAAATATCTATACACCTATACAAAGCCAACAATTAACAGCTGAATTCAAAAATATTTTCTATGTTTTGCAAGAACTGAAACCTTTTATGTTTCATCAATCAAGTACCCTGGCTGTGCTACAGCTTCCGCTCTTTTGATACTCAAATAATAAATAAAAGTCTCTAAAGAGTAATGATCATACTGAAAGGAAGGAACAAGTTGCCTCAAATCAGAGTGCACCACATGTTATTCATTAAAGTGCAAATTTAGCAGTCATCAAAACTTTGAAGTATAGCCAACCATGAAAAGATTTGCAGTAATACTTCTGTGGCAAAGTTCCTTAAATTTAGTGCCCTGTTCTCAAAGAAACCCAACCAAAAGCCATCGAATGCAAAATGTCTTCTCTCTGCTTTTTCTAGAAAAACATTTGGTTCGCTAAGACTCAAGGGAAATCACTAGCGCAGCACCAGAAAAGGCACTCCAAGTAAACCAACAGTTTTACAATAAGAAAAAAAACAGCATTAAATTTTAAGACCTACTGCAAGGGGTCTACAATATGAATCATATTCATCAAGTTTGTGCAGTCTAAGGCAATCAAATCTCTCTTTACTATCACATGCCAACCATTTATATGCTTACTCCTGCTCTTAATATTCATTTGAACCTCAATTAGACCACTTCTTGTTACTCGTGCATCATACAATAGCATTTCATGTGTTGAAACCATAACTTTCCACCCTCATCTTCAATAGGCACTACTTCTAACCTACTCCAAATACGCTCATTTCCTTCTTTTTCTTCTAAATTTACAATATTAATCCAACACAACAGCATCCTCATTTCCATCACATCTAGTTTTCATATATGTCCCTTTCAATTACCCAACATTCCAATCTGCATAATTTAGTTGGTTTCATAGCTAAAAGAAGGCTTCCAATAATAGGGTGTGAAGATGTTACATATATGCACCCTTACCTTTGCATTGCATTAACCCATAACTTTCAAGTAGCAATGGGCCAACTTTAATGTCGAACCTAAACTCACTCTCATAGCTAGTCTTATAGCAGTTCTATAAAAAGCTCCTCGTTAATTTTAGAGGAATTTGGCGGCCTCATAATATGCTAGATCCATTTGCTTCAAATATTAACGAGTGAATCTTATTAAAATAGCGTTCTTTAGTCTGCTCCAGCTATAAACTTACAAGCTCAGGAGATTGAGACAGGACAGTTTCCTTTTAGAGAGCAAATTATCATTTTCTAGAAACTATAACATGCATCCAAAACTTCAGGCGTATAAATCAACTGGGCCAGTTCTCAAGAATAAATTCTTAAAGCACCCAACACAGAGAATTAATCGCGAAACCAAATTCTCGCTTCATCAGTAAGTAATAGAAACTGGAAGAGAAAATTTGGGTGACATATAAGCAAAAGAATTCTTCACAAATCATTTCATTCACTAAGAAATTGTTATTGTGGGAAATTTACTTACAGATTCCTTAACAGAAGAAGAAGACGGAGCTCTCTCTCTCTCTCAGATTCCCAAAGCGGGAAAATTTGCTCAATATTTGCAAAATATGGGTGCTGGGCAACGGACGACGAAAGGAAGGCTGCGATTGAGGAGACTCGGACCCGCGGAAAGTGGTTAAGGTAGCGGCGAGTGGTGAGTGAGGGGGCTGCTGTGATGCTCTGGGTGGCGTAAAGGGATGCGGTGCTGCATGGTACGGGCAACGCGGACCGCGGCAGAGGTGAGTGAAGCGCAGCGGCTGAGTTGAGGGTGAAAATAAGATCAGAGGATATTAATGCTAATATCAAAAAAATTATATCAGATTTAATTTTGGGTAAATTACGGTTAAGGGTGAAAATAAGCATCCCGGCTCATAAATTTGTCACGGTAAATTTAAAATGAGCTTTAAATTTAATTCTATAACCCAAATTAAAATATAAAAATTATAGGGTTCAAATTAAAATTATAGACATATAAGCTGGATCTTTTGATTTTTATAATTTAATATAGACCGTACGATTTATTTTGAATCCTAAAAATTAAAATATTGATTGAATAGCCTAAATCATATTAATTTTAATTATGGAGGAACATGTTAAATTATAGCTAATTCCCATATTAATCAAGTATACTTTGAAAATTTTGGCATTCTGGTGGTCCTTGTAATATTCACTACGATACCCATCAAATTTCAAGCGATTCGGTTTGTTTGATTTCCAGTTTATAAGACATAATTGAATAGGCATATGTGATACGTTTATCTGAATTTTAAATATTAGAATAGGCTTTTAAATTTTTTAATCTAAATCCCACACGTCACAATCAGAACGCGAGTTTCAAATAATTTAATACTAACTCTTTAAGCTATTTTCTAACATTTAAATCAGTAATTACTCCTAATAAACGTGTCTAGAGAGAATGAGATAGAGTAAATGATTGGATGATTAGGTTTCAATGGAATATTTGGAAGGAGGATGGGATATTTCGGAGGACAAATTATGAATCTTTTGTGTAATTTGGATGCTGTGAAATTAGGTTTTAGAGATCATTATGAGTAGCCGATAACCAAATGTTTTATGAGTTTTTAAATTTGTAGGGATGAAAAATGATAATATATATGGAATCTAGAGTTAAAGTCTAATCTTACCCATGTAATAAAGGGCTTGATATTTATAGATGCGGGGAAAGCAATACATAGTCAATTCCTTATAGTGGGATTATAGGCTACAACCTAAAAGTTATATTAGTTGTTAGTCATTCAATTCAACCGTCACTACATATGTTTTTTATTGTTGTTTATAGTGGGATATTGTTCGCGTAAAAGAGTGCAAAGTGTGTGCATTTTTAGAGGCAATCGACTCAGCACAAAATATTAGCCAAGTATATAGAGCCAGCCCATTACTTATTCGAACAACTCAATATCCTTTGATTTGATTCTCTAGTTCAGTATTGACCATCTCATAAAACATTATTGGATTATAAAATCCTAATCTTCTGACCACTTGATCAATAAAACTGAATTGTCAATATTATAGTTGAGTTTTACTTATTTAATCACCCTCATTGATCCACATTCTATTAGACTGTTATTGAATTTGAACTTATTAGTCATGCTTATCAATTTAAATCTCCTATTACATCCTTGGGTAGGGTTAATGGAATTGGATCAACTTGCAATAGTGTTGGACCCAACAATATGAATAATAAATATTCATCATCATAAAGATATGTCTTATCAAATTTTCAACTTGAATATAGTCTTGAGTGATCACCATGCTCAAACTTTTAAATATTTTTTTTGCTATGATAAATTTTTATTTTGAGATAAATATTAGACTCTTAAAAATTATATTTTTGATGAAATAATAACTTTGATATAATCATAAATATAACTATAATCATATTTTATAGTTGGAAATATAAGGTTAATTGTTTAAATTGTCAATGTATAAATTATTTCAGTTAAGGCGATTTGTTTAGTTTACATTATTAAACTCATTAGTCTAAGAATTATTTATTAAATTTAAAAAAATTCTATACAAGCATCAAATAAGTAAATGGCTTGTTAAACTCTTGTTCTAATCTTGACCAATTATTCATACAAAAAAATAAAATTTTTATTTATAAATAATTTATAGTAAGATGTAACAAACATTGAGTAACAAAAATATAAAAATAAATAATACTATTTATATATTTATTTATATAACCATTCATATTAAAATTGTCATATTTAATTTAGAAAGGAGAGAATGAAAGCTAAAATACGATAGGAATCACACATATTTTTGATAATTTTATATAAATAAATGTACAATCGAATATATAAATTAATGTGTCCCTAAATTCGATTGTTGAACGGGTTAGGAAGTTGCTCAATCTTTCGTGGTGAGTCAAATTAGAGTCGGTCCAGTCCTCGTTACTTTGGTCATAGATCATACGTAATACAACTAACAAACAAGATGTCAGATGATTAGCAGGACTCACTTTTCAATACATCCTCTATTATTCAAATTAGAAATCTTTTTCAATGAATAAAATATGTGAGGATATGGGAGAAATGAGTGGCGACTTAGAGATGTGTTCGGTTAAGTGGTGGCTTAGAGGTATGCCCGACCAATAGGTGACTTAGATATATGCCTCGCTGAGAGGCGGCTCAAAGGTACACCCGGCCGAGGGTTTTTTAGAAGTGCACCTAGCCGATGGGCAATTAAGAGGTGCGTCCAACCAAGAAGAGGCTTAGAGGTAGAGGACTAAACTCCAAGGTGGGCCTGACTAGGGGAAGCTTATGAGATGGAGGATTGAACTCCAAGGTGCGCCTAACTAATGGTGGTTTATGAGGTAGAGGATTGAGCTCCGAGAGTGCGCTCGACTAAAGAGTGTCTTTAAGACGGAAGGACAAGGCTTCATTGACTGTGCCTAGCCAGGGGCAACTTTGAGATAGAGGACAAGGCTCCGCGGACTACACCCAACAAAGGGGCGGCTTTGAGAAAGGGATGGAGGACAACACTCCACTAATTGCACACGATTAGGGGGTGGCTTTGAGAGGTGGAGGACTCTTGCGAGAGAGGGGCTGCTGAAAGGAATATTATAGTGCACCCACGAGGGAGGTGGCTGACCAAAGAAGGGAATGACTCCAAGGAGATGATGACGTAGGTTGAAGTGACGTATGGTCTCTCTTCAGTCCTCCAATGAAGGGGGCACTCTACGCCTTGCTTTATGAGTCAACTCAACCGACACTGCAATGTGAGGAATTGGAGCAGGTGTGAGGCCTACACAAATGCTGGCTAAAGCAGGAGAATGGAACATCTCCGACGTAGAGAATGGGAGTTGGCATGCCTTATGGGCCTCTCCTTTGCTCGCACCTCACGGGGTTTTTCTCCTCTCTCCATGCAGCTCCATTTCTTCCTCTCTTTCTCCTCTAGATGTTTGGGCGTGGTTTTTGCCATTATTGTGGAGCTTGCTCCGGTAGAATTCGGAAGGAGTTGGTCATTTCCGGTGTGACTCAAAAGGAGCCCCCTATAGAGGTCCTCCTTTCTCAACTTCGATGGGAAGAGTCCCTTTTCTCTGGAGAAGGGAGGCGATTTTCATAGAGCAAGGGATGTGTAGAGCCTGCCTTGGGGAGCAAAGCTAGCGATAGCAACCCCTGAGATGTCAAGGCAATCATGGGTGCTTGATATAGCGATTACGGTTGTCGGTGAATATTCTTTCTCTCTTTGCCGAAACAGTTGTCATGGCCGCTAAAAAGCTACTACTTTTTTGAGGTGACCTATAGAATCGCCCCTGCTATTGTCATAGTGCATGATTTTGGGCAGGATATCTCATGAAGATTCACTAAATTGTGGCCAACCGATTCATTGAGTTGAAGCTGCGCTTCTGGACTTATTGAGGGCTGGACCATTCGGTCTATGGTCAAGTAGGATGCCACTTAGAGCTGCTGAGCTGCCAATCTTTCCTAAGATAAGCCGCATGGGCTTCACTATGGGCCTTTGGGGCCTTACGATGGGCCTTGGAGGAGTCTCTGGCAAGTTGTCAATCTGCTACAATTTAAACTCTGAGTCGACCCATAGTACCGGGCCCATCACTAGCCCGCATATCGAGAGGTTTGAAATTTTAACCCTCGGCATATAATGATAGGACGTCATTGTACAGGTCTATACACATGTTCCTTCCCAATTAGCCCTATGAATTTTTGCCCGGCTTAGCGAGATTTTGTGTTGATTACGCTCTTTATGGTTGACGTCGGTAGATGCGATCTTCTGCAATAATGGCTCACTGATCTCCTCTCCCGGCTATAAATGGAGGGCTTCCTGTGTCTTACTTCATGAACCATTCTCCCCTCGGCCAAGTGATGTGAGGGATTGGAGTGGGCATAAAACCTGTATTGCTATTGGTCGGGATCAAAGGAAGTTCTAAGAGGCTTGAAGATACATTTGACGCCTGTCCTAATTTCCACACCTTGGTCGATCTCACATCGGAATGAAGGTGGCTTGAGTATAGGGTCACCGTTACATGTTTCTCCCAATTGTGGCGCATAGTCCTTGCTGAGGCAATTGAGTGGAGTTATGCTCCAACCTTGATGGGGAGAGGAGGTCTCTTCTTTTTCTCATCTGGGTAAACAAACACACCATCTATGGCCCATGCAAGATTGTTGGCACCTACTAGAGAAGGAGCTTTCTAGGTCCACCTTGGATCTGGGCTGTTGTCGCCACGCTCAGCCTCGTACAGACCCTAATTTGCATGGCTATAGCCTACCTAGGTGAATGACCTCCAGTGGCCACCACACAAGTGAGAGCGGGTGTCCAATACCTTGCTCTAGCACGGGAGAGTTTTGGCATGCGCTTTTTGTTTCAACAGCCTAACAAAGGTGGTGCGCAAGAGCCTTGTCTTCTCAACCGTTCATAATGCACTACTCTGACCACTGAGATTCCATTCCAAGGTGATGTGCCTACTCTCCCTTCGAGTACTCATCCCAATGGAGTAGGGATTTAGTAGTCAAATCGTCATCCCGTGTTCTCTTTTTCTTTCCTCCTAAGTTATATGCCTGCCACTGTGGGCTTTGTGTTTTATAAGAAGAGTTAATGAATAGAACTATCGAGCATTCTTTGACTTTGCCGTATGGCTCCAATATTCTTTCATGGCGTGAATGATTGAAACATTTAGAAGTTGTCTTTGGCCACTTGGGCTATACAGGTCTAATAGTTCCGTCCCTAAACAACTTGTTCTTCTAGCGGTTAGGCTCATGGCAATTTGTCCCAACACTTTGTAAGGATAGGGTCCGATTCATGGTTGTCTACCCTAACACTTGGTCGGAAAACCAACTGATCGAATCAGTCCCAAGTCCGTCAGGGACAGGTACTGCCACCTTTGGGAAACAGTGCAACAGGGCATCATTAATTGGCTTATGCCACCGTCACGTCAATCAGGGTGCATTGGCAACTAGGGAAACACGCGGGAAGGTGGAATGTCATGCGTCATAATTGTACCAGCGAAAAGACAGGCTGTTGCACTCTAGGGTAAGGGCACGTGTCACAACAATTTTGAGGATGCACTACTCCAACGTCTTCAAATGGCACCGTTTCTAGGTTCGGGCGTTTCGCTATTTAAGCATTGATCCCTCGCCTATTTTTGGCATTCTTTGGCTTTGCGGATATCTTTGCCCTTTGCTCTTCGTTCCTTCTTCTTGCTGCTACACCTAGAATGGCTCATCAGGATGTCGACGATATTCCAACTTTACCTGCTTCATCACCTTCTCATGCCTCAGCGCCCTCGACTGAGGGGGGAAGTGATGATGAGCACACAATAGAGGACATCGGAGGAGGCAACTCATGAAGTGTGGTTGTTGTCAAGGAGAGGCATCACCCAAATGCCCGATTCCTAAGCCCTAGGAGGCTCTAAGGGTGCCTCCCAACTTCGAGTCTATTAGGTCATCTCGCTGAGTCCATTCGCCTTCCCGTAAGGTAGGGCTTTGTAGATTTCTGTGTCTTATGCTTTTTTTCACTGTAGCCTATCGATCACCCTTTTCTACTTGGTAGCCATGGGCTGTTCCCCACACGATGATGGAGGCTGTGTGCTTGCGGGAGTCTAAGATAGCTCGCACGTGGCAAACGTGCGTGAATCAAGATGCTGAGGAGATTGAGTGTCGGGTCAACTTTGCCATTGCTGCAGCACAACAGGGCTTGGAACAAGGTCAACCATCTGAGCTGAACTCTATCCGAGTCTGTGGCAAGATCGCAAGAGCTCGCCGAGGCCAATGCTAAGGCTCTAAATCAAATTGCATCGCTCGAGGATGAACTTTGAAGGACTTGGCTATAGCTCATGGATGCTTGAAGAGAGAATGCATGGCTTAGAGGCGAGCATCGATCCGAGTGCATTTGGGTGCCAGTTGGGGGCCTGTGCTATGTAGACAAAGAGGTCCTCGACCCTAGAAAGGTCTTTCGATTAGGTCATAGGAGCAGATTGCTTCTTGTATCTTTCGAGGCTGCTGGATACCTCTGGATGTACGTCTTGATTCTTTAATGAAAAGAGTTAGATCATCTTGATCATTATTGCCAATACTTTTCTTGCTTACATTGAGCTTCCTTTTAATGCTTTCCAGCTGGTTGGCTAAGCGTCAGTGCTGTAGGGGCAGACTTGGGCTTGCGTATCAGATTGTGCTCCCTCTGTCGTGAGGATGTCGTGGCACAAGGGAGACGTGATTGCATGCTAAGCCTTGCGACTATCGTTGCCAAGTATTGACTAATACATCTGACTGGTTGCACTCACTCCTGCCAAGATGAGGTCATGGCATTGAGAAAGTGTGGTTGACGACTAACTTATGAGGCTATTGTTGCCGGGCTTTGGTATAGCCTAGGCCATCGCCCACATGTAACCGTCGGCACTCGATCCTATTAGAGGACATCATAACTTTTATGATTCTAGTCCTAATCTATTGACTGTGTCAACTAATGGTGCTCTCTCTTTCGAGAAGATATTATTGCACATATGCTAAAAAGCCCCCTAAGGTTTTTAGTTCAACCACGTGTGGGCCTCTCGGTGACGAGACCGAGATTCAAATCCGACCTCATATGGGTCACTCAATACATGATCGAGGTTCAAATCCGACGAGGTATGGGCCGCTCGATACAGGACAAAAGTTCAAATTCGACCACACATGAGCCACTCGGTATGGGATCGAGATTCTTTGATTGTTCGTAAGTCAAGTTATTGGCGAATGAGTGTTCACCCAATTTAGGGGCACTATAGATCGTTTAATGTTATGAGATAATATGCAAGCACTCACATGAGCAAATAAAATGACTATTTTATTAGTTGAAATATGGTTCAAGCAAATAGTATAATATATACAAGTCTCACCTGAATTTAGTGTATAATACATACAAGACTCACCTAGATTCGGTGTATAATGCATACAAGACTTACCTAAATTTGGTTTGGAATTGTCAATGGTGCACGGGGTGGTTGGCGCATTATGCTCTTGGGACCAGTTAACTATCTTGGGTGCACGACTTGCGTGCTCCATTCCAGAGAGTTGCTGAGGTGCTCTTATCGGCACTTTGGCTTAAGGCATCTATGCTTCGTGGGACTTGGTCCTCCATAGTCTTGCTGGCCAACACCTTCCTATTGTGCCAAGTGGTCTGATTACTAGCGACTTCAATCCCATTGTCAATCGGTCAAACCTCAAAAAACACAAGCAGGCTTGGTGCTTAGATGGGTGACGCCGGTTCTGACATAATGGGTAGCCGATGGAGCATGTCAAGCCTCCCATCATAAGAACCACAACATCATCTACATGGTCTGCTACTCTTCAAAGGGCTTGATAAGAGGCACTGCCACAGGACTAGGATTGCCAAGCCCCCGGGCTATGCCTCTCGCTCTAGTGAGGGAATGATAAAATGCCTGTTAGTAGTGCAGAAGTCTTCTTTATAAGCAAAAGGTTACCAGTCATCTCAAAAATAGCAAAGGTGTCACCCTCTCGGCTATTGCCTTGCGCTCCGAGATCGAGTCAAACCTTCTTCTAAGAGTGGGTCCTATCACTCAAATCCTCCCGAATACCAAAGTCGTCAAGCGGACGGGATTTTTTCTAGTGGGTTGTCTTATTGTCTTGCTTTTCTTTTTGGGAGTGTTGAGATTTGTACACGGGGGAAGGAGTCCCCAACCACTGCCCAGTTCAAGCATGATGATCGGTGTCAGATGGATGCTTGCCACAGGTAGGCCGAACATTGCCATGACTACCCATAGGGTCGTCATGATAGCAAGCGATGTCTTCGACCAATCTGCTGACTGGAGCACGAGTATTGATTGCATTCATTTATTGATGTGTGACCTGCGGGTGCCGAAAGGGAGAAAACATTGGTCGACGAGTGGGTAGCGTCTTCTAGCATGGGAGACCGCATGTAGGAGACTAAGTGTTCTGCGACCCTCGTGGGTATTGCAGCCTACTACCCGTCTCACTCGGCGTGCCAGCAATATCTTCAGGCGTGGAATGTCGCATGTGATGGGTTGAGGACTCTGCCACTCCTGAGGGTCTCCCAACCTGTTGCCGCGGGATCGATGCGGATGACCCTGCTTCTGGCCTTCATTTTGCATCTCATGGCTTCGCCGGCCCCTCGATTGCTATTGTGCCCTGTCTCTCGGTATGTTGGAGTCCCAAGGTCGTCAAACCATTAGATCATCTGAGGATACTGATACCTTTCGATCTCCTAGAAGCTAAAGGGTAATGCCCCCAGTGTTGCACCTTCGAATGGGTGCGGACGGTTTAGGACAAATAGGATCAAGATACCCAATTGGGCAGTGAAAGCTTGCATGCTCGGGGCCAATGGTCCATCCACATGGCTACCCAAGGTGGGATCGTCACCATGGGTGACAATATTTTCGGCTGATACAATGGCTCACACCCGGGATGCTGCTTGTTCTTATAGTTGCGATAATAGACTTTTCAGTTATTCCCACAAATGGTGTCAATGATACGTCCTTGGATCTGAATCGTTGAACGAGTAAAGGGCTACTCGATCTTTCGTGTTAGGTTAAATTGGAGTCGGTCTGTATAAAAATTAAATTTTTAATTTATATTAATTATGATTATTTAAGCTAAAATAAATAAAATTGATGTCTAAAGATGTTGACAATTGGGTCAAAAAGAGAAAGAATTACAAACCAAATGAAATTGGGCTTGCAGCTCGGGCCAACACTGTAGCACACCGGCGTCATGGTACGCCTAGGGCACAAAATCTAGTGTCGAGCCCGCTCAAAGTGCACCCGAGTGCCCCAACAAGGGCAGATTTCAAAACCTTTCGCACCCGACTAGCGCTCGAGCATGGGTCTATTATAAAGCCAACTGAGGGTCAGTTCCACCACATTTTTAAGCAGTGAAATAGTTTGTAGAGAGATAAAATAGAGAGAGAAGGGTCGAAGGAGAGGGAATAAGAGAGAGAAAATGGAAAAAGCTTCCGAGTGGCTCATTTCGGAAGGTTCGGAGTAAAAAATTCAGTATATCAAATGGAGGTCACTACATTTTTAGCTTCCTCTTTTCGTTGTTGTGATTTATTCCCTTTTTTTCAAATATTATTATTTTAATACTCGCCCAAACTAAAATTTTAAAGTACAAGCATAAAAAAATTGCATATTTATCAGTCTATCATAGTTTTACAGCGAAATTTATCAAAAACTCCTGATTAATTATCTATATTATAATTATTATTTTATCTTGCAATTTTCTTCGTGTTTAGATATACAAAATTAATTTTTCCATGTCAAAGTTGTGAATTTTAAAGTATTATATGATATTTGAATATGATAAAAATATGCTACATATTTAATTGTGTGGCATGTGTTTATTAAATTTATAGAAAAATTTATAAATTTCTGCTGTATAATTTACTATTCAAATTTCATGTTATTGAAGTTCATATAATAAAATTATATTTGACATTATGAAAAAAAGAAGGGACTTTGCAACTCTATTAAGAAAAATATAAACTATTCTTCAAAACATGAAAACTAAGAATTAAAAAGTAAAGTGCAAAACTTTCATTAAATTAATAAATTAAGAAATTGGATCGAGAAATTATTCAGAGAGTAATATTTCATGGCACGCCTTAAGATATTATAATGGTAAATTGATAACTGCCCCATTGTAACTGCAGGGGATATAAAAGTGATATTCTGGCACCGTCTACCGGGTTATAGGTAATACCGCCCACGTCCTAGTGTTGAATAGGATATCATAGTCTTAGAGTATGTGAAAATGTATACAATCCTTTTTTGATTGTCTACTCCGTTAGTTGGTAAGGCATACTAGTTCTGATCCCTAAAGATAAATAAATTTTTGATATGTTTGATAATTAAGACGGTAAAAGAATAAAATAAAAAAGAAAATATTTTCTGCCCATATTTTATGCTTATGTATGCAGTATGACTCTTATTCCTTCCGATAATATGTTTTGAGTATAATGTATATATTTATTGTTATATGCTAACCCTACAAAGTATTTGGCTCATTTCTTACTATTTTACTAACCTTTCAAATGATTTTCAAGAATTTTTTGCCTGATGAGTAAGAGTGAAGATTGAAGAACTTAGTTTAGGCCTCTAGAGTTGTTATTTTTGCAAATCTAATAAATTTAGATAGTATGTACTGTATTAGTTGTTAGTTCTAGTTTAATTTTAATTGTAAATTATGATGTGGAGTTTTTGGATGATTTTTTATACTTAGGATGATATAATAGTAAAACTAATAATAAAAAGATAATAAATTATAATTATAATTAATGACCGGTTTTGTATGTTAATTGTATAAAACTAGAATCTTATATAACAAAACTAACAATAAAAGGTCAAAGTTTGATGTATGAAATAAACAATAACAATTTCAATTTCAGAATGATAAATTTTATATATTTTACTATTTTTGCAAATTAATATATAACTTTTCTAACAGATATCTATCCTTAATAAAAATTTTATATATTTGGATTGATGTCGTCGAACAAGGTGACATAAATGACCAGAGGCGGGGGTGGACGATATATTCGAATCTATGACTATGCCCGATGTTTGAGACGGAGGTATATCATATGGTTGTTTATGTATAGGTGATTATAGTATTGACAAGAATGTTCACATCCAATGGGATAATGATTCATTTAATAGTAAAACTAATAAAAAAAATATAATAAATTATAATTATGATTAATGACGGATTTTAGGATGTGATCCGTTACAATCCGGCCTCCATTACTTCAAACTAGAATCTTATATAACAAAACTAACAAATAAGAGGTCAGAGGATTGGCGGGATTCGCTCCCCAATATATCATTTAACGCTTAAATTAAAAATCTTTCCCAATTGAATGAAAGATGCGAGAATATAGGATAAATGCGTGAATGCATATATTTTTAGAAATTGAGTGTGAGTGAGTGCCCTAAATTACTGTTCACCTGAGCCGAAGGTGGCGGCGTTGTCAGAAATGATGAGTGATCCCTAGAATACGAGGTACTCCCAATTGTATGTATATAGAGGTGCATTTGCAGAGGAATGGTTGAAAGATGCGCCCGAAAGTGAATGGGGGCATACTTCCAGAAATACAACCCCAAATGTGTAATCATGTGTACAAGAAAAGTGACTTAGAAGTGCCCCTAATCGATGGGAAGTTTCCCGGGTGTTCAAAGATAAATCCGATAATGTTTATCCAAAATGAAATCAAAGATGAAATGTGATCCTAAGGGGAAAGAACGTTTAAATGATTGGTAAGAACAAGGCTCCGGTTAGTTCCAAAGTGAGATGTGATCATGCTCGATTTCTCTTGTGAACTTGGGTTGATTGTTGTGAATAAGGGTGAAGTTCATATTGTGATTAAAGGAATTGAGTCCCGTGAACCGTGATGTGACGGAAGGAGGCTGATGCGATGGGAGGATTGAAGTTTTGAGGAGATGATTGTGATGGGAATGAGGTTTCCCGAGATTCGATTGTGTATGGCAAATGTGGATAAGTGCTCCTAACCGAGTCATATGGGGAGATTCTTTAGTACCATGTCCCGATCAAGGGCCGCCGGTTTGAGCGGGTGAGGATAAGGCTCGTGGAAGGACGAGGATTGCTATGCCCGACCAAAGGGCAACTTTGAGAGAGGGATAGAGAACTATGCTCGCTCGTTGGTTAGTACGAGTGCGTCCCAAAGATGATGTAATAAAGAAAATGAATAATGTCCAATTGAGAACCCGTGAATCAACTTTAAGAAGTGGATGACTCTTGCGAGATAGTAGGAACGAACGGTGATTCAAGAGAGGAATAACGAGTGACGGTGCATTCCCCGTCCCGTTCCTTGATTGGAGGTGGCTTGTACGTGTCTTGGAGGGGTGTTTATGAGTTGAAGGAGGGAATGAGAACACTTAAGGAGATGAATGAGGCTTGCTTGATGGGAGGAGAGTGATCGAAGATTTGGTCTTAGAGTTGGATCGATGTGGAGCCGGCCCGATTGAGCGTGGCTCATTGTTGATATTTTATGGTGTTTCGTCTGTATATTTATAGAGAAGGGGCACTCAACGCCTTGTGTTGGAGCCATAGATGAGTCAAATGATTGTGATCTTGTGCCTTGTAGGCTTTGAGTTAAAGCTTTTGATTAGATGTGTGCTTAGAGGAATCGGCATGAGGCTACACAAATGTGAATTATGGGCTTTAGAGTTATTAGGAGAAATGGAACATCTCCGGAAAGAAGAGAGATGCCTAGGTTTGAGTTCGGAAGCTTAGGTTTGATTAAGATTGGCACGCCTTCTGAAGGTAGGTGAGGACTCCTTTGTTTTGGTTCGCACCTCACGTGGTTTTCCTCCTCTCTTAGTTCGGATGTCAGCCTATACGTCCCATTTCTACCTCTCTTTCTCCTCTAGATGTTTAGAGGCGTGAAAGATGGTTGGCGCCACCTTAGTGTTTGAATTTGGGTGTTGATTGGGTCCTTGAATCGATCGGGGTTGATTTGAGGCCTTGGATAATTAATCTCGGTTTGAGGTTTAAGTTTAGTTGAGGTCCCTTTGAAGGGTTGTAACCTCGTGATGAATAGAGTAGAGTTAAGTTTGGGCATAAAGGAGTCTCCATAAGTGTTTTGGAGTGGGAGATGTCCTCTTTTGAGGTCAAGATGGGATCTTGGATGGGGAGAGTGACCCCTTTTTGGAGAATGGAGAGGAAGAAGTCGACCTTTTTACGTGAAAAAGATCTTGGGCGAGGATTAAGAAAGAGCCTGGAAGCCTTGGGGCGTCTCAATGGTTTATTTGATCGGTGATAAGGATGCCTTTAGTCATGGAGCTGAGAAGGATCGTTCATATGGCAATTTGTCGTGGGAGGAGGGTGCTTCATATGTTGTTTTGAGCAATTTTGGCTATTGTGGTTGAATATTCTTTTGGCCAAGGATGACCTAGTATTCGGAAAGGCAAAAGGAAACAATTGCTATTCATGGGTGGCCGAGTGCTTTTCCGAGGAGAAAACAATGATCTAAGTCCGCGCCTCGATTTGGGGTGACTTGTGGATAGAATCGTTAACTACCATTGGTGTCAATCTTGTCGACGTTTAAATGATTCGGTCGGTAAGTTCGGATTGATTTTAGGCAAGATATCTGAGATGTAAAAAGATTCGATCTTGAGCTTTAGCCAACCGATTTGCAAAGTTGTCAGGATTTGGAGCATGAGTTTGAATTGATCGAGGTTCTAGACCTTGTAAATCGATGTTATGGCTCATTAGGACGTCCGACAATATTCCAGCTGGCCGTGGAAGTATCGGCTTTCATGGTTGAACTTGCTTCATCATGGAGGAGCATCGCGGATGGATGGGCATAGTCCGATGAATTCTTCGAGTCCGTAATGGGACCGGAGACTCTAAGGACGCCTTTTTGCCAAAGTCCAAAACGTTCGAGTCTATTGGGTCATCTTTCATGAGTCCGAATTCAAAGCCTTCCCGTGAAAGGTTAGGGCTTTGTAGAAAATTTCTATGTCTTGTGCATGATTTTTTAGGATTTTATTGAGGAGGCCGATTGTGTCTAATCACCCTTTTCTAACTAATGTTCATAGCTAATGGGTCCGATAAGTTCTCGTGGAATGTTATATCTTTGAGATAACAAGGGGTTCCCCACACGATGATGGAGGCTCGGAGATAGGAAGATGCGCCTTGCATGTGATTAGAGTCTAAAGGTTGAGAAAGATAGCTCGATGTCTTCAGAAAACATCATTGCGAGTGGGCCGTGAACCGAGATGATGAGGAGATGGAGCGTCGGGTCAACTATACCATTGTTACTGAGGCGCAAGAATTGGCTTTTTGGGAGATTGTTTTGGTCTTGTAATTTAATGACCATTTGAGCGCGAGTAAGCGTTCGTGGCCTCGAGATTTCTAAATCGAGGCAAGATCGCAAGAGCATTACTTCGAAGTGTTGATTTGGGTTGGGAGCATGATTGTGGAGGAGTTTTGAAGGTCAACGCTCGGGCTTCTAGATCAAATTAGAGAATCGACCGGTTTGGGCCGTTTTGGAAGGCTAAGGATTTGAGGACAAACTTTGGAGGACTTCGAGGAATGATTTCGGTCTTTGAGGAGTTCACCTCATGGACACTTTATAAATTTTCATAAGAGAAGAATACCGGACTAAATTGGAATTATTTATTATTTTCGGTAATTTTAGAGGCGAAAAATTAATTTAGCATCGATTTTGGAAGAATATTGGAATTGTTGGGTCGGTGCATCCGAGTATCGAATTTAAATCGAGATTAAAGAAAACGTAATATATAATATTATATATATATATATATATATATATAATAAGTTAAAAAGGGGAAGGGGGTCGGGAAGAGGGATTCCTAGGTTAGGGTTTGTTGGTGAGAAAGAGATCAAGAGGTATGCGACCGTGCGAGGTGGTGTCTAAGCCGGCGGGGTTGTCTTTCGGACGGTCTGAGCGGAGGTGCTCGCGAAGGAAAAAGAGGAAAATGGAGGCCTTCGGTCCGATTACCAGCTCGAGCTAGTTGAGAAAATGGAACAAGGCGCAAATTGCTTCGATATTTTTGTATCTTTTGGGGCTACTAGATGCCTAGGATATGTGCCCTCCATGAAAATTCTTTTATGAAAAGAGTTAGGATTTTGGGGTTTTTTATCATTGTGGAAAGCCCACGTCCCAAAATGACTTTTCTTGCTTACGTTGAGCTTCTTTTTAACACTTTCGTTGTCACCTTCGTAAAATGATGATGTGATCTAGTTGGCCAATTGTATGTATATATCGACCGGATCTTTGAATCCCGCAGGGGTTCGTGGCACTTGAAAGACTTCCGTAACCGTTAACCCGAAATCGAAGTTGCATGCTCCCCTCTTATCGTGAGGACATCGTGCCACAAGGGAGAAGTGGTTGTTCAAAGATAAACAAAGATAATGTTTATCCAAAATGAGACGAGAAATCAAAGATGAAATGTGATCTAATTGTAATGAAAGAACGTTTAAATGATTCGTAAAAGCATTGACTAATGCATCAAAGTGAGATGTAATCATCGAGGTATGACGATTTCTCTTGTGAACTTGGGTTGATTGTTGTGAAGAGGTCATGGCTTTGAGAAAGTGTAGTTACCGTGATGTGATCGGAAGGAGTCCACATTGTGCTTGTGATGTCTCTGGATGGAGAGGCTATTGTTGGAGATGATTTTGGGTATAATCTGGCAAATGTGGATTTTCCCTCCCACCATGTACTCATCGGCGTTCGATCCTATTAGAGGACATCATAACTTTCATGAGTTTAGTCCTAATCTGTTAACTATCGTCCACTGATGGCGCTCTCTCTTTTAAGAAGATGTCGCCGCACGCATACTAAAAAGTCCTTTAAGGTTTTTGAGTTCAATCGTGCATGGGCCGCAAAGATGATGTAATAAAGAAAATGAATAATGTCCAATTGATGAACCCGTGAATCAAATGATTCGAGGTTCAAATTTGACCGAGTATGTACCACTCAATATAGGATTGAGATTCAAATCCGATGACATATGGGCCGATGGTACGGTAACAATGTTCAAATTCGACCACACATGAGCCGCTCAAGATTTGGTCTTAGAAGACGGATCAAGATTCTTTGGTTTTATTATGCTTCCGCATGTAGGTCAAGTTACCCGTATATTTATGTTTGGAGTTTTGAATTAGAGTGTTTACCCAATTTAGGGCCAATATAGGTCGTTTAATATTATGAAATGATATGCAAATACTCATATGAATAAATAAAATGACTATTTTATTAGTTGAAGTATGGTTCAAGCAAGCAATATATAGCATACAAGACTCACCTAGATTTGTTGTGGAATTATCAACGGTGCACAGGGTGGTTGGCGCATTATGTCCTTGGGACCAGTTGGCTATCCTAGTTGAATGGCTTCCGTGCTCCATTCCAAACAGTTGCTAAGGTTCTCAAATCGGTTCTTTGGCTTGCGGCCTTTATGCTTTGTGGGACTTGGTCCTCCACCATGGTCCGAATATTCATCGATTCGCTAAGTTAGAGCTGCCCTTCTAGATCTGGCCAACACCTTCCTCTTCATCATGGAGGAGCATCGGGTGGTCTAATTACTAGTGACTATAGATTTCAGCTAATCCGTTGTCTATCGGTAAGTCCACGGGAAACACAGAGTCAAGCTAGGTACTTAAATGATGGGAGACGCTGGGTCAACTCTCCAACGCAATGGGTAGCCAGCCAGGTGAGCATGTCTAACCACCCATCATAAGAACCGCCGCCATGGGACTAGGATTGCCAAGGCCCTAGGCCAAGCCTCTCGCTTTGGCAAGGAAATGATAGAGTGCCTGCCGGAATTGCAAGAGTCTTCCTTATTCCCGATATGAACCGTTCTCCAAATTAGTGAAAACTAAGAAGTAAAATATAAAGTTTTTCTTAAATTAATAAATTAAGAAATTAGATCAAGAAATTATTTAGATTGTTATATTTTTGGACATACCTTAGGATATTGCAATTGTAATCAAAGATCGGCCTTGACCGCTAAGAAAAGAGAGCAGACTACGGCCCCATCTACCGAGTTATAAGTCTGTACCACCCACATTTTGGTGTTGAATAGAAGGATGAGGCCTTAGTTTATGTGAAAGCGAACACAATCTTTTTATCAACTGTCCACTCCATTAGCTAGTAATGCCTACTAGCCCTAATCCCTAAAAATAAATAAATTTTTGATGTATTTGATGATTAAGATAATGAAAGAATAAGATAAAAAAGAAAAATGTATTCTATCCATGTTTTATACTTATGTATACATTATAACTCACATTCTCTCCGATGATATGTTTTGAGTGAAATGTGCATGTTATACTATATGTGATACCTTATTGAGTATTTAGTTTACTTCCTTACTATTTTTACTATCCTTCAGATATTTTGCACGAGTTGATGTCAGACGAAGAGGAATGAAAATTGGAAGTTTTTTTACTTATGCTTAGGAGAAGATTTTGTTGTTCTAATTTTGATATACTGAATATATGTAAAATTTTAAAAATATAAAAAATATGTAATAAATTTTAATGGTATTAGTGTAGTATTGCTTTCGTAAATTTTTATGAATATTATATATACTTCCACAAATTATTATGAAGTTATTTGTGTTGGATGATTTTTAGTAGGTAAATTGAGCATTTAGCTCAATTATATATGTGATACCTTATTAAATATTTAGCTCACTTCTTTACTATTTTTACTATCCTTGAAATGTTTTGCATGAATTGATATCAAATGAAGAGGAATGAAAATTGGGAGTTTTGTTTCTTATGCTTAGGAGAAGGATTTTCTTGTTCTAATTTTGATGTACTGAATATATATAAAATTTTAAAAATATAAAATAATGTATTAAATTTTAATAGTATTAGTGTAGTATTGCTTTCGTAGATTTTTATAAATATTATGTATGCTTCCGTAAAATATTATAGAGTTATTTATGTTGGATGATTTTTAGCAGATATCTTTCTTTAATAAGATCTAACACCGTAATTTTATAGTACGGTATTGAAACCGCTAATAATGTGGCGATTATATGGATCCTATATATGTTAATATATATGTATGTGTATATCATTAATTAATTGTGATAATAAGTTAATGACAGAAATAAGGACGCCGTCCATCACACTAACTCTTTCTGTGTCTTTTTGTGGACGATCAATGAATCATATTGGTATCTCTTCTTTGAGTGTGTTATCGTTATCTCTGTTTGGAAGGACATACGTAGTAAAGTAAGATACACTTCGCCACCTATTAGTTGGATATTCACAATTGATCGGGCGTCTGATAATTTGATCGATGAAGGATTTGACAAGACATCATACAGATTGGCTCTATTTCAACTATCTACTTCATTTGACGAAATCGAAACAAAGTAATTTTGATAGTCATTCTAAATGTAGTAAGGAAAAGCTAACTGTAACTTTCTCATCGGCAAAATGACTAATCTGATGAAAAATAGAATGAAAGCAAACCCTTTGCCTGAGGCCTCAAATGCCAATCATTTGATTATCTTTTTTCTTTTCTATTTTTTGATCTTTTTAGAGCTTATAGAGTTGTTTGTTTTTGATATGTGGCTCACCTTTTGGGGGTTTCAACTATAGAGATTTTAAAAAGATAATAAAATGCTTATCAAAAAAACATTAGAATTTAGACTTCTATAGCTATGCTTGAGTGATTTTCATGGGAAAAAGATGACGAGTTCATTAACGCTCAATTTATTCTTGAGTATTGTCGAACGATCTTTACCCAAGTGCTCAATGTGCTGTGTGATGTAGGACAAAATTCAAGGCAAGATAAAGTGAAGAGAAATTAATGAAATGGAGACACACACTTGTACTAATTTTGTTAAAGATATTTTATATTGTCATATTTTATAATTAGATAAAACAGTTATTTAGAAATATTTTCTAAGTATTGGTAAAAATCAATACCTAATACATGCCAGTTGCTTGCAAATGTGCTGTCTCTCAATATTTGTACTTAAATTGCGCCTAACAAATGTATATGTGTATTTTATCCAAGGTACTAATGCCTGAAGTATACTCAAAATACACATGAGCGTCATTTGTCTAGAATGTTCATAACTGAGATATACCTAAGATGCAAATGAGCGTTGTTTATTCAAAATACTTGCGTCATAGACACGCATGAGCGTTTTTTGTTCAAAATGTGCATACCTAAGATGCATCCAAAACGTGCATGAGGGCCGTTCATCCAGATTCTCGCACCTATGTATACCCGAGAGCCACATGTGTGATAGAGCGTGGACCTCTTGCTAAAACTTCCATGCCTAAAACGCGTTTATGTGACGCACATGCATTGAGGCGCTACTTTCTGAACGACCACATGTTTTCAATATAATTTTAACCTTCTCTAAAAACACCACCATTCTAAACTCTTATGAGTCAAGAAAATTATGAAAAATGGCAGCCATCTTTGAAAACTCTCATTGATAAATATAAATAATCTCTTTTGAGAAAACCAAATATTTATTATTGAGATTAATTGCCAAACTTTTCTCTTCTACATTTTTCCATTATTCTTCATTATTTTTTATATTTATTCCAATAGGTAAGCCTTTGTCAGGACATTGATGGCATGGACAATGGGATTTAGTGGTGTATTGAGATTCTATGACAAGATAAGAAGACCAAAAAGTATTTGATTTTATTGTTAAAAATAAATTCAATGAGTTTCTTGATAGAAATTACAAATCATGAGTAAATCAATTAAGGTTTAATATATTTGTACCACTCAGGCTTTAGGTTGACTTTCTTAAAATATTACTTTTATTGACTATAAAAGTCAAAAAGATTTTACCCGATAACTATCAATGATCGAGATTTTTTATCGCCACCAAAAATCTGTATTTTTTTGTTATTCATATCTAAATTGTTAAAAGCTAAGGACAATGGAGGCCCAAAATGGCCTACTAGATGGTCAACTTTTTGACCGTCCGCACTCAACAGACGGCCAACTTTGAAGCGTTGAGAAATCGGTAGGACCAAAAAGGCTTTTTACGGACTTGGCCCACTTGAGCCCACAATCTAGCAAACAACCAGCAACGGCTCTTTTAGCACCTTCCACGATCTCAGCCAGCGCCCAAAAAGGACATTGACAAAATCAACGCTCTTCCCATAAGAAAGGCGCCAGATTCTCCCAATCTCCTACAAATTGGGGCTCTCTAACGGTAAAATACACAGAATGAAGGTGAGCAACTTGGAAAGTCGCTGACAGCCATGGAAGGAAGTAATCTTAGCCGGTTTGGCAACTGGTGCCTCCCTTTAGAAGGAATGTCAACCAGAATAACGTAGGGAATCACGCCTTCCAACCAAGAAAGAGCATCCTACCATCCTTTAAGTAAACCCTAAGCCTTTCACTCAGGGTATGCATACATTGATCCACACAAGGCAAATTCTTACTCAGACAACAAAAACTCTTACTTAGACAACACAAGCTCTGACTAACACAACACCCACGAAAGCTTACAAAGTATTGGACAGAGGCCCACCATCTCTTCCTCTCTAATCAAGCATTCGTCCTACAAATCCCACCAAAGGCTTCCAGATTCCCCGGAGCCCCATTTTTTAGCCTCCACGCATTCCGCTTCCTCACGCTCTCAATGAGTAGGGAAACAATAATGACAAGCCAATACTCCCGATCGATCAATTCGCTCTCTTTTTGCTTTATTTTCTTGAGTGTATCTATATTGGTATTGTTCATTTATTTAATATATGTATTAGTATGATTTACATTTAAATAATTTACATTTAAATATAATTATATTTTATGTATATTATATATTTTAATATATTTTATTTCTATGATTTTGAAAAAAATCTAAAATTGTTTGAGATTAGGGACCCACCTTAGATTTTTTATAAATTCGATGACAGCAGAAGGATAACGACTCTAGTAGGCCAATGGCACGGGAACGTACCCCATGGGAATTTTGCGATTACCCTTACCCTTAAATATTAAAGAATCAAAGATATTTATTTTACATATTGAAAAAGTATAAAATAAATTATATGTTTTAAAAAATTATATAATATTAATTTATTAAAATACATAGATAATAAAAGAAAATCACTTTAAAATATAACTAATATCATATTTTAATTTTAAAAAAAATATATAAAGAAAAAAATATTAAATTTTTATCCAACGGTCCATGGCCTACAAGATTCTTGAGGGGTTGGCCTCTGACCTAAATAATAATAGTGCTTGAATTCCTAGACCAAAAAATTAGAAAATAAAAAGAAAATCATTAAAATTACACTTAATTAATCTTAGAAACTCACTTATTTAGAAATTGTGACTTGACAATCAAAATGATCAAAACTCTATACCATACGAGGCTTATAAAAGTGTTGGGACCGAAAGTGCCCCTCACACAAGCAGGCTACCTGGCCCTGCTCGGGTCAACTTCCTTGCTTAACAGGTTTTGTCTTCAATCGAACTGGGGAACAGTTTGAAGGCTGCATTCCTGAGTCTGGATACGCATATCTATGCCCTGAGTCTGGATACGTAGCCAATTAGTGTTGGAATCACTCCAGTGTGAAAAATTGCAAGAGTAAAAGTTAACTGAAAATTTCAGAGTGAAGGTACTGATCAAAAATATTTCTGGAGTGAATTTTTCGGAAAGCAAAATATTCGGAGAAGATTTTCAGAGAGAAAATCGGGAGAAGATTTTCGAAGAGAATTCAAGAGAGAGGATTTTTGGAGAGGAAATCCAAAGAGAAAATTCCAGAGAAGAAATTTTTCGGAAAAGAATTATTCCATAGTGAATTTTTCTAGAATGGATTTTTCCAGAGTGAAAATACCGGAATGCATTTTCGGAGCACAAAATGCCGGAGTGGATTTAAGAGCCGGATATGAAGTGACAATGACCGAAGACCTTTTATCAATGCCCCAGAATTATAACTCTTGTAAAGTCTACGCAAGCAACTTTTCAATCAAAAGAATAGACTTTCTGATTACTGATTGGAGGAAGAAGTCAATTCCTCCCGACAAGATGGCTCCTAACAAAGTTGCCTACAATTTATAGAGTTGATAGTAGGTTGTAGGGTTGGTGGTAGGTTTTGACCACATGCAACCTGCCTATTGGATGAGTGATCTCACGACAAACTATGCATATATATGTATACATGTTGGGCATGCAAGATATGTGCAAGTGTTTGTAAGATGCAGAAAAGAGTAGTGAGAAAAGAAAAATTTAGAGAATTGTATTCTTACTCTTATTTTATTCTTAACTCTTTTTAGAGGCTTTTGTGGGCAACGGCTTATATAACCACTTTTAGATATTGAATTTGTTTATGGATTAAGTATCCCATAATTTTTTTTTCTTATTTTGAAGAGAATATTTCATGTAAAATCTATGTGTTCTTCCTCTTTCTTTCACAACGTGTGTGTTTGTGAATTTCTGTCCGACCAACAATTTTGTTCCTATTGTGCTAACCGACTGACCAACCATCCTTTTTCCCAACAATTAGGGGCTACAATCCTCTCGAAGGATGCTTTGGTCATTTTATTATAAATATGTAATTATACATAATAAAAGAATCGATCGATAAATCAAAGATAATTTATTAAGGAAGATGAACTACTCTACCAAAATACAATGTTGAGAGACGTGCATCTAGCTCCTACAATGAGAGAAGTGAACATTCATTCCTCACAGAAATCACAGCTACACTAAGTAAAATCTAGCACTCTCATTTGCTAAAGGTGTGTTTATAGTGGAAAGACTTTCTCCCCACTTAAATCCCGAGATTACCTCGGTATCTCATGCCATAAGGAAAACTACTCCTATAGATGATCTGATTCCCATCCGACTCATGACGTGAGCTTGGCCTCTCTGTATTATATTGCCTAACCCAAGAGTCTAGTAATTATGTTTTAAGAACTGATAAGTTTATAACCCTTTTACTCAACTTAAATAGAAACCAATTTTGATGAGGTTTTCAATGGACAACATCCAGACTCTTTGTATTACGCTGGATCCAATTAGAGACATTCGGACTTGAATCTTGTATTGAGTTTGCCTTCGCTCCAAATAAACTTCTGTTCGTGTACGCATCAAAAAGGAAATGGGGTATTCTTTAATCTGCCTCTTCTCATCTTAGAAGTGGAATTTTTAAGGCTCCAGCAGCTGGACCCTTGTCCTAGGAAAGAACTTTTCAAATGGACACAAATTTATGGTTAGTTGATAATCACATATATACCGCTGGTTGTAAATTGACTTCTTCTCATAGTCAAGTTTTTAATTAGTGTCTAACAGCCGTGAGCATTTTTTATGCTTTCTTGAACAATTGATTTCAGATATTTTCCATCGATTGAACGTGTATTTTTTATATTTTTTTATATTTAAATCTATTTTAGACAAATGCTATTTATCCAACACATTTACAATCATCTTACAAATTTGAATCTCAATGTGCCTTATATGTAGAGGGCGGGATTGAAAATAATTATAAATAAATAAATAAAACATCTAAAAATGCTTGTTTATCTTATTGGGCAAGTAATATTGTTATTGTGGGTTATTCTTTTTAGGTATGTGATGTAAGTGGGTCACCTTTGTTAGATGTCTAATATGTCACCAACAAACAACCTTTTTATATATTTTTTTATATAGGGATCTATTAAATTTTAAAAAAATTAAAATAAATCATACAGAATTAATTATATATGAGTTATAGATAAATGAAAATAATATATATCATATATATATATATATATATATATATATATATATTATCTTTTGTTATTGATTCTTTGGCTTTAACAGCATCGCACTGCACAAAGCACAAAGAATCTAGAAACTGCAAGGCAAAATCCATCTACTCATATAAGCATATATGCTCTGCTGGACAACACAAAGCAATGCATCAACAGGAAATGCTGACATCAATTCCCACCAAATCTGTCTTGTTAAGTTTTCCTATTTATACAATTGAAAGATATAACTAACGTTGAAGCAAATAAGGAATAATGTTAGAAGAAAATATAACCGTTTGGTCAAATAAATTTATAGATTTTAGACAGTTATAGCTACTCAATTTAATAAATTATCTATTGCAAGTATTTGTGTATGTGGCAATAGACTTAGAATTAGAACTTTAGCCATTGTCAACCATGACTAAAATACCATTGATTTTGTTAAGAGAGAAATGCCTTGACTTAACCCATTTATATAGTGATGTGTACTCAGGATTTAAATTGGTATCCAATTACGTCGAGTTGCTCTTTCAAACCTTATAATTTGGATATTGTACATCACAATAATTAATAAGAGACAAGAAAATATATAACTCATTCCTTAATATATCATTCGACATTTAAATCAGAAATCTTTTTATAAAATTAAAAGACTAAAAAGAAGTCAAGATGAATAGGAGATTAATCGAATTTGGAGGATTTGACTCCAAGAATTAGAAAAAAAAAAGAAGAAGAAAACGACTTGTGGTTAGAGCACAAAATATGCCTCTATTCTTCTAAATGCTATTTGTAACCCAATTATATTAATTTTTATAACCTTTCAACATTTAATACTTTTTATTCATTCAACTATTATTATTCACTTAATGCGGCTAATTATTTCTCAGTTAATGCAACCATTTATCAATATTTGATATCAGAATTATTCTTTTATCGGGCTATTAATCGTCTCGATTTTCAATGTCTATGGTCATTTTGCCATTTGGTCGATTGGTAAACTGAATGTCTAAATTGCTTCTTGAATCGATCTCATTCCAAGTTGAATAACTCAGTTGCCCTAACAATCTCATTCAAGCTAATAACTTATGGGTCCTGTATTTTACTGGGTTGAGTGATTGTATTTGAACTATATCGAACATTTAGTAAACTATTTTATGTATTTCATGATATATTAATCTTATTCTAGATTGGCATAACAAACCTATTTAAAGTGACTTATTTCATATAGGAGAAGCTTTACCTTTTAGTTAAAGCTTTACCTTTCAGTCTTCTATAGGGGTCTTGGTGTTTGAGCATGGTATTGAATCAATTATGTAGCTATTTTCCTTGGCCTCTCAGTCAGGATTATTTTCGATGATGATGGTTGTTTGCTTATGAAAAATTTGTTATTTTTTAATTTTTCAAAATAAATTAAATATCATATATACTTTTCTCCTTTTATTATGTATTTTGTTTCTTCTCTATGCATTGGTTCTTTACTCATTAACTCGATCTCAAAGAATACATTTAACCAAATAAAATAGCTTAATTTCTTTTATATATATTTATACCAATATCAATATAATCTCAATTCCTTTTAAAAAATTTCTACTTTGAGGGATATGGCTTCTTTAATTTTTTGTCTTTTCATCAGATCAAAATCTTAAACCAGCTGTTTTCAACAAGCACAATGATAAAGCATATGATTGTTATGTCCCTGTGGATAAATCAACTGAAGAAAAAATGATGTGGGGGGAGGTTATAATAATTATGAAATCATTGCAGGTTTCATAAATGAAGAAGATATTGGAGGCAGCTTTTATTGAATATATCTGAGGGATGGGGACAAAAGCAGCAAAACTGCATACTTTACCTTACAAATAAATAAATCTCAGATAGTAAAAAGAGGAAAGTCATCTCTCTAGCAATAAATATTTAAGGAATACTAATTACCCATCAGTTATTATCGAAATATTTTTAAGTATTATAATGTCTATTTATTTATTTATTTATTTTAATAAATTTATTTGTATATATATAAGTAAATAAAACATTCAATTATCAAAGGTATTTTAAAATAACTAAGATATATTTTTCTATCTCGGATTCCCCTCCCCCACTCTCTTTCTCTCTCATCATGCATTCACAACAGATTCAACACAAAATTCAAGCACTACCTTTTGACCCCATCTCACTTTCACCACTTAAAAAAGATACCCATAAGGAAAACATTATATATATATATATATGTTATGTTATGCTTTTTTTCTGCAAAGTATCCCCAAATAATAAAAGCTCATTTGCTAAAGCAAGGCATATTTTTTTAATTCTACGAATATAAGTTTAAGCTCTAAAAGCATAGAGATTAAATAACATATCAGTGAGATACTGTAGTCTGAAATGTTGCATGGTGAAAGGGAAGTGAGGAAGGGTTGTATAAAAACACGAAATGCCGTTAAGAAAAAAAGAACTAAAAATTATATTAGATCGAGTAAAATGATAAAATTAAATTTATATAATGACTCATCTAGTTAGATTAATCTTTTGTTGTTATTAATGTAGTATATTAAAGACAACCTAGAAAAATTAATAAAAGTTCGGATGAAAAATATCCTCAAACTATAAGCAATTTCAGCCTTGAACTCGGATGAGATCTCCTCCTCTGTGGCAATAACTAGGTTTGAGTCCCTTGTGATCCAAAAGAAAAAGACATGGAATAAATGCAGCTAATGCAGTGATTGATTCACTCGATCATGAAAAATCTGCGATATTTGTCATAAATCAGCAAGCCCAATCATACATAAACACAACAATCATTCAAAGAGGATAACTACACAAAATACACTAAGCCTATATAAATCATCTATAATTCATATATAATTATAAATATAAGAAACATAAAGTTTCTCAACAGGCAGATATTTAGAAAACTACTACATGGGTATCTTTGCTATACACTTCAAGGCAAGTTCAAAGATTAGTTTATGCTAATTAATATGAAGGCAACAAACCTCTCACTAATTATGTAAAAGCTCTAGTGACGGCAAAATGAAGCGGGCAAATCAAATATTCATAACCATGAAAAGGTAAATCATCGTCTTAGATAATCTCACACACCCAGCTGAAAATTTATCGTCTTTGCCTGCTTGACAGCGAGCTTGCCTCTTACCCTAATTTGATATCGGGTTCGGCCCGCTCGGTACTTCATGGGCTGCTGCTTCGAGCTCCTTGCTAGTCGTTGAAGAAGAAGACGATGATGAAGAACGGGAAGAAGGCAAGTGATCAGAGTTTATGCCTTGTTTGGATTGAAAAATCGAAGTAGAAGGGGAAGATGAGGAAGAGGTATGTGGCAGGTTTTTGGTGGATGTTGAAGAGAAGACCATGTTATAAGAAGAAGGTGATCTGCCATGGCTGTCTGGGCGAGCGACGAGGAAGATGAAGAGGAGATGGAGGAAGAGAAAGAGAAGGAAAGTTTGTGATTTGCTGTAATGGTAGCTTTCCGCCATGCAAATTGACGAGGAAAGGAAAATATTAAACCACCCCCCAAGAGCCCACAAGGGATCAATATCCATGAAACGACTAAAACCTCTCCAAGGCTGAGAGAGGAAAGAGCAGAGAGACGGGAAGAAATGAGGAAGGAAGATCAGAGAAGATTGGAAAAAGAGAGAAAGAGAGAGAGAGAGAAAGAGGAGGAATACAGAAAGAGGAAGAAGGTTCAGAAAAAGAAGCAGTGGATGGAAAGGAGGTTTTGAAATTTGATGAGCTACTGCCAGGAGAAGAAAAATAACCCACGTTGATTAGGGCGATTGACAAGATAAAAATATATAAATATCTTTAGTTAGGAGTTACCCTCATTTATTTATTTATTTTATCTTATTTTATATAAAATTGTTAGTATATATGAATATATGAGACACTATATTATAATAATGGCTAAAATATAACTAATGGGTATTTTCTAATACCACTCAAAATAATAAAAATAACTCAATGAGTTAATAATTAGTAAAAAAAATTAATTCTTTTTATTGGGTATTTAAACTTACTTCATAAATAAACCTTTTACATAAAATTATATATTAAAATTAAGTTTTGACTGAAGCCCGTAATTTAGGGTAGCCATTATTAGTTGCAAATAAACATGGGATTAGATGGGTGTTGAATTGCTTTCATACCCCTATGTGATTTTATGTATATATAAAATAGGAGAATGGAGGGCCAACCCCGCAACTAACCCCACGATCCTAAATTGTTGGATGAAAATAATTAAACGCACTTTATTTTATATTATTGAAAATGAGATTTTATAAAAAAAAATTTAATTTTTATAAAATAATAAAATATTAAAATATTAAAATACTCATACTATAAAAAAAATCAAAAGATATAACTTTTATCATGTTTTTTAATTGTTTAAATATTATAAAATCAGGACCATTGGATTTTCATCCCATGACCCTATCGTGCGCCATTAGTTTAAACCCCTCGTCTATTAAAAAATACGTTAAGTAGTAAAGTTTTAGTCCTTTTTTTTTTTATAAAGTATAGTAATTTTTTATTTATCAAAGTTTATTTATTATGTATTCAAAACTATTGACTGCCCTAGACTCTAAAATTTATGCCTATGCCAAGGTTAATTACACGTGACCACTTGAAATTTGCACATTATAAGATGGCTAGTTGGGAAAATCGATAAGAATGAGAGGCTATTTCAGTCACATCATCAATTTAAGGGTAATATTATTGATTTTATTTTTGTATTTTTTTTGACTTCAATTATATTCGTAAACTTAGTCTATTTTATTAAATAGGATTAACATCAATAAGATATATATTAATTTTGTCTAATTTGATATCAAAAGATGTCCAATCGGAGAAGAAAAAGTAAATAATAAACTTTATTTATTTTTCATAAATAAGACGTAAAATCAACTTAGAATGGATGAAAAATTCAAGTTAATTTAAATTTAAAAATATAAATATTTTGAACCATTTTTTGTCAAATTATCAAGCCCTCTTTAATCAGTCACATTAACACACCAAACATAAAGAATTCTTTTCTACAAATAATTATTTTCTTATTTAATAATCTTAGGGATAACTTCAATTATATCATAATAATCAAACTTATTAACATATTTTTGGGTGTAATATTTTAAATTATTTGTGTTAATTTGATATAAATAAATATCAAAAGGTGATGAGAATGGCAGGTGAGCGAGAGAGAGAGAGAGAGAGAGAGACAAAGGGTCTGTGGCGGGGGGCCCCCTTTCTTCTTGCTTTGCAGGGCCGGTTCCCAAGAAATCTTTCTTTGACTTGGAGAGCTTCCTGCCACGGAGAAAATGGTGGTCTTGTTCGTTCACTTTCTTCCTTTTTCTTTGCTTTTTTTTCTTTTTCTTTTTCTTTAAATCGTTAAGCAAGTCTCCCTCTCACTCCATTTCTGTCAAATGTTGAGATTGTTGTTTTATTTACAAGAAAATATGAAACATATTTAGTCTCTAATTTAATGATATACAATTTTATTATTAAAAAATATATATTAAAAGAAGAATAAAATTTTCTTACTTAAAAATAAAAAATTATACATTTGCTCAACTAATGTGGGGGTAAATTTTACTCACACAATATAACCCTTAATAAAAAGTTGTTATATTATTATATTGGAGATGCCGAAATGGATTCTTACAGATGATATTATCGTTAAGTTTTAAGATAAGACCTATATAATTTAAAATATAATTTACTTTTATGAGGCGTGAGACGCATTCAATTGCTAAACCCATTTACAAAATTTTATTTGAGAAAAGGCACCTTAGAGAGAGAAAAAAAAGTTTTCCCGCTTATAATAGAATGTCACCTATTCACGCATCTTGCCATTAGTTCCATTTCATTCGTTTTCATATTTAAATGTATATCTCAAATGAAATAATAAGCCTATCGTTTACAAGTAGTAAATTATGCCTTCACTCAATATGGGTCAATTCACATACACATCAAAGTCCTAGTGAAAAAATGGTTATGTAAATATGTTGGGGACACTAATATATATTCCCATAAACGGAACTATTGTCAAGTTATAAGTTGAACTCATTTTCATTTAAAATATTATTTACTTTAGGTAAATTGAGCAATAATAACAGACTGTTGGTCTTATTTATATGATATTTATTCCCAAAAAATGCCTATAAAATAAAAGGCCATATGTTTACTAATCTATCTCTAGTAATATCTGTTATTCAATTTACGATTTTAAATTAATCTTTAAGCATATGATATCATCTTAAAAAATCATGCATCAGATAATTTAAAAAGGTAGTAATAAGGATCAAGTTTGTGATTATATATATTAGAATACCTAAAAGTGTAAAACTGTGATTTTATTTGTTTTATTATTTTTTTATTTTCTTTTGTTACCACTAGGTAAAAAAATTATATGCTAAATAAATTTAGATATACAATATTAAAAATTACAGATTCATAATTGTCAGTCAAACAGATGCATCCTTACTGAGGGTGTTATATAATTTAATAACTTTGGATTAGGGGGAAAAAAAGAGCTTAAAAGCATATTAGGTGTGAGTCATTTGATCCCATCCAGCTGCATAGAAATCGAAAAAAAATTTAAAAAAAAAATTAAACAATGTTGAACTATCTTAATGTGGTCTAATAAAGTTTTAGGTCAATCTTTGCCCTGTATTTTACTTATTGACAATCAAGATTCATGATTTTAATTATTGAAGGAAATAGAGAAGGGGTGGAGGCAGTGGGACAAGGTCTCTTTTAAAGAAAAAATAAATATATCACAAAAAAATCCAAACTTTCATAATTTTTTTCAAAAGCCATGTTATTATTTGGTAAAAAAATAGAAATTTGATAAATTTTATGAAAATAATTAAATTATAATAATTGATAAATAAATTTAGTGAGAAAACATTGAGTGAGGCTAATAAAAAATTAATTTTATTATTGCTACATTTATGTATAACATATTTTAATTTATAAATATTTTTCAACTAGGTCATCCCGTTCACTAAATATATTATGGATCTCTTTTGGGTTGGCCATGTGGTAATTAAATTGTTTAATAAAACATAATTAAATTATATAAAATAATAATATTTAATTATTTTATAATTAATTAAATATGGATTATACTATATGCAATAATTCTATAACATATAAATCATATCAGTCAGTGAATCACCCTTTTTACTTCACTACTTCACCGGTAGCCGACAAACTACTAAAAAAGGGTGAGACTCCGACGGGAATCAAGTATTAATATATAAAAACAAACACCAATTATACTATTTTTATAACTCTCGACTGATTCAACTCAATCAAACCGTCTTGGTCTTGCCACCATACTGAAAATGAGGGGCGCTATGACCCGGATTCGTATGACGTTCCGTATGATATCGTATGATAACTGTTAGATTTTTATTTAATATCAATCGTTAATTCTTTTATTTTAAATAAAAAATAATTTTTTATTATCTTTTAATAACAAAAAATCGATGAACGTTACATAGGGATCCGACGGTTACCGTATGGAATCATACAAGCACCATACGGACCTACATCACAGCACCCCTGCCCACCACCACACTGTTTAACAAGAGGTCGGATGAATCTATCCTATTATTATTGGTGTAAGAGTTGTAGAACATAGAACTCATTCTTAGGTACCAGGTTCGCTATCTAGAATTTGATTCTGAGAATATGGAGGATCGTGCGGTTATGTGATTGAGCAGCCTTCGTCTCCCTACACTAGCGTCGGTTTTAAAAATATTTAACTATTTATGTTTAATCTCTATAAAAAAATATAATATAAAGTAATAATTATTATTTATAAAATAATAAAATATTTAAACTTTCATATTATAAAAAAGGACAATATTTTGATGGGAAATGGGCACCACTTTAGAATTTAACAACAATATTATCAAAGAGAATCTATATCAGCATTCCTAATAATATCATGATAGGTTAAGAAATCTAACGGGGTTGAAATATGAGATGTTCAAAGTTATATTATAAAATAGAATATTTCACGCTATTTGAAGTGACATTATGCTTATAAGTTAGAATAAATTCTTCTTTTTTCTAGATCCTTTTTCAAGGACAATGCATGATTGAGCTAATGATCGAATATGTCTTGACCATTCCTGTAAACCAGACACTTCAAATCAGAATAAGATCATGTTAAATAAAAAGTCGATCTTTTATATTTAAAAATTTGCCACATAAAGACCGAATGTGAAAATTAAATTAATGATCGAACATAACCTGTTACCACTGAAGTAACTGCAATTTACTCAAATTTCGGCAATATTTTTATTTGTTTGAATCTTCAAATCTTAATACTCATCAATAGTTGTGTATAATTAGAGTATTAGATATGAGGACTAAATCAAATGCCATACCAAATATATATATAATTTTTATCAAATTATTCATATGGTAGTTACCAGTAGAGAAAGTTGGGCAACATGATTATATGAAAAACATAGATTATAATTGTTAATTTTTATATTCTTCATCTTTTTAAAAGATTGAACAATTAACAGATCAATCTCAAAACTTAATAATGTTTCAATCTATAAGAATACATATTAACCCTCAATATAAAAGTATAATCACCTATTTACTATAAAACTATATCGTTCAAATCGACTATCCCATATTGAGTGAAGAATCGGTCTTATACTTATAAGTGTGAATATTTAAATCATTTTATTATTTGAGGTGCCTTTTTAAAGACCAAAGTGCATAAGATTAGGTTAGCACTGAATACATCCCATGTTTTTGCTTACAGTGAATAATACTTCGGACAAAAACAAGCCTGATTTTAAAATTGAATAAGAATTTCTCGTCTTTAATTATTTTTTTAAAAAAAAGTGCTTTTATTAGAAATATATTTTTATTTTTATACCGCTTTTGTTAATATTTTAAAAAAATAAAAATAAATATAGTTTTATTTTATTTTTATTTGTTTAAAATTGTCCGGAGATAAAATAAAAGGCTTGCATAAATACAAAATTAAGAATCAACTAATGGCAGCACGTAAGACGAACGCAGAAAGCAAAGCATCGTATTCTCGAGCGGCCAACGGCTGAATGTCTGCTCACGAGAATGCATGCGTCCCCACTACGCTCTCAAAAAGTTAAGAGTGGTACGTTAAGGGCATTTCTGTCATTCCACGCCACCCATTTCAAAACCCGGGACCATATATCTTAAAGAAATAGAGTTCATTTTTGTTAAAATTTAAATAGTTAATATTTAAATAAATAATTATTTAAATAAATAATTATAATTTAATTATTTTTTAAAATATAAAAAAATTAATTAGTTAATTACTAAATTATAATAAATTATTTTAAAATAAATAATTAAGATAAAAAAAATAACACTTATCTTTTAAAGAGATTGAGCCACCCCAACCCATTTCAACCCCTCTTTTAAATGGTAAGTCCCTTTCGTTATTTAAAATTATTCACTACTTACTAATAACCGCGACCAATTATTAACCAAATGTACTATTAGCCATTTTATGACACACCGTCCCTAATGCCGATCATAGGTTGGCAGCTCCTTAAACCGATGCTGCCGGTAGACAAAGCATTGACCCCTGGCTACTAGTCGCCAACCACCAACCCTAACCCCGCGATCGATTGCCAACTGGTGCCATCCTTGCTCCGCTGCTATTAGGAGCATTACGACATCAATGTTTAATCACCGACAATTAAAAATATCTTATTCAAAGTAAAAATATCAGTCGATCAGAAATATCACTAATAAAAAATTTAACCATATTTTCAATAATATAGGACAAGCCTTAACAAAATAATAAGATTATTTTATTATGATATGACTAAAAATCGAGACTTTAAATTACAAAAATAATTTTTTTATAAGAAAGATTATTAATTTGATTATTATTATTATTATTATTATTATTTAATTTTTTTCCTTTTTTGAACGACTTTGCCTGTTGCTGTCAATTTTGGAAGACAATTGGCAGCCTTAGGGCGCGGCAGTGTAATCTTTCCTTTTGCTCTTTTTTATGCTTTTCTTCTCTTTCTTTTTCTGCCTTGAAATTTGATGCATTTTCAGTCAAATAATATCTTATCATTCCTTGTATCATACATTACTACCTAAAGAGTGATGACCCTTCCATTCGGTCCCCTCATATTGTTGAGGCCAAGTTTCATTCGTGCTATCATATAAGGTAATATCATTTTTAAATTAGAAGATTGATATCTTTTAATTTAGATTATTTATATAATATAAGATATAATATCATATTCTTTTTATATTAGAGGATTATTATATTCTAATTTAAATTATTTATATAATTATTAGTATTATCTTTATTGGATTTTTCTAATTTAAGATATAACCATTTTCTATATATGGATGATCAATTTTACAGTTACAAACACATAAAAATATAAAAAATCTTATTTATCTATATTTCTAAATGGTACCAAAAACAAATTTACTAAACCTAGAAGTATTATCCATTTAGAATTTTTATTCACCATTTCTTCTTTATGTAACATTTAATATTTTTTATTCATGATTAATAATGTCATTATTTATATATAATACGTTGACGTGGATAATAATTGTATAATAAAAATTAAAAAAAATAAATTAGAGAAAATTATGCTCAATGCTTAAATGATGCCTCAATGATACTCGTCTTTACGATTGTACATATTGGAGGTAGTAATTATGCGTTTGATGGACAATCATGAGCGCTCATGCACAACACTTATATGCGGCTGAGATAGTAGTGTATTGGCGCTTGAGGTGTGCCAATACAATGCTTTCGTGCATATGTGCATTTGCGATTGTACTTGATATGTGTTGGTCTGACAGCCATATGCCAATTAAGTATATATGGCATTCTATGTTGATTTTCGGTGATTTTGTGGGTAGGAGAGAAAAATGAGAAAGAGAATGCACGAAAAAAAAGAATGAGAAGAAAAAAATTAAAATTTTTTAGTCAAATTTGTCAAATATAACATTAAAAATACTTATTTCTAGGCTCATTCTTTGATCTATTGTTTGAATCTATTGATTTAACTTATAATTATTATTTTATTACATATGTATGTCATCATTTAAACCATTTTTTGAATATTGTTACATATATATGTATTTTATCGAATATTATGAGGTTTTGTTTATTTTCACCGAATATTTAAATATGTTGTTATTTTTCACTAAACGTTTAGATATTTTAAAATATTATATTCATATATAAAAAATATTATCAAGAAAAGTTATGAAATATTATCCATTTGACTTTACGTGTGCTAATTTGTACAAGCATTTGGTAAGAATTCCATTTTATTATCTTATACGAGTTTACGCTTTTTTGACAGTGTGAAAAGTTCTTTTATATTTATTACAGAGTCATCCATTTATTTTTTGACAACCATCATAACAATTTAATGGTATATATTTAGACATATTCTAATATATTATGTACACTTGAGCAATGCACTTATCATCTATAGATAAAACAAGTGACACTTAATCTTATGTATAAGTAATAATATGTAGACGATTTACCTACAAGTCTTAAATAATAGTATATCATCTTAAATTTATTGAAAATATGTGTAATCTATTCTCAAAGGTTGCCTATTGATTAGTCAGCATGGGAGTCACCTGCTCTTAATTTTTCAATTTGACATACATCATATTTTTTATTTTAAGATGGTTTGACTTTTTGAGATTTTATAAGTTTTGATATAATTTTTGAATTTATATGATTTAAGCTTTTAATAATTTCAGACGACTTATATAATTTAATATTCATATATGTGTAATAAACTGTGTATACAAAATTATGACTTAGATTGTGTTATTTGAAAAGTTTCAGACATTAGATGTCATATATGTTTTATGATTCTATACACTTCCAATGATTTTGTTAATATATATATTTGTATGTCATATATATACTTGTTGAATTTTATATTTATGATTTGTGATATTTTCTAATCCTTTTAAATTAGTAGGTTATGAATATAGGAAGGATGTACAAGAAGGATTGGAAAATATTTATATTTTACTTGCATTTGTATTTGAGAAACATTTGGTATTTTATAATATTGGATTATTATGTAGTTGAAGTTCCGAAGAATGTATATTTTGGTTATGAGGACGGCTGAAGTGAGCCGACCCAAAAAAGCAATTGGACCAGAGAGTATTGAAATCCATTGGTCCAAAGGACGACTAATGCCCTAATTGACTAGAAAAAGTCCTCAAGCAACCAGATGCGGCCCAAGCCAGAAGCGGCCTACGAGTAATCTCCCACGCACAACGGTCGCCTACCCTAATTGGACGCGATGCTCGGATTCTTCCCAGATGGCAACCTTCTCTATAACGAAAGCCCCCAAATTAATTCACATCCCAGAAGAAAAGCCCTCAAATCAGCACGTGACTCACAAAGGAAGCTTCAACATTCAGGGTGTGCGACATCTCCACGGAGGAAGAAATTATCCTTCCCAACTGTTGCAGCCTTGAATGGTGCCTGCATTCTCACGAGAGATGGAAGGGATCCTCTCAAACGGTAGGCAGCCTGCATTGCCACCTAAGGAAGGTCTAAGGAAGGCGAGATTTAACGGCTATAAAAAATCCTGAGGACACACTCAAAAAGCATACTCTCAGGAATACTCAAACTTGCATAAGTATTCCATCTCTCAAGCAACCCATTGCTATTCTCTTTCCCATTGCAAGTTTTTAGTGAGTCTAGTGGTCATATCACGAATTCGAACTAAATAGGTCGATTTAAATAATTAATTATAATTTTTAAATTTTAAAAATTAAATTAAATTAAATAAATAACACAAAATTTCAAAATTTGGGTGTGACCACAAAATTAAATTCACACAGGATCTCATCGAATAACCGTTCGAATAAAATAAATATGACCTACTATATAATTATCATAAGGGAGGTAATAATTTAACCAAAAATTATATTCAAATATAACCATGGGTCTATACCTGGCCAATTCTATAATCCGATCATAATAGAACCAAAACTCACCAAATCAGACGTATGGCTGACAGATTACGGTCATACTCCTACAATACATCTGAATCTTCTATCCTGAAAGGATAAAATAGGAAAAGCGAGTCTAATACTCAATAAGTATCATATTTAAATAAAAGGAGTTTAATAAATTAGAGAGAATATTAAATAGATAAAATTCATTCGAATGATATAATAAATTCAAATCGCCGATTAAATGAATCAAATAGAAATCCAAGATCCAAGATCCAAAATCCAATGGTAATTTCGTACTCAAAGTAAATATCCAAATCCAAAATAAATATCCAAATTAAAAAATAGTCCTTATTGAGACATGTGTACATATATATATATATAAAATAGAAGTGATTCGGATCGATTTCAGTAGACAAATAACCGATTCCAAGTCCAATTCAAGTCCAAGTCCGAATTCGAGTCCAAATCCAAGGCCTGATCAGCTTGTGATCTATGGCAGAATCCGATAACTGGATAATCTAATAGCGTGCGTAGACGTTGAAACAGTATCGCGATTGATATTCTAAAGGTCCGAATCGAAACATATAGTCAAAATTATTTGTACAAGATATACCAATACCCAACTGTAGGCAAAATCGACGAATATCAAATTCAAGTCCAAATATCCATATCCAAGTCAAAATTCAACATCAATCGATGTAGAAATACAAATCATCTAACAAATTTGAGTTTTGATTATTTAAAAATTAGCTTAATGAAGGGTTACACATAATCTCAATAATTTTAGGCAAAATCAAATGTAAATTAAATCAACTTGTATGGCCACTTATGTGCTCCGTACAAATGGGTAGGGTTGCTCACTATTATTTACTACCCGTAATTTTGGGTGCAATTCTTAAATTTGTTAGATATATTAGGATATTCAAATATATTCAAATGTTGAATCAAAATATTCAAATGAGAAGGGTAACTATTTCAAACCTTTCCTGCCAGCAGAAAGAAATTTTCAAATAACAAATATCTTCCCATCGGGAGCTGGCCAAAATATCTAATATTCAAATTTAAATGTAATGACTACAACCCAACACGTGTATGTAACTGTACGGCCTATGTAAAATTTCACATTCATTTTCAAATAAATAAACTAATATAAAAATATTGTAATTAAGGTTATATAATGAAGATTTGGTTTAATTAATAGAAGAAATATTAAGTTATGAAAAAGTCATCTCAATTACCAACTAGTTATTATCTGCTAAGCGTAAATGTTGACCGGCAGAAAAGCGTTGATCGGAATTGGCTTCATTGATGGGATGAATCAATTGTTGACCTGATGAAGGTGAAAGTGATCGGTCAACACGTTGGCCGAATGAGATGGTAAAAAGGTCGGTTTGCACTAATGATTGGAATAGGTACTTTGGATGGAGTGATATATTTTGTATGGGTAGAAAAATGCCGGTTATGCTTGAGATAAAAATGCCGGGTGTACAAAATGCTTAAATGCTTGAAATGGTAAAAATTCTCGATATAAATTGGAATAAAAGAAATGACTGGTTTGCATAAGTTTTATCGGAATGACAAATTGCCGGTTTGCACAGATTTTGCCGGTATGGCAAATTTTATCGGCTTGGGCAATTGACTGAAATTAATGAAATTATTGATTTGTATCTTGAGGAAAATCACCAGTTTCAAATGCGAAAGACCGTATGAAAGAAATCTAGCCAGTGCATTCTTGATCGGATAGGCTGGGGAGTTGGAGAAGTGATCTGATCAACAGAGAGTTGACCAGCTAAACAAGGCTAAGTGAGTATAAAAAAGAAGAAGGGATTTCTGCCGATGATGATTAAGTGAATTCTTGAGATCATTTTCGGATGCCATTAAGTGAAATTTGTAGACGATTTTTAGACACGATTGAGTAACATCCAGAAACGATTTTCGAAGTCATTTAATTTTCTAGAGACAGCTATCCAGAGGCGGTTTTTTTGAAATGGATATTCGGACACGATTTTTCGGAGACAGTCTCCGAAGATGGTTTCCGAAGGCCATTTTTCGGAGTCGAATTTTTGAAAAGGATTTCCGAATAGGAATTTAGAGAGGAATTTCGGAGAGAAAGTTGGAATAAACGTCCGAAATAAAAGAATTTACCTGTCCAAGAAAGTTGACTTGATTAAACTTTAACTAGAGGCCGGAGTGGTCAATTCAGAGTAGGTGAACTGTCCCAATTGTTCGAAAAATCTAGAATTCTCTAGAAGAAGAAATAAGAGTAAAATATTAGTAGTAGGTGACTTAACCTCACCTACTCTTACCAACTCCACATCTATAAATATCAGACGTTGGGGGTAAAGGATTGGAGTTTTGGAGAGAATTTAAGAAGAAAAGGCATGTTAGAGATAAAAGAAATAAAGAAAAGAATCCAAGCCAGACTTGGGTAAGGGAGTTCGCAAATCAGGCAAGTGTACCTAATGTTTTTATTTTAAATTCACATTTTGATTCTGATAAGCATTATTATTTTGATGCCCTTCTTCAAGCAGGTCATAATGATTGATTTATTATGCTCAGTACATGTGGCATCCTTGTATGAGATTTTGTTCCACGATTCATGTCAGAATCTCTTCTGCTTTTTGCAACCGGCTCGAAATAGAACTTTGTATGTGGATGCTATTTATGAACGTAAGCATGGTTTCTTAAAGAACTCAGGCTATTTGTTTATTTTAAAGAATTTTGGTCTTTCGCATGTTTAAGAACTTCGAACCTCTGTTCATGGTAAATTTCGGACGATACTCCTTAAAACTTCAATTTTTTGGAAGATCTTGATTTATGGAAGGAAAATTTTGACTGTCGAAAGTTATAGGCCTTAAATGGAGCGGTTTTATTGGTCAAGACTATGAACATTAAATGTAGCGGTTATGTTGGTTAAGACTACGAACATTAAATGTAACGGTTATGTTAGTCAAGAGCTACGAACCTTAAATGTTGCCGTTGGTGAGATATAATGTGGGATATGACAGCCGAGAGTTGCAAGCCTTAAATGTAGCGGTTTTGGACAACCGAGAGTTGCAAACCTAAAATCTAGCGTTTTGGACGAATCTTAAATGTAACAGGTTTTCAGCATCTAGTCTTAAATCTGCATTTGTTATGGAAATCGATCTTTTGTGTAAAAGGACTACGGCCCATGATCATGTTCTGCATGCATAAGGCTCCCATTTTGTTTTCCTTTGTTTCCGATTTGAAGACATATGTATACTATTCCTGATTTTCATTCATAGATACCTTTTTGGGTTTCTGCTCACACCTCTTCTATTTTCTAACATTTAAACGGTGATGAGTTTATATCGGACTAGAAAGAATAGAACCAGACGATCTAGCTAGGAAGAAAAAGTTGATCCGGACGCCTGTACCAGTTAAAGTCCGACCTTTATATATTTTGGGACAACTAGAATTTTTGTAAAATGATTCTGTTAATAAAATATATAAATGATATTCATATGCTTCCACTAATTTTTTATAATTTGAGAAATTTTGATTCCTAATAGCATCTCAACCCGTTTGTTTTCTTTGGTTTCATGTGACCGACCTAAAATTCTCGGACGGTCAAGATATTGACCGACCTAGTTCGACCAATCTACGTAATCATGCTGACTTAGAAGCTCCGATCTCATGCGATCCTGTGCACGCGATATAGAATAAAAGAAAAAATTTAAGTCCACCTATATAGGCATATATACCTTTCGTTTAACGTATATTTTAACACAGTATAAGTACAATAATTTGACGAATGTTATATAGTGGACTATGGCCGTTCTGTCAAGAATAAACAGTGTTTGATAAATTTTTTGAGCTTTCAAAAAAAAATTAAACCCTTCAAAATTATAAAATTCATATCAGAAAAGTCTAAATCATCTAATGAACTGCATATGCATGTCCAGAATAATAAAATTAAGTGTATAAGAATATATATATGTTAGTAAAAATTTTGAATAATACCCAAAACATATCAGATATTTAATCAGACAAAGAAGGGGCTTACAGATGCTTACCTTGACCTCATACATTGCAGATTTGAAGAAAGGATGTCCTGAAATGTCTGAATCGGGTGTTTTCTCCCTCCTATCGGAGCATCCCCTCTCTCTCCTTTGCGTGCAGCCTCCCGCACACTGCTCTGTTGTTGCTGCCTCCTGCGTGGCCGTCACCGGCCTGCCACCGCCATGCACAGTTGACACTAACCTTCCTGGCATCACCCCGTTGGCATCGTCGCCGCAACTTTTCCGCCTCTCCTTTGCGCCGTTCTCTCTCCTCGCACAAACCCTCCCATCTCTCTCTGTGCGCAACCCTCTACTGCACATCACCGCCATCGATTCTCCCACGGCCGTTGCCAACCACCAGCGCATTGTCTCCTCCGCATGTCACGGTCACTAACACTTCCGACAGCTGTCGTTGACCACCTCACGAAGTGCCACCACTGCCACTGCTTTTGCCTCAAACTGGCACGGCCGATCACACACGAGCTGGACTCCTCACCGATGGTGCCGTCACAGACCACCTCCTCTTCTCTACCCCGCCGATCGCCGCCTCACCCGCCGAAGCCCTCCTCCCTCTCTCCTTTTCTCTCTCCCCGATTTCTCTTGATCCTTGTTTGTTTTGTTTTTATTATATATATATATATATATATATATATATTATCAATATATTATTATTTTTTAATTTTCTTTTCTTTTATTCCAAAATCTAAATCGATATTTGGACGATAGTACGAGCGTATCTCAGGTGCCAGCCCAATTGATTCAAATATCTGTCCAAATTTCATAATATTTAATTAATTTTTTTCACGTCTAATTTTTTAAAAATCAAAATTAATATTAAATAATTCAAACGGAATCCAGGATATTATAGGTTAGAGAAGATGCTATCCGGGATAGCATCTTTTGCTGAAATTTTAAAATGCGGTAATAATACAAATATACTAGATTGTGAGGCTTCGCTGCTCATCCAACCTATTTTTGATGTGGATCATTCGGAAGCTCTGGGGAGATCTTACTATCATGAGAGGGTTGCTGGCTCTTCTTCATCTAGCTCTACTCCCTGTACCATTGAGATTATGCCGGTGTTGGAGCAGCTTGGTCCGTTAGCTCAAAATCACTATTCTGGGTGTGGCACTTCATGCCAGGGAGATCACCAAGGAGGGGACTAGTGCTCTTGCACTAGCCTGGGCTTGCTGAGGAATAATATTGAAGCATTTAGGACGCAGTTTGAGATTTCAAGTCCTTGAGCCACTGTTGACTATTCTATTCCTGGATCTAGGTAAGGTGGATCTGGGAAGAAATCCAAACACCGGAGATCCCGTCAATCCCCTCCTAAGACTGCAAGAGATCTTTTATGATATGTTTTCTTGGGTTGATTGTCCTAATGGCGGTTGCAGAACGTATTGCCCGGTCAACTAGTTGACCAGCCTTTTGGTTTGCATTGTGGATGGCGTCTAGGTCTGTCTAGATGGAATGCTGGGTTTGGCTGACTTGGATGATTTGGCTCTAATGGGCATACCAATTCCTTCTCTCTCACGCTCCCGATATGGGCAGCCTGGAAGCATGAGTGTAGCTACCCGGTTTGGCAGACATGGACGAATTGGCTCTGCTGGGCATACCGGTCCCTACCATCACAAGTTTCTAGTTTAGGCTGTAGCTTGTTTGATTTTGTGTATGGCGTCTATGAGCATTGTTGCCATCAATGTCTCAGTAGGCGACATTCCTCTGATGTTGTTGTTATGGTCATATGATTTATGATTCAATGCACTCTCGTTTGTATTTTGTCAAGGTTCTCAGGGGATGCCCTTGCTACTATATTTCTATCTCCAAATCGACAAAATACTTAGAATAGAATATATGTATTGTATTTTCTTTTTTTTAACGTAATTTAATTTCTTACCAAAAAAAATAGAGAAGTTGCTCATCACGAACGCACTACCACCTAAGCCACTCCACGACGAGTGCACCTCCGATTTAGACTCACAAATTTCCTTCCCAACATTCATTCATGCATACTTCGTTTTTACCTTCTTCATCTTGGAAAGCAAATTATTGATTTAAGTATCAGGGGACAAATAGAGAAGTGAGTCCCGCCATTCTTCTTAGATTTCTTATCTTTTGTTACGGTATGTAGGATCCAAGGCAAGTAAGACGAAGACCGAACCCGACATCAACACAAGCCTAAGGCACAGATGAACCCGAAACCGTTCAAGACTTGAATCCAGGATGTATCATTGGTGCTATCTGTGAGAAGCCGAACAAATGGCCTATCCACTATTTCATCAACATCGACGAACATGGTGAACATAAGAGTACAAGCCAACATTTCGGTAAAGGAAGTCACCTCCCTAAAAAACGACCACTCTGCTGGTAACCGAGCAGGAAATTGACCAACTCCAATCATCCTAACAACGGCAGAGTAGATGAATAGGATATCCCAAATATTTTAGGCTCTTTGCACGTGCTAGGGCAAAGAGAGTTAGGGGCTCCCTCCCCTTCAAACCACACTCCAGCCTCTAGGTGGGGAGGTCAAAGAAAGAAGAAGTCAACTAAGAAGGCCACTCAATCGAGTAAATCTAGCACCCCGGGCCTTAAACAACCGAACCCATTCTAGGCTAGAAAGACGACTGAGCCGTAGGACTCTAGAGGAGAGCCCAGAAAGAAGGAACTCCTGCTACTCCAGGGACAAGCAGAGGCCTCTGATTCAAGGAGCCTCTCGGATCACCTGACCGACTAGCAGTAGCATCCGGCCAGCGTCACATTGCATGACGGAACACTCGGAGTTGAGGACCTACCTCAAACGTGAAAAGGTTTACAACGTCCTCACAGGTGGAGGAGAAGGTCCAAAAAATATGAAGCCGTGCGTTCAAAGAAGAAGCTGGCGAACACTCTGCCAATCTAAAGGGATCTTCTTTCGCCATGGAGATCCGGACCCAGCCGCTACCACCAAAATTAAAAATGCAACTCTGGAACCTTATGACAGAAGCACCGATCCCATAGATTACCTCTATCACTTCCGTACTCTACTCAGCTTCCCCCTCACTCTAAAAGGGGGCGCTAAGATATGGTTCTATCAGCTCTCGTTGAATTTAATCCAAAGTTTTTGGGATCTTGCTGATAGCTTCCTTACTCAGTACGTCTCAAACCGCCGCAAGGAGAAGCAGCCATGGCACCTTATCCACGTCAAGCAAAAGCCAAGCGAGAACTCGAGGAAGTTCTTGGGACGATTTACCGCCGAATTAAGGAAGATACCCAAACTCACCGACAAGGTGAAGTTGAGCAGTTTTATTTCTACCCTGGGTTTGGATGACTTTTTCAAGCACCAGGCCCACAAGGACCCGCAAACCTTCTGGGAGCCTGAGTCCATTGCTAGATCTTACACAGCAATGGAAGAGGCCAATGAGGCAAAGCACATGGAATGGGCCAATCATCTTCGCTCCTTGTTGGCAGACGAAAAGAGGAAGAATGGGGTCCAAGACAATCCATAAAGGAAGCAGCCTAGAACTAAGATGCCTGTGTGAAGGGAATTCAGGCCAATTCACCTGACTCCATTGAATAACTCGCTGGCAAATGTCCTTATACAAATTCAGAAGGAGAAGTTCATCAAATGGCCAAAGCCGATGAAGAATCCGAATGGAGGAGATTTGACAAAATACTATGACTTCTATCAATATCAGAGTCATAGCATAAAAAACTATTTAACTCTACAAAGAGAGATCGAAAGCCGATTCTGCTAGGGCTACCTCACCAAGTTCCTGAGGAACTACGGATAGAATTTCGATCCCTCAAGTGAGGACAGGCCCGAGTAGTAGCATTCGAGAAATCGAGTCGCAGTCGAGGTGGTCAACATGGAGACTACGAGGCCACTGAAGGCTCACCATGTAGATTATCAGGAGAAGCAAACTGGGCATAAGAACCAGAGGGTGGAGGATGATGTCATTAGTTTTACTAACGATGATATGGTACATATAATCTTCTCCCATACTGACCCCCTTGTTGTATTTGCACTCATTTCAGATAGCACTCTAGATTACCAATTGAAGCGAGTCTTTATCGATAGTGATAGTTTTCGTAATTTGCTTCACTTTGATACCTATTTCAAATTGGGATTTAAAAAGAGTCAATTGAAACCAATCAAAGGGCCACTATATGGATTGGATAATGAACCGGTGGCTATCCAAGATACAATCCGGCTAGAGCTTACCTTGGGCTCGTACCTTAGAACGGCGAGCTGCATACTCACCTTCTTGGTTATCGACTTGGTTGACCATGTTTGGAAGCATTCGGGGTCATAGCATCGATACCCTATCTAAAAATAAAATTTCCAATAGTATGTGGTATTGGCAAATAATTGGGTGACCAAGTAACCCGTTGAACAAGCTACTTGTCCCAAGTCACCCTAAACGTCATCGACTGGCTGACAAATGACCTGGACCATCGAGATGAGACAACTCTATAACAGGTGTAATCTAACGAGGTCACCAACCTTATAACCTTGGATCTGGATAACTCGAAAAAATGAGTGCAAGTAGGAGGCTTGCTCATCAAACCTATGCATGACCAGCTAATCAGCTTCTTAAGACATAATATACATATCTTTGTATGGACGCCTGCTAATATACTTGGGATCCCGATAGAAGTAATGGTCCATAAGTCGGGTCTCGATCCCGGCTATAAGCCCATCAGGCAGAAACGAAGGAATCACTCCGTTGAGAAGCTGATAGCCATCCGAAAAGAAGTAAAAAGCCGCTAGACGCCGAATTTATAAAGAAAGTCCAATACCCGAACACATTCTCCTACATCATTCTCATTAAGAAGAGTAATCGAAAGTGGTAGCTGTGTGTCGACTTCACCAACGTAAATAAAGCCTGCCCGAAGGATAGCTTCCCGTTGCTAATTATCGATCTGCTGGTAGACTCCACTTCTGGGCATGAACTACTAAGTTTTATGGATGCCTATTTAGGCTATAATAAGATCTAGAGGAACCTAAAAGACGAGGAAAACACTTCCTTCATGAACAACCAATGGACCTATTGCTACAAGGTCAAGCCCTTCGATCAGAAATACATGGGCGCTACTTACTAAAGACTCGTGAACGAAATATTCGAGAAGCATATCGGCTGAAATACGAAGGTGTACGTAGATGACATGTTCATCAAGAGTAAGACCATATTCAAGATCTAGCCAAAGCCTTTGAGGGACTTCGGACATACCAAATGTAGCGAAACCCCTCTAAGTATGTCTTCAAGGTATCTTCCGGGAAGTTCTTTCGTTTCATTGTCTTTCAATGGGAAATCGAGGTAAACCCAAAAAAGATCAAAGTCCTCATGGATATGACCCTATCACGGAATGTTAAGGATGTCCAAAAGCTGACTGAAAGACAGGCAGCGCTCTTCTATTTTCTAGTAAGTCTGGTGACAAATGCCTTCCCTTCTTCAAGGCTTTGAAGGGGACGAGCGCAAACGGATTTCAATGGTCGAAAAATGTCAGACCACCTTTGATGAACTAAAATAGTACCTTGCCAGCGCACCTATCCTGACGTCACCAAGAGAGGGTGAGGAGTTTTACCTATACTTGGTAGTTTCAGAGCCTGCCGTGAGCTCCATCTTGATGCGTCAGGAGTTTGACGCATAGCAGCCAGTTTATTATGTTAGCAAAACTTCGACCAGTGCCGAGACTTGTTACCCCTATGTCGAGAAGATTATGTTGGCACTTGTTTTCTCGTCGAGAAAATTACAGCCATACTTCCCCGCTCACGAATAGTCGTCCTAACCAACATGTCGTTAAAGGGTACCCTACAAAAGCTCAATATTTCAGGGCGGTTGGTTAAGTGGGCCTCCGAATTGGAAAAATTTGACATTGAATTCAGGCCCAGGCTAGTCATTAAGGGGTAGGTGCTGGCCAATTTCATCGTTGAAACCACAACCCCAATCCCCAATCCTCGATATGGACTACACCCGCAACGCCAACTGCAACATTGAAGCACCAGATTTGGTTCTCTATGTGGGTGGTTTGTTAACGAATTTGGGTAGTGGGGCCCGAGTGATCCTAAGGACCCCTAATGGGTTCAAAGTGAAATATTCCTTAAAGCTTGGTTTCTCGGCCACCAATAACGTGGCCGAATACGAAGCCTATTCATAGGATTGTGACTCACTAGGAGTGCTCAGTTAGACACTTGACTGTCTACGGTGACTTAGAGCTGGTCATCAACCAGATCCGTGGAAGTTTTGAGGCGTGCAACCCTCTGTTGGCCAAATGCCTTGCTAAGGCAAAGAGTGTGATCTAAAGGTTTGATAAGTTTAACCTGGTTCACATCTCAAGGGCAGAAATTTGGAACGTTGACCAACTTGCAATGGCGGCAGCGGTAGAAAATCCAGAATAGTACTTGAAGGGCATGCAAGAGATCTTGAGCACTCTCGGTATAGATGAGAAAGAAGTGATGCAGGTCTCCGATGGCAAAAATTGGATGTCAACCCACAGAAGGTACCTCGCAGAATGATCCCTACTAGAAACTCTGGATGTGGCTAAGCGTATAACGAAGACAGCCGGCTGGTATACCATTGTTGACGAAAAGCTATACTGTCACGGGTACTCGATCCCATGCCTTTGATGCCTTTCACCGGAGGATGTCGTTTATGAATTGGGTGAGGTCTACCTCGGAATCTATAAATCGTACATCGACAATAAGAAACTAAACTTCAAGGTGATGTGCCAAGGATACTACTGGCGAACCAAGAAGAAGGACACCATAGATTTTGTGAAGAGGTGCGAGAATCGCCAAGTCCATGGCAATCTTTATCATCAATCGCCCACGGAGCTGAGAGCGCTTCTAGCGCCCTAGTCTTTCGCGCAATGGGGGATCGACTTTCTCGGCCTGTTTCCCATGCATCCGAGCAAAGAAAGTTTGTCATTGTAGGTATCGACTACTTTACAAAAGTGAGGTAAGGCCACCCCACTGGTCAGAATAATTGAGTAGAATGCCACAGAGTTCATTCGGCAGAATATAATCCGTAGGTTTAGGATTTCCAAGGTCGTCATGACTGACAACAAAACCCAATTCACCGGCAAGCGCTTAATCAAGTACTGCACCAATTTGGGTGTTACATTGGTCTACACTTTAATAACGTATCCACAGGCAAACGAGTAGTTAGTGGTCTCCAATCAAACACTACCGTATGAGCTGAAGACAAGGCTGGAAGACACAAGGGGCTCCTAGGTGGACGAATTACCCTTCGTGTTGTGGTTATATTAGACAACTCCCAAAGAGCTAATGCACGAGATGCCTTTCAGTCTGTGCTACGGAACTAAGGCTGTGATCCCGATCGAGATCGGGCTCCCAGTCTCCGGCTTGTGAACTTTGATCCACACAACAACTCCCAGCAACTCAGGGAGCACTTAGACTTGTCGAAGGAAGCACGGGACGTGGCCAGGATGGGCATGGTTGCCAAGCAACAACGAATTGCCTACTATTACAAAAAAGTAAAAGTATGGCAGTTCAAAGTGGGAGACCTTGTCTTACGGAGCATAGAAGCCATCGGCAAGACAACCAATAAGAAAAAAATTTCCTCAAATTAGGAAGGCATGTTCCTCTTCTCAGCCGTTCTGCGGAATGGAGTATACAAGCTTCGAACCCAGAACGACAATGTGAGGTTCCGATTTTTATAATATCATAATTAGTAGTAATTAAAATAATATAATTAATAGTAGGCTTAATACATGTAAGAAAATTAGGTTTTGGATGCGGGATGGGAAATGTAGGGGATTGCCTGCCAGGCGCCCAAGGCGGCGCTGTTGGCGCCCATTCCAGTAGGCCCGCGCCTGCTGGGTGTTTGAGTAATGACGACAAGCGCTGGATCTAGGAGCGGCATGCCTGAAGCACGCCAGGCCGGTGCTCGAGCGCTAGCCCACGATATAAAATGAGTGACGGTTTTTCTCTTTTCATCATTTTCGGCCATTCTGCGATAGAGGAGAGAGAGAGAGAGAGCACGAAGGAGAAGAGAGAAAAGGAAGAGATCAACATCCCCGAATCCGATTTTGACTTAGAGTTAGTTAGAGAAATGGTAGATCGGGTCAAGGCAAGTACACCCATATACTTTTCTTTCTCCCTTTGCACTTTTTATTTCATTCTTTTCAAGTATTTTTATTTCGATACCCGTCTAAATTTATATTTTATAAAACCCATATATTAAGCATACATATATATTTATTTTATATCCGATTTTTAAAATTTGTGCAGTATATTGCTCAACAAAATCCTAATCCATGTCCCTTTGGTATGTAACCAATTTGTTTGAGATTTATGCATGATTTGGTATTAGAAACATAAAATCCTAACTTCATGAACATTTGTACTTTAATTATTTGATATTTATTCACATATATTTTGTATATATTGTTTTATGTCTTTCGGAAATATTTTTGATAAATTCCGTGATTATGTTTAAATTTTATTTTCTATTTTTTCTGTTATGTCCCTCTAGTTTGTTAAGGCTATTATGCCTGATTAGTTTTCTCCTTTTGTTATTTTGTTATTCTGTTACTGGTTGGCTATGAGTCACGGCTACCCATTCATTATAAGCTATAGCCGATTACTGTGGAAGAGAAGAAAAGTAATATTCTGCTCTTGTCTACTTCTTTCTCGATTTTCGCTGTTCTCTCTGGTTCTCTCTTTCTCCTATTCCCTCCGTCTGGACCTCAATCTTTTTCCCTCTCTACTTCTTCCTGCATCTCGGCCAACTATAACCATGGTTTTACTATTTTTCTCCTTCTCTTCCCTATTTTTTTCTCTATTTCTCCTCTACTGATCTCCCCTTCCTCCGTCTTTTTCTCTATTCTTGCCGTTGTTTCGCTCTTGCTGGTGCCGTCACCACCCGTGCATGCATCAGAAATAATAAAAGCCGGTAGTTTCATTTTCTATTCTCTAGCCAAAAGTCCAACATGTGACGAATGGATTTTTTTGTCCTTCTGATAATTCCATCATTGCAGATACAGGAATAGAAACCCATATCCCAACTTAAGGTTCTAGGGGAAGATGGGCAGAGTCTCCCTTAAAATTAGGCTAAATTGAAATATAAACCTGTATAATATAATCAGTACGTGCACACAACTATCTAAAAACTATAAGTTCTTTTACAACACACATATACATGATCACAATCACCATATCCATTCATGTCTTTAACACACAATCCTTTTTATTATACCAAAAATATATGAGAGATGCTATCTAGGATCTGTACAAATACAGAAAAATATATAGTGAAGTAACTAAATCCATAATATAAACCTGCGGAAGTATTATTTCTGTTCCAATAGTATACAGAACATATCATAACTATTAATACATAGTTTCCTTCACAATTTAAGTATTTACATTAATAATATCCAAAAATCTCAAGTTTTCAAAGGACTGAGAGTTCATCCAACTCCTTACTAAGCTTTAATTACTTGTATTTATTCGGTATCATCTCTATGTCCTTATCTGGAGGGAAAAAAATAAAATAGTGAGTCGAAATTTAATAAAGTACCAAAACATGTAGAATATAATGCTCAGATGCTGAATATAAATATAGAAGGTCATAGAAACTGTTGAAAAATAGGAACATATATAGGAATTGTGAGAAAAGCCCGGTTCAAAATAAATAGGTTTTGATAATCATAATTCATATTTTCATGCAAAACATAATTATGCTAGAACAGAAATACCACGATAATATCAGAGTAACAGAAGCGTTCACGGAAAACATGAAGAAAGCATAATTCTATTTAAACACTTATCGGAACCCATAAAATAGTTCCAAACCTCATTTGTTTCTCAAAACTCTAATTCGATTTCCTAAGGACCCAATTAGTATAATCGAAGATAGATTGTATTCAATTCACACAATTGAAGGCCAATGGTTCGATAGTATATATCTCAATTCGATGGTGTGATGGTTCGATAGTCCAATGGTTCGATAGTTTGATAGCTATCCTCAATTACTACCATAATATTCTAAGGCACGTCGGAGAACCTTTTCTAACTATTTAATAGTTCTAGGTCCGTTTTCCTTGCTGATTTATTTAATTTGAAGCCTTTCCTCAAAATTCTATAATCAAATTCATCATATTTCAAAGCCAAGTTTGAATTTTATTTAATTACTCTTTCAGATGATTTTAGAAAGCTTCCATAGTTTGATAATGCAGTGCCATGTAAGGTTTTCAAATGCGAATCATTTAATAAACTTTACAAGGTAACAATTAACATTTAAATCATCAAAATTTCAAGTTTCCAACTCCAATTTCCAAATTTTCGTTCTAGGGTTCCATACAAAACTTCCGAGCTTAAATTGAATACCAAACATATGTTTAGTCATGAAATCGATGCCAAAATTCCAAATACATATACAAAATCATGCATTTAAATCAAAAACCCTCAATTTTTCGAGCTAGGGTTCGCACTACGCTGTCCGGACATGAAACGGAGACAAAATGCAAGCCAATTCATGAAATCAGAGCTATAAGTTACAATAAACAAACATAAACAGGAAATTTAGTCCAAAAGTCATGAGACTCATGCATTATTCATGTCAAATATAGAAGAGCAAGAGATTTAGAGTATAAATAACAAAATGGAGATATTCAAAAGCGGTAAAAATAAAAAACAAGTTCCGAGGTACACTTGCCTGAGCCCAATCTATTATTATTTTTACCTAGATCGGAGTGGAACGGCCGGATTCTGCTTTTTCTCTTCCGTTTTCCCTCTTCTCCCCCACTCCTCTCCCGTGGAAATGCCAAAAGAATAACGCAGAGAAAGCGTCGCACGTATAAATACCCAGACTGGCGCTCGATACCCCGATTGGAGCTCAAACGCCAGTCGGGCGGTAATTAGGTGGTGGCATTCTGCAAGGCTGCGCCTCGAGCTCTCATCGGGCGGCCTTCGGGCACTACTTTCATAAATTTCCACCGAGTGGTGCCTCAGGCATCCATCAGGTGCTAGTCAAGCGCTTGTTAGGCGCACATCAAGCTTACAGCACATAAACATTACGTTTTTGCCATTTATGACCTGTTTTGACCTTTCAAACCCAATTTCTCACATCCTTGGACCCTTATTTTGATTATATAACATTAATAAATCATGATTATCATGATTTAAAGCCTGAAATCTTGTTTACGTAATAACATTTCAAGATTTATAATTTTGATCCCCGATTTTACCAATTCTAGAACTTTGGGCTTTTCAATCCGATTCATCCCGTTCCTTTTGACCACACTTCACCTATTTTAATTTAATTACATCACAATTATCATATTTTAGAAGTTCAAAACCTCACCACCCATATTAACTATATCTTAGAAATCGATATCTTACAAGGCCTAGCTTCATCTTTTTACTTTCAAACTCAATTTTTCATATTTTAAACCTAATCCTTTGTGAGGTTTCGAGTTAAGACTATAATAATTAGGAGGTAATTAAGTTAACATAGGGTATCATGGTCAAAAGGTGTGGGAGAATCGGATTAAAAAGATCAAAGAGCCGGAATCGGTAAATCAGGAACGAAAACTACAAACCGTGAAATGTTACTTTGTAAATAAGATTTTGGGTTTTAAATTATGATAATCATGACTTATTAAGGTTATATAATCAAAAATAAGGTCCAAGGATGTGAAAGATTGGGTTAGAATGGTCAAAACGGATCTCGAATGGGAAAAACGCGACGTAGGCTTGCTGCAGGCTTGCCGCGGGCCAGACCCACGCCCTCCGTGCGATCGAGCCCACCTATCGAGCCCAAAACCTAGATTTTCCCGTGCTCGCCCCGTGCTTGCCGTGCGCTCGAGCCGACCATGGCCGAATACTTGCGCTCGGCGCGAGCTCAAGCGCCAGTTCGTTTTAAAGCCGCGTCATGCTTATTTTTCCTCATTTTTCCACAAGCCTAGAAGCTTCTAGAGAGAGAGAGCGCCGTTTCTAGTGAGAGAAGGGAGGAGATCAAGGCCATGGAGTCCAAATCCGTCCGAAAGCTAGTTATAAAGGTGAAAGCATACATCGAGGCAAGTGTTCTCATACTCACTTCTCATTCTCTTTCTATGTTTTGTTTGATTTTATTGGGTATTCTTATGTCGATACCCATTATAAATGTTAGAATCATGAAACCCAAGATTAATGTCCAAGAAATATGTAGTTATTTATCCGAATTGTGTCCGATCCACTCGGTTTGGTTTCACCGAAACTCTATCTCACGAAATTGGGGATTTTTCATTTTCCTTCCGTGTATTAGGAAATTGACCTCAAAATATTAATCCCCACGTCCCAATGATGTACATATGTCGGCTGCGGGTTTGATTTTGCATGTCTCGACCTGTTCGCGGTGTCCGAGCCCTCTATACTGGCGCTGACACTGTTCACCCGAGACCCATGGGGAAAATTGCATGCTTTTACCTTCATCAAGTGTTGAAATGACTCTAGAATATAAATCCCCGTATCCCAATTGTATGTATATATCGACCGGATGTCTGATTCCTTAAGATTCGACCCATTCGTGGCATCCGAGAGCTTTAAAAGTCCCCTGTTACCGTTTATCCGAAAATAAAATAGAAAATTGCATGTTTCCACCCTTGTATTACGTTGAATAGAGCCTAAAAGATGAATCACCGTGTCCCAATTGTGCGTACGTATCCACCGAACGTCCGATCGCACAAATATCTAACCGTTTGCGGCGTCCGGATGCTCTAAAAGAAGCCTGACACTGTTCACTCGAAATAAAATGGGAAATGTACATGTTTTGCCCTCATTTAACTGTTATGAAAGTGATACCTAATTGTTTCAATGTAATGTAAGCTCCGAAATGTGTATCCATATGCCGGAAGCAAGGGAATGAGTCCCGAGGTTCTAAATGATATGTGATCATCAGAGGTAAGAAATCCTAATCTCCCTCGTGAACTTGGAATGGTTTGTCAAGAATAAGGGGATTTGAGTCCCTTAGAAAGTTGTGAACCAAGCAAGTAAATGGAAGGGAATCCACATTGTGCAGTGTGTTGAAACGATCTTCCGGATTGAGATGTATGTGATGGGAATGGGACTTTTTGAATTATAAATGTGTATGGCAAATGTGAATTTTCCTGTCCAAGTGTTGAAACTAATCTTGAAACTAAGACCATGATTCATAGGGGTATTATTCTTTAGCTTACCATGTCCATCGCGGTATGAACCCAAGGAATGCATGGTCACGTATTCTGACAGCTCTTGGGAGCGGATAATGTTTGTGGTACGGTTCAGGAAACTACTGTGGAAGAACAAGGTTTGCCCTGGTCCCCGGGGGATATGGGGCGTATTGGCCGAGTGCTGCAGGCCTAAAATGTAGCCGTTTGGTTAAATGTTGCATAGTGGAGATGCAACCGATGGTCGAGTGCTGCAGACTTAAAATGTAGTGTGGCTTTAGAATATGTAGCGAATACATTCCTTTACTCGTTCTCTCGCATTGTTGGTTAGTACAATCTACTAGCCCGGGTCCGCAAAGATGATATAATGATGAAAATGAATAATGCCTAATCGATGTAACCGTGAGAATCTAGTGATTCCAGATGTTTCCTATTCCCTCTCTTGATTCATGATTATTGAGATTACTTGTATTTCTCCCCTTTCAGTTGTTCTATTATTTGCCTAAGAGTATTCAGTATGATTACATTTGCTGAGCTATACGTTCGCCCTTATTGTTTTTCCTTCTAGATGAAAACACTTAGCCGGTGCCAGATTAGTTAGAGTAAGCAGAGAGACTTGCTCAAAGATATTAGCTGAATGTCGACGCTTGAAGATTGTGTTATGTTTATAATATTAGAATATAAACAGCCACTCATGGATAGATGTGGCTAGCTGTTATATTATGGTTTTGTTATGCTTCCGCAAGTTAAGAGTGATGATTTAGTTGTACTTCCGCATTTATATTATGTTAATGTTATTAGATTTTGAGTTTTATTAGATGGCATCTCTCTAGACCCAAAATAGTAGATAGGGTTACTGTACTGGAGCCATGGTTGACACTGTTCAATGTAAGCTTGTTCTCTCGGATCGTTGATTAGTACGACCTACTAGCCCGGGTCCGCAAAGATGATATAATGATGAAAATGAATAATGCCTAATCGATGTAACCGTGAGAATCTAGTGATTCCAAATGTTTCCTGTTCCCTCTCTTGATTTATGATTATTAAGATTACTTGTATTTCTCCCCTTTCAGTTGTTCTATTATTTGCCTACGAGTATTGAGTATGATTATATTTGCTGAAGTGTATGCTCACCCTTACTGTTTTTCCTTCCAGATAAAAACACTTAGCCGGCGCCAGATTAGTTAAAGTAAGGAGAGAGACTTGCTTGAAGATATTAGCTGAATGTCAAAACTTGAAGATTGGGTTATGTTTATAATATTAGAATATAAACAGCCACTCATGGATGGATGTGGCTAACTGTTATATTATGGTTTTGTTATACTTTCGCAAGTTAAGAGTGATGATTTAGTTGTACTTCCGCATTTATATTATGTTAATGTTCTTAGATTTTGTGTTTTGTTAGATGGCATCTCTCTAGACCCAATATAGTAGATAGGGTTACTGTACTGTAGCCATGGTTGACATGGCAATTATATGATCCTGTGTTGTGTGTTGCAGGCCAAACATTCAATAATGATTAGTTGTGTGCTTGTCCAGGATGTTTTTAAACAGGTTGTATTTTTTATTTTCGTCTAGTTGCAGAGGAAACTCTGTTGAAATTTCTGTAGAATCCATAATTGTTAATTTTGGACTTTAGTTTATGTTACCATTGACGGAGGTTATTTATTGATAAAATAATCCGGTCCTTCACATCCTTGATCATTACTAATTGAATTTCACCCTAATATCGTGTTTCAGAACCCGGGTCGTCATATTCTCTCCCACTTATAAAAATTTCATCCTCAAAATTTGACGAGCTCCAAACTTTCCTTAATCGAAATAAATCTCTATAACTTTTCGTAAAGTTATCTTCTCAATTAAAATAATTATTCTATGGAACCTTAAGTATCCCCAAACGTGATGTTCCTTATTACCCAATATGTCCTATCAGAATATATATTCGTCAAGTCCCAAAAGCAGCTCAATTTCATTGATTTCTTTGAAACTTCAAACGAATTACTTATCTTCATTCACCTCAAGCCTCAAAATAATTATTCCTTCCGCACCACAATTTAAACCTCCAAGACAGAACACCTTACATTCTCATTATTTTGTTAGTATATCCTTAAACTGACATTTTCCTAATATACAAAATCAGCATTGCCAAGAATAGGTGATCATCAACAAATTAACAATAGCTACATTTCCTTGAATTACTTGGCTATTCGCTCCTAGTCTCTTCAATCACATCTTGAGACCTATAGAAGTTGCGAGCCTATACATTTTCATTTATATTATAAATCCCAGATCTTCTTACAACTTATATTCATTGGCTCATATAGGGCGCCTAGATTATACGGTGACCATAATCAAAATAAATTTTGAGATAGCCAAATCATGAAGACAATTCCCACTAATCTCAAACCCAAATACTAGCAACCTCATACCACTTTAAAACTGAAAACCATAATTATATTATCACTGAGGATTTGGCATAATGTTTGATCGTTACCCAATATCATAGGATCCTAACACTTAACTATCACAAATCTCAAAGTATAAATGCTAAGTAGCCTCAGATCTTATTGGCATACCGATGAGCCAGTGAATTAAACTTGAACACCTCTTCCAAAGCTATAATGAGTGGATCACCTTTTGTCCTAAAACAAACCGTAGGGATTTCTTACTTCAAAATTTCATAGTTCTAATACTTTAAATATGTTTTTTGTTTCCTAGCTTAGGAGTATGATATCCTATTTTCCAAGCATTCAAATCCTCTTATAGTCTACCCTTTCACATTCCTCACAAAGCACCAAAGGCATATCAAGTCCATGAATTCCTAACTTCAATTGCTTATACTAAGTTTGCTTCCTTAAGAATATCAGGGCCTATCTTCACAATCCTAAAACAAATTAATCCTCTTTCAATCTCCTAAGATTACCTCTCCATCATAACATAACTATTTTAATCTTAAAAATTATTATATCGAAGTTATCTCCGAGGTAACTTCAGAAATTCTCAAATGGAAACTTTCGATATCAACTATCAATCTTAATGTTCACCTTTCGAGGTCTACCTGTATCAGCTCCTAGCTCTTAGCTTCTCAAGATGTTAATTTCTCCCAAGACATCATCCAAAAATCCTCAAGGCAATGACCTCCTCATAAGGCCCCGACTATGGTTGAAATAATTTCAAACGATAGGCTCCTCCCCCACTTGCTCGTGGGTAATTATTTATTGATGCAGAACAACAAAATCCCAATCTTTTTTAAGGGTTTACTACCTATGCCAACTTTCTTAACCTATTAGTTAATTTTACTTCCCAGAGGTTCCAAAGTATCTTTATTAGTGTCTAACCGATACTCCTTCAATCTTATACAAATTCCATAGAGACAATAACGATTCCATCTCAACCCAATTCACCCATTAAAATAAATCGGCTTGGTCTTTTTCTCCAAATACATATATCCTCGAAACTTTCCTAGCCAGATTCTTGAATGACCACCTACCGACTTCAAAAAGAAGCAATCTCATATTCTAATTAAACTCTTTTTTTTGGTAAGTAAGTTAATTGTATTAAAAGAAAAGAATTATACAATCTATGATTTAACTCCAAGTGTTTTTCCAACTTGGAGTGAAATCATAAACACGGGGGCTGACCTCGAATATCGAATAAAGTGCATAAAAACAAGTCCTACAACAGGACACCATTTGTCAAAAAACAAACAGCATGAACCAAACAATCAGCACAGTTATCAGTAAATTGAGGCTCGGTTGTGTTTTCAAAAAAACCAAGCGTTCACCCCGAGCACTACTTCAGCATGAAAGTGCTGGCGTGTACCAGTTGGCTTGCACACACAGCATCGTCATTTTACAATGAGAAACCTCATACTACAACCAGCAAATCACGAAAGCTTCAAAGTAAGAGCAGCTTCGACCAGAAGCACCTCGGACATGTGGGACTACCTTGTCCAAAGGCATCTTTGTAGGGCTCATCTCGGACAGAAGGCCATCTCGGCCGTTAAAGACCCTTGTTTGTTCCTTCTCATACTGAATCAGAGCACCCCGGTCATGGCATATACACTCCGCAGACATGGCATCACCATAGTCAAAGGCTATATTCTGGATCGTAATCTGGCATAAAAAAGGATTAACTGCAAACACCTATCCTTAATTCGATCAACCTTACCTTTTACTCAGAATTCTCAACCTAATTAGAGGGTATCATATTCCCTCAGTATAATTTGCACAAGTATCCTCGAGCACCATCTTGATTTTCGAAAGGATCTGCTTAACCCAAAAAGACCCCAAAGAACATAAAAACACAATTAAGATAGCCATTCCAAAATCTCAACACAATCCCTAATTACCATATCAAGGTTCCTCTAATAACGAATGAACTTAGGAAATATGGACAAAACATAGATTAAAAGTCCCAATTAATGCATATACGAAGATATCAAAGTTTGGGGTTGTCACTTTCCACCATGACAGACTTTACCTTGATACTTATACATTACTATGAAACCTCGATTTCAGGCACTGAACTTCTTTTCTATCCGACCTGAGAGAACATAGGAAATCCTTAATCATGCGATCAGATTATCCCAAGTAGAGCACTCTTTCAAAAGAAACTACCTTTCAACAAAGTCTTCGTCCATATAAAAATCACAACATTCCTTACAATATCTCATTATCCTAGAAACACATACCCAAGGCTAACCTCACATTTCATCTTGTTTGAGGCAATATTAACTTGTCTTCCTTTAAGCATTTGATTATTACCAATACTGCCTGCACCTTTGGAATCTACAGGGTTCACATTTTAACCTCAAGTCATTAACTCTATCCTATCCATCACATTAAATCATCAAATTTAAATGTCTCCACTTAGTAACATACTAGTCCTAAAAATCTCAACCCAAGACCAATCAAATTTTTTTTTAAAATTAAACTGATTACTTAGACCTTATTTAGATACTTTCATATTTATCGCTGGCTCGACATAGATTATATTCATCACTGAGGTGCGTTTGAACAATTTCTTCTCCTCATCCCCACGGTCAACCAACACCTCAAGGAAGGCCCTTGTCTAGAAGTTATAATTTCTCCTATAACCACAAACATCACATGATCTTTAATCTCATGAAATCAGTTGAGAGGGAGGGTTAGAATCAGAGCATCTCAAATCAAATCCTTAAGGCCAAAACCTAAACATTCCATCTAATTTTAACCACTTTATTTTTATCTCAACATAGAATAATTCGATTTGAATTCTTAAACATAAATCGACCGGTCTAGGCCTAGCCTACATTCAATAACGACTAACTTAATCACTTAGTTTGGGTTCAAATAGAACCTAACTTATGCAAGCTAGAACACCTAGAATTTTCTAGTCTAACTTATTCATTCTATATCTATACCTACTTATTCGATCAGTTAGGATCATTTTCTAAGTTTCTACATACGATTCAGATAATTCCTAAGGCATCTCGTTTTCATTGATAGCAATTGTGATAGAACGGATTTTTTTTTATTCTTTGGTAATTTCATCATTACAGATACAAGAATAGAAGCCCATATCCCAACTTAAGGTTCTAGGGAAAGATGGGTAGAGTCTCATCTAAAATTGGGCTAAACTGAAATATAAATCTGTATAACATAATCAGTACATGTACACAACTATCTAAAAATCACAAGTTCTCTTAAAATACACATACACAGGATCACAATTGCCATATTCATTCATGGCTTTAACACACAATCGTTTCTATTATACCAAAAACATACAAGAGATGCCATGTAAGACTGGACAAATAACAGAAAACATATAGTGGAAGCAATTAAATCGATAATATAAACCTGTGAAAGTATAATTTCTATTTCAACAGTCAGCAGAACATATCATAACTATTAATATATAGTTTCCTTCACAATTTAGGTATTTACATTAACAATATCCAAAAATTTCAAGTCTTCAAAGGCTTTGAGAGTTCATCTAATTCCTTGCTAAGCTCTAATCATTTCTGTTTATCGGTATTATCTCTATATCCTTATCTGGAGGAAAAAAATAAAACAGTGAGTCAAAACCCAATAAGGTACCAAAATATATAGAATATAATACTCAGATGTCGAACTTAAATGTAGAAGGTTATAGAAACTATCAAAGAATAGAAACATATACAGAAATTATGTGAATGGTCTGGTTCGATATAAACAGATTTTGATAATTATAATTCATGATTTCATACAAAACATAATTACTCTAGAATAAAAATACCACGATAATATCAGAAGAACAGAAGGGTTCACAAAAAATAGGACGAAAGCATAATTCTATTTAAAAACTTATTGGAATCCATAAAACAGTTCTAAATCTCATTTATTTCTCAAAACTCTAATTCAATATCCTAAGGACCCAATTAGTATAATCAAAGATAGATTGTATTCAATCTACATAATTAAAGGCCAATGGTTCGATAGTATATATCTCAATTCGATAGTGCGATATTTTGATAGTTCGATAGCTATCCTTGAATACTACCATAACATTCTAAGGCATGCCAGAGAACATTATCTAACTTTTCAACAGTTTTAGGTTTGTTTTCCTTGTTGATTTATTTAATTTAAAGCCTTTGCTCAAAATTCTATAATCAAATTTATTATCTTTCAAAGCCAAGTCCGAATTTCATTCAATTACTCTTTCAGACGATTTTAGAAGGCTTCCATAGTTTGATAATGCAGTTCCATGTAAGGTTTTTGAATATGAATCATTTAATAAACTTTAGAAGGTAACAATTAACATTTAAATCATCAAAATTTCAAGTTTCCAACACAAATCTCCAAATTTTCGTTTTAGGGTTTCATACAAAACTTTTGGGCTTAAATTAAACACCAAACATATATTTATTCATGAAATCGATGTCAAATTTCCAAATACATATACAAAATCATGTATTTAAACCAAAAACCCTCAATTTTTGAGTTAGGGTTTGCACTATGCTATCCGAACATGAAACGGAGACAAAACACTAGCCAATTCATAAAATCGGAGCTATAAGTTACAATATACATATATAAATAGGAAATCTAGTCCAAACGTCATGAGATTCATGCATTATTCATGTCAAATATCTAAGAGCAAGAGATTTAAAATATAAATAACAAATAAAGATATTCAAAAACGGTAAAAACAAAAAATAAGGTCCAAGGTATACTTGCCTGAGTCCGATCTACCGTTATTTTTACGAATTGGAATGGAATGGCCGGATTCCTCTTTTTCTCTTCCCTTTTCCCTCTTCTCTCCCGTTCCTCCCCCGTGGAAATGCCAAAAGAATAATGCGGAGAAAGCCTTGCACGTATAAATACCCCGATTGGCGCTCAAGTGCCGGTCGGGCGATAATCAGGCAAAGGCATTCTATCAGGCTGCATCTTGAGCACTCATCGGGCACCTTTCGGGCGCTACTTTCATAAATTTGTGCCTGGTGGTGCCTCAAGCGTCCATCGGGCGCTAGTCAAGCACACATCGAGCCTGCAGCAAGGAAACGTTGTGTTTTCGTTATTTGGGACTCGTTTTGACTTTTCTAACCCAATTTCTCACATCTTTGAATCCTAATTTTGATTATATATGTGACGGACTGGCCACATTCTACCGCATGCGACCGCCCGTCGACCCAAACCGATCATAAACTCTGGTTAAAAAGGTGGATTCAAAACTTTTCTTTTCTTATATATATATATATATATATATATATATTACATCGCGTGCACAGGATTGCGTAAGGCCTAACTTTGTGAGTTAGTAGCCAGGGGTTGTGGTTTCTCTCTTTTGACCGACCAAGACGAGGTCGGTCGGACATAAAGGTCCAGAACAAATTGAGATGCCACTAGGAAATCACAAATTTATCAAATCACAACATCATACGGAAGCATACTAATATTCATTAATCTTTCACAATTTTCACAGTGAAGGTGTCCTACAAAATATTTTCCCAAAATAATCAAAAGAGAGTACATCACTTTTACTCACGCACTGCTACTTAATCTTGGTCAGCTATTCTGTTTAGCTAGTCCATCAAACCTCAATCTTTTTTGTCTGGCATAAACTTTTCCTTGGCCTCTCTTCAAGCTTTTCGGTCAACTGACGTTGACCGGATTAAATTTCCCTTCTTTCTATCGTCTAAACACTTCTGGCCTCATTCCTTCCTTTCCGGTCAATTGGCGTTGACCGGTTAAACTCTCCATCATGTTTTTGGGTCAACAGGCGTTGACCGAATTACTTTATTATTATATTTTTCAGTCAACAATCACACAATTCTGGTCAACTTAACTACCCCGTCTTGCCTTCTAGTCTTATAATTGCTCATTCATTACTTCCGGTCAACTGACATTAACCGGATAAGTTTCTCTTCACATTTTTGGTCAACTGGCGTTGACCGGATTAACTTCTCCTTACATTTTTTGGTCAACGCCAGTTGACCGGATAAACTTCCTTCACAACTTAGCATGCTTCATCATCACTCTCAATCAACTGACATTGATCGGATTAATTTTCTTTTACTCATTAGTTATATTGACTTAATGACTTGGACTTTCTATGATTTAGAATTTAGGGCCGTTACAATATAACTTTAATAAATTATGATTATCATAATTTTAAACCAAAAATCTTATTTACGTATTAACATTTCTCGGTTTATAACTTCGATTTTCAATTTTACCAATTATGGAATTTTGGGCTTTTCAATCCGATTTCTCTCATTCCCTTTGACCACAATTCACCTATTTTAACTTAATTACCTCAAAATTACCATATTTTAAAAATTTGAAACCTCATTACCCATATTAACCATATCTTGGAAAAACCGATACCTTACAAGGCCCAATTTCCTCTTTTTTACTTCCAAACTCAATTTTTTACATTTTAAAACTAATCCTTGATCATTACTAATTCCATTTCACCATAATTATCGTATTTTAGAACTCGAATCATCACACAAGAAGAAGAGAGAAAGAAGGAAGAAAGAAAATGAAAAAAGTAAAGGAAAATTGTTAAATTGGTAATATTGTCATAATTCTAGTAAGAAATTCCATGCTTTCACTCCCTTGATTCCAACTCTTGAGTATTTTAATTACATCTCCAAATTCATGATTTATTATGTATATTTTGATATGATTGTTGGAGATGAATTTACATTTGGTTATTGAAGGGAAATATGATTCAATTGTATTGAAGTCAATTGTTGGATTGTTTTATATTTGGCTGGAGGATCTTACTCCGCGGACCAAAATTTTGCCCCCAATATGATTTTTTTTTTTTTTAAGTTTTTTGGGTTGTGTTTAAAAAAGAAGAAAAAACATATTGGGGGTGAAACTTGCTCCGCAAAGTACGGACCCTGCCCCTGTTTTATGTTAGATTATGCATGAGTTAGAAATTTTTTGAATTTCTGATATTTTGAATTAATTATTTTATAAATGTAAATTATATGGTAAATATTATGTTATTTTTTTTAAGAAAGAATTAAGTTAAAATTTATAATAATAACAAATACAAAAATATAATAGTAAATAAATAAATAATTATATATAAAATAAAATAAAAATAAACTAATAATAATAATTAATATATTTATTTCTCTCTTTTACCCACATTTTTTCGTCAAATCTTCCCGAAACTTCGGAAGAAACATTGCCGGTTTCGTTCTTCCTTATTTTATTCCTCACCGTTGCCATCATCTCTCTCGGTCTCTCTCACCTGTTGCCAGCCCACGATTTCTTTCGCCATAGCTGTGTTGACCAGATTATTCCCCCCCCCCCCTCCCCAACTTTCTATATATTCAAGCCCCCCTCTTTCTTTTTCGAGAGAATTCGTTCGATTGAGAGATAGGGAGAATAGAGAAATCGAATGAGGACGCGCTGAAATCGTTGCTGCAGGGTGTTACTGTTGCCGTTAACCACTGCTGTGGTACGACGCGCTTTATACTGCCGAAAAGAAAACAAATTGAGGTAAGTAAAATTTCCTCATTCTCTTGCAAGTAAATACATTACTCTTCTGCTAGTTTCCATTGTTCTTCTGCAAGTAATACTGTAAGAACGCAAATATGGAGGAAGCAAGCAATGGATGAAGATGACGAAGGCAAACGGCGAAGGCAGGAAATGACAGAGCACTCACAGCACGTTTTGTTGTTGGAATGGAATAAGGTGGGAATAGAATAGTTATTCCCAGGGAATATAATTAGATGGAAATAAAGTTGAAAATTGTTATACCAATGTTTGGTTGTTGGAATAAAATTAGCTGGAAATTTGTATTACAATGTTTGGTTTGTAGAATTATATGAGGAATAAGGTGAGAATTTATCGGAACGATACTTTTACCCTTATAATAATAATAATAATAATAATAATATAAAAATAAAAAATAATAATAATAATAATAATAATAATAATAATAAAGTAATAATAATAATAATAAAAATAAAATAATAATAAAATATTATTATTATTAAAAATAAAAATAATAAAAATAATAAAAATAAAAATTGATAGGTCCTAGAATCTGGGCCCAATCGCAGACGCAGGCCCAAAAGGCCGCATAAGAAGGTTGGCCCAAAAGGCCCATGAACCCGGCCAAATTCGAACGAATGGCTCGTTTCCGACTTGCTTGGCCGCCCGGACAGACGCTGAAATCCCTTTGAAGACGGGGACCACCAGAAAAGACCAAAATAGCCCAAATGCCAACTCAGCGCATGCAACGGCTCCTGACACGCCGTACTGCAGCCATGCGCCCAGGCCAGCGCCGTATCTGCCAGTGTGTGTGTCCTCACGGCCCGCATCCATAGTGGTGGCGATGGTGGCGCATGGATCCCGTGCGTGCGCCACTTGTCGCCTTCCTTACGGCATCAAGCTCCCTATAAATACCCAACTCAAGCAGCTGAAGAAAGACCTTTGGTTTCCCAGAACTTCCTAACCAGACTCTGGCAAAAATCCTCAGAGAAGAGAGAAAGGAAAGGAGTTACATTTCTTAAGTTGTAAACGTCCTAAGAACGCTGAGTTTCCCAGGCTTCTATTACTGTGTTTCCTCTTCTTCATAGTGAGATTTCTCGGACTACACGTCCACCACCGTGGTTTTTCACCATTCACCATATTGAGGGGTTTTCCACGTAAATCGAAGTGTTCATCCCCTGTTCCCGTGCTTTTCTATTCACCCTCGTTCACTTTGTGTTGCTCCAACTCTTCCGCCCGCGTGCCCAGAGATTCGCCGGCACTCAATCTCTCACGCAGCTTGAGTTCCCGGACGCAACATTTGGCGCCGTCTGTGGGAAGCGACTGAAGTCAGCTTTTCACGTTTCCTACGAGTATCCAACAGCTTAAGCTTCGAATCTTGCAATGGTGAACACCAGGGCGCAAGCGAGCACAGCCCCTAGAGAAGTAGCCTCGCAGGATGAAGGCGCTAACCCCTGTGCTGGGGTTGAGAATCACCCAGATCCAGTGGTGAGGGGCTTAACCGCCCAGGTGGCTGGCATGTCACAGGCCTTTGTGACCCTCTGCTCAAAAATCGACCAACTCAAGCAGGCGGCTCCCGACAGGGCCTCACAGGCTGAGGCGCCGCAAGTCGGAAACGAAGGAGGCGGCCGCCGCGAAAGGCCTCCTAGTCAGAGGGAGCACCCGAGGACCTAGGTGGCTTCCAGCAGCAGAGCGCCACGAAGGGTCAAGGACCAGCCAGGTCCTCGGGTCCAAGAAGAAAGCCCCGAGAGATGCCACTCGGAGGCCGAGGGGAACCATCGCGACCGCGACGATCAGGAGGCGGTTCCCCGAGATGTGCTCCCAAGAGGAGCCCGCACGGTCCCACCGCGAGTTCAGGAGCCTTACGAACTAAGGCACTACCTGAACGAAAGAAGGACGGCTGCCCCACCGCGAGTGGAGGCCAGACCGGAGAGAGGATGGAACCTGATGCTGTGTGAGAGCAGCGGAGGAGGAGCTAACGCACTCCAATCTCCGTTTTCCACGGAGATCAGGACGAGGACGCTCCCCCCAAAGTTCAAGATGCCCAACCTGGAGCTGTACGACGGCAGTGGTGATCCCATGGATCACCTTAATCATTTCAGGGAGCACCTGAGTCTCCAAGGTTTGGACGAGACAACCATGTGTCAGTGTTTCCCTCTGACTCTGAAGGGGGACGCACGGATGTGGTTCTACGGGATGCCCGCGGACTCCATCCGCGACTTTGGAGACCTGGCGATGGCTTTCCTGTCCCAGTTTGTCTCCAGCAGAAGGGTGGAGAGACAGCCCTGGCACCTCACTCGCATCAAGCAAGGACCCAGGGAGAGCTTGAGAGGAATCCTGGTGCGGTTTACCGCGGAGGCCAGGCAAATCCTGAGGCTGACCGACGAGGTGAAGCTGAACGCCTTCCTCTCGGCCCTCGAAGGGGGTGCTTTCTTCAAGCACCTCATACATAAAGGTCCGCAGACCTTTATAGAGGCTGAGGCTGTGGCCAGAACCTACATAGCGGCCGAGGAGGCCAACGACACCAAGAGGCCTGAGAGGGACGAGCACCCTCAGCAGAAGCCCGCGGAGGGAAAAAGGAAATCTGGGGACCATCAAAGTCCCCAGACAACAAAGAAGCACCATAAGGCCGAGCAGAGCTCTCGGAGAGAGCCGCCGCCATTCCGTCTCACGCCGCTGAATGACTCCCGCACCAACGTCCTCATGCAGATTCGGGGAGAAAAGTTCTTGAAGTGGCCCAAGCCGCTGAAGAACCCGGGCGGTGGGGACCAAACGAAGTATTGTGATTTCCACCGCTGCGGGGGTCATAGCACTGAGGATTGCAGGACCCTGCAGGGCGAGATTGAGGAGCTCATCCGGAGAGGACACCTCAGCCGCTTCCTTCAGAGGCCGGGACAGTCCTCAGGACCCGAGGACGCTGGAGACGCAGAGCCCCCCAGGAACCGAGTGGCTGTGGGGGTCGTGAACATGATCTCCAGCTGACCGGTAGGGGGAGACGGGCGTGGACTTACAGTAGCGAAGAAGCCGAGAACGGGGCCTGGAAGTGAAGACGATGTTATTATCTTTAGCAGTAGGGATCTAGATCATGTAACTTCTCCTCACTCCGACCCTCTGGTTGTAACCGCACTCGTTTCAGATCGAGCAAATGACTACCAGATGAAACGAGTATTTGTTGATAATGGAAGCTCTCGCAATTTGCTGTATTTTGATGCCTTCTTCAAATTAGGGCTTAAGAAGAATCAAATGAAAGCGCTGGAGGGGCCACTCTACGAACTGGACAACGAGCCAGTGCCCGTCCAGGGTATCATCCAGTTGGAGGTAACCCTGGGAACCCATCCGAGGATGGCGTCAAAAGTCCTCACCTTCCTCGTCGTAGACCTGCCCTCGGTCTACAACGCGATACTCGGACGGCCTTGCTTGGCCACGTTCAACGCAGTGACCTCCATCCCACATCTTAAGATGAAGTAGGAGAGGTCCTCGGAGACTAGTCGACCGGACGGATGTGTTACTTGGCCCAGACCGAGCAAGTAACACTTCCACAGCCCATGGAAGATCTCGACCTCAGGGATGAGGCTGCGCTGCTACACGCTCTGCCAGGAGAGCCTGTAGTCCGAGTCCCATTGAACCCCGCGGATCAAGAGAAATATGTCCAAATAGGAAGCTCGCTCTCAGAGGCAGTAAGGGACCAACTCGTCAGCTTTCTACGGGAAAACTCGGACGTGTTCGCATGGTCCCCCAGTGACATGCCCGGGATCTCACCCGAGGTCATCGTCCCAAAGTGCGTCGACCCTCGGCACAATGAGTCGAGATTTAAGCGGAGAAACTATTCCATGGAGAAGTTGGTGGCCATCCGCGAGGAGGTCAAGAAACTCCTGGACGCTAGATTCATCCGAGAAGTCCAGTACCCGGACTTGGTTGCCAACGTGGTCATGGTGAAAAAGAGCAATGGGAAGTGGAGAATGTGCGTAGACTTTATCGACCTTAACAAGGCGTGCCCCAAAGACAGCTTCCCATTGCCAAGGATCGACCACCTCGTAGACTCAACATCCGGCCATGAACTTTTAAGCTTCATGGATGCGTACTCCGGATATAACCAAATCAAAATGAGCCCCGAGGACGAGGAGCATACGTCATTCATGACGGACCAGGGCACGTACTGTTACAAGGTAATGCCCTTTGGTCTCAAGAACGCAGGGGGGCGACTTATCAATGGCTCGTGAATAAAATGTTGAAGGACCAGATGGGCAGAAACGTGGAGGTATACGTTGACGACATGCTCATCAAGAGCCGGGTGAGCAGCGATCACGTGAGGGACTTGGCCGAGACCTTCCATGTGCTCAGAGCCCATGGAATGAAGCTCAACCCCAGTAAGTGCATGTTCGGTGTCTCCTCTGGAAAATTCTTGGGCTACATCATGTCCCACCGAGGAATTGAGGCAAACCCAGAAAAGATCCAAGCGATCCTGAACATGCGGTCTCCACAAACGGTGAAGGAGGTACAGCAGCTTACCGGGCGAGTGGCCGCCCTCTCCCGTTTCCTAGCAAAATCGACCGAGAAGCACCTACTGTTCTTCAAAGCCCTAAGAGGAACCAAATCCCGAGATTTTCGATGGAGTGATGACTGCGAGGAAGCGTTCCAAGGGCTCAAGAGCTACCTCTCGAGTCCGCCCCTATTGGCTTCCCCTCAGCAGGGCGAGGAGTTGTACTTGTACCTCTCCGTATCCGACGCGGCGCTAAGCTCGGTGTTGGTACGAGAGCAGCATGGCAAGCAGTAGCCCGTGTATTATGTCAGCAAGACTCTCACGGGCGCCAAGAGCAGATATCCCTTGACGGAGAAGGTGGCCTTGGCGTTGGTTTGTTCCGCAAGGAAACTCAGGCCGTACTTCCAGGCGCACAAGGTAATAGTCTTAACCGATCAACCTTTAAGAGCTGTTTTGCAGAAACTCGAGATATTCGGCCGGCTGATCAAGTGGGCTATCGAGTTGGGTGAATTCGACATTGAGTTTCGTCCGAGACCAGCCTTAAAAGGGCAGGCGCTCGCGGACTTTCTCGTCGAGACAACGGCACCGCCCACCTGTGACGAGGACCGGACTACCACGGACGAGTTCAACAGGACCTCCGCATGGACCTTGCACGTGGACGGCTCCTCCATGAAGGATTGCTGCGGAGCAGGGATCGTGTTACGCACACCGGAGGGAATGGAGATAAAGTACTCGCTGACAATGGGATTCCTGGCTACAAACAACGCCGCAGAATACGAGTCCTTGCTGGTCGGACTCCGACTCGCCAAGGAATGCTCGGCCAGAGAGTTCGTCATCTACAGCGATTCCGAGTTGGTCATCAATCAGGTTCGCGGGAACTTCGACGTCAACAACTAGCAGCTATCCAAGTACCTTTCAAAGGTCAAGGACATGATCGTGGAATTCAAGACGACCAAGTTCATCCACATCCTGCGGGAGGAAAATGCCAAAGCCGACACACTCGCTCGGGCCGCGGCCTCCGGAGATCCTGAACAGTACGCCAGGGGAATGCAAGAGATCCTAGGGAGGTCCAGCATTGAAGAACCCGAGCGGGAGGTAATGCAGGTCGCAGACGGAAGCTCCTGGATGACTCCCTACCTGAAGTTTCTATCCGATAGCTCGTTGCCCGAGAACCCGAACGAAGCCAAGGTGATAAAAAAGACGGCGGGTTGGTACACGATCGTAGACGGCCGGCTGTATCAACGGGGCTTCTCGGCCCCCTACTTGAGGTGTCTTACTCCAGAAGAAGCCGAATACGCCCTACAGGAGGTGCATCTCAGAATTTGCGGATCCCATGTTGGAGGAAAGAATCTAGCCTTTAAGCTCATGAGGCAAGGATACTACTGGCCGATTATGAAGAATGACGCCATGGATTTCGTGCGCAAATGTGAGAGTTGCCAACTCCATGGTAACATGAGCCATCGGCCCCACACAGAACTCCGGGCGCTACAGTCTCCATGGCCGTTTGCCCAGCAGGGGCTCGACATCCTCGGTCCATTCCCTCTCGCCCCTGGACAAAGGAAGTTCTTGATCGTGGGAATCGACTACTTCACCAAATGGGTGGAAGCGGTACCACTGGCCAGAATAACAGAGCAAAACGCGACGGAGTTCCTCCGATAGAACATCGTGTGCAGATTTGGAGTGCTCGAGTGCATCGTGACCGATAACGGAACGCAATTCACCGGAAAGCGTTTCACCAAGTACTGCACGAGCCTGAGGATCAACCTGGTACACACATCAGTGGCGTACCCGCAGGCCAACGGACAGGTGGAAGTAACATATCGCACAATCTTACACAGGCTAAAAACCAGGCTGGAATTATCGGAGGGCTCATGGGTACATGAATTGCCCTCAGTCCTCTGGTCGTATAGAACGACGCCACGGGAGTCCACGGGAGAGACCCCTTTCAACCTTTGCTACGGGGTCGAAGCTGTCATCCCAATAGAAGTATGCCTTACCAGTCCTCGGGTTGGATGCTTCAGTGCAACGGATAACAGCCAAAGGCTCCGAGAAAGCCTCGATGCCCTCGAGGAAATCCGCGACCAGGCAAGACTCAGGGTGGCGACCTACCAACAACGGGTGGCCCGCTATTACAACAAGAAGGTGAAAGCGCGACCGTTCGAGGTTGGGGATCTCGTACTAAGAAGCGTGGAAGCCACGGGAAAGATAGCAGGGAGAAACAAGCTCTCACCAAATTGGAAAGGACCGTTCTTAGTCTCGGCCATCCTTCGAGGAGGAGCTTACAAGCTACGTACCCAAGATGGCAAGCTGATTCCCCGGACCTGGAACGCCGCTCACTTAAGGAAGTACTACCAGTGAAAAGCGGGCCGTCTCCGATAAACAAAAACTCAGTTGCGACCGAGCGGTCCCAGAGGCCGGGCCCTTGAGGTCATTACAAAAACTCGGCTGTGACCGAGCGGTCCTAGAGGCCGGGCCCTTGAGGTCATTACAAAAACTCGGCTGTGACCGAGCGGTCCTAGAGGTCCGGCCCTTGAGGTCATTACAAAAGTCGGTGTGGACCGAGGCGGTCCCAGGCAAGGGCCCTTGAGGTCATTACAAAAACTTGTTTGTGACAAGCGGTCCCAGGGGCCGGGCCCTTGAGGTCATTACAAAACTCGGTTGTGACCGAGCGGTCCCACAGGCCGGGCCCTTGAGGTCATTACAAAAACTTCATTTGTGGACCGAAGCGGTCAGGCCGGGCCCTTGAGGTCATTACAAAACTTGGCTGTGACCAAGCTGTCCCAGAGGCCGGGCCCTTGAGGCCATTCAAAAATTCGGCTCTGACCGAGCGGTCCCAGAGGCCGGGCCCTTGAGGCCATTCAAAAATTCGGCTGTGATCGAGCGGTCCCAGAGGCCGGGCCCTTGAGGTCAAAAAAAAAAAAAATACTCGGCTGTGACCGAGCGACCTCAGAGGCCGGGCACTTGAGGTCATAACAAAACTTGAGTGCAATAAAAAGAAGAAAAGAGGAAGAGGCACTTGTGGCAAAAGTCAAGGATTTCTTTTATTCCACAAAATATAATACAACGATACAAAAAAGAAAACAAAGTCTAGCCCTCACAGGGGCCCCGAGGCGGAATGACTACAGATGACTCTTCCCGAGATGAAGGACCCGCCCCGCGGCTCGAAGTCCCCGGTTGACCTGATGGACGAGGACCCGCTGAGGGACTCGGCACCAAAGACTCGGGAAAGGGCCTGCCCCGAAGACCATACACATCCTGAGGGGATACGGCGGCCGCGTTACGCGGATCCAACACAGCGATAGGAAACTGTGGGTGCAGGATCTGCATCAACCGGCGACACAAATGGATGCCATCCCAGAACTTGGACTGCAGTGCAGGAGCCATCTCAGTAGGTTGCACCGATGTCCTCTGCGCCTCCTCCAACTGAAGGATTCGTCCCGTCAGGAAACCATGCCGGGCCTCTGAGAGCCTAAGGGCTTCCTCAGATACAACAAGCGCTCTCTCAGATGAAGTAAGCGCCGGACGAAGCCGCTGGTTCTCTTCTTGGATGGCCTTCAGGGACTCCGCCTCCGAGACCGAGCGATTTCACCCACCAACCGGCCAAGGCCACCAAGTAGATCTTGGAGCTGCAAAAAGAATCAAGGACACTTAAGTACAGTTAGTAGAACTGGAGACGAAGAATAAAGCAGCGAAATACTTGGGAGATAATAGGATCCTCACTGGGGGCGATCTCCTCTAGGACCCCGGGCGCGGGTGAACCCTCCGCAGACGCCACGGGGACATCAAGAGCGGCCTCAGAAGGAGGGCCCTCGGGGGTGGGGGGCTCCGCTATCTCCGGGGCGTCAGGAACGACCGGGACCTCTAAGGCCGCGACCATTGCCTCCTCGCTGCCAAGAAGGTCAAAGATCTCCCCAGCAGTAACATCAGCAGCAGCCTCCACCTCGTGAGGCTCCATGACCTCGTCCAAGACTGTCTCCTCCAAGGCCCCAAGGGCCTCAGGATGGACCTCGACACCAGAAGAAGGTACTGCAACGGCCTCGGGCTCCGTAGAAGGGCCAGACGTCAACTGCGCGGCCGCCCTAACCATGGGGGCTATGACGCGGTCATCCTCCGAGGAAGACTCAGCAAAAACACTCGGCGGATCCCCAGAGACCTCAACCCGCGGGCTCTTGGAAGGCCGCTCGGAGGGCTCCTGAATCACGAGGGGACCCTCTCTTTTCCTCAACTTCTTCTTCTTCTTTTTTGAGGCGGCAACGGCAGAATCACCGGACGGCACCGTCCACTTGGCTTCCGCCAGCTTTTCGGGGGACAGCCAGATGTTTTTCTTCCCCGCGCTGAAGCCACCCAGGTTTGCCAGCACCAAATCTGTGACCTCTCTGGCAGCCTCTCTCTCCTCGTTAGTAACATCGGAGCCGTACTTGCTAGCGATGCTTCCCCACACGGAGGAGAGCTCCCAATCGTCAGCCACCTTGAGGAAGAAAAACCTGTCCTTCCACCTTTTGGTGGAATCCGGGTTCCCACCGCTCATCTCAGCAAACTCGGGGCGGGGGGTCATGGCTATCCACTCAAGAGTCTGATTAAAGCGGAACATGATCTTCACCATGACCGCCTCGAGGGTTTTGCCATGACAGCGCGCGAAGACGCACAAAGAGACCAAATACCTGATGGCGTTAGGTGGAAGCTTTGCGAGCGGGACAGCCAACTCCTTCATCAGGCGGCGGAGTTCAGCCGGAACAGGGAAACGAAGTCCACCTTTAAGGTGCACTTCATATACGGTAATGTAACCAACCGGCGGGCTGTCAGCCCTCTCAGCGGCGCCCGGGACCGCTATCGAATTCGACGCCGGAATGCTATACTTTGTCCTGATCTGCTCGAGATCTTGCGAAGTGAGAGAAGAAGCGATCTTTGTAACACCAGGAGCCATGGCGGCAAGTTGGGAAAGCAGAAGCGTCGTAAAGGTTGTCGAGAGAAACTAAGCGAAGGAAGAAGAAAACACAAGAAATAATGAGGATACGACGAAGGATTTAAAGAGATTTTTGAAAGGGTGAAGAGGTGCCCTCATCATAACCGTTCCACGTGTCAACTCCCCATACGCAGTGGGCAGGCGTAGGCCTTAGGGTTTCCTGGAGCAGCGTCACATCAATCGACCATCGCATTCAATGCTCCATGGGGAGGGGAAACGGCGGCGAAAGATAGGTTCCGTGATTTACAAGAAGACCTCGAACGCCTTTCACGCCAGCAGAAGACGAAGATTGCGGTCTATGATGGCGAAAAGACACTTGCAAGGCATGTCAAACGGCTGAATCCTCGAACCCCTTGACGTGGGGGGCTCGTGATAGGTCTTGGAACCTGGGACCAGAATCGCAGACGCAGGCTCATAAGGCCGCATAAGAAGGTTGGCCCAAAAGGCCCATGAACCCGGCCAAATTCAAACGACTGGCTCGTTTCCGACTTGCTTGGCCGCCCGGACAGACGCTGAAATCTCTTTGAAGACGGGGACCACCAGAAAAGACCAGAATAGCCCAGATGCCAACTCAGCGCATGCAACGGCTCCTGACACGCCGTACCTGCAGGCCATGCGCCGTATCTGCAGGCTGTGACAGGTGTCCCTGTCACAGCCGCATCCACAGTGGTGGCGATGGTGGCAGACAGTCCTGACGTGCCAACGCCACGTGTCACCTTTCTTACGGCATTAAGCTCCCTATAAATACCCAACTCAAGCAGCTGAAGAAGGACATTTGGTTTCCCAGAACTTCCTAACCAGACTCTGGCAAAAATCCTCAGAGAAGAGAGAAAGGAAAGGAGTTACATTTCTTAAGTTGTAAACGTCCTAAGAACGCTGAGTTTCCCAGGCTTCTAGTACTGTGTTTCCTCTTCTTCATAGTGAGATTTCTCGGACTACACGTCCACCACCGTGGTTTTTCACCATTCACCATATTGAGGGATTTTCCACGTAAATCGAAGTGTTCATCCCCTGTTCATGTGCTTTTCTATTCACCCTCGTTCACTTTGTGTTGCTTCAACTCTTCCGCCCGCGTGCCCAGAGATTCGCCCGCACTCAATCTCTCACGCAGCCAGAGTTCCCGGACGCAACAAAAATAATAATAATAATAATAATAATAATAAGAGGGGGCAAATTTGGGTTAATAAAATTATTGGGTGTGAATTCTTTTTTCTCCTTAACCAGGAATAAAAAATACCTAATGTCATCAAGGAATAATTATTCCTTATAATCAAGGAATAACTATTCCTTCCGGAATTATTATTCCCAACTTAAGTGTAACCAAACGGCGGAATAGTAATTCCACCAAGAATAAGGAGGGAATAGAATTACTATTCCCTCCAACCGAACATGGGGTCAAGTGCTGCCTTGGAAAAAAAAGAAGTCTGATATTTTATTAAATGAGTTTACAGCTCATCTCTTCGTGTATTGGACAAGGACGTGGGAGGTGTATATATACACCAATATACAACGATAAATAAAAAAACACAAACCAAAAATAAAAAGATACTAACCTAAAATACCTTAATGCAAATATCCCAAAATACAAAAAAGACTTAACTAAAATACAATATTTACATAATATATTTTTAATATATTATACATTTCGTAATACGCCACCGCAAGATGGAGCATATATGTTGACGATGCCCATCTTGGACAAGTGCGCATTCAATTGCTATGAGGGTAAGATCTTGGTGAAGATGTCGGCCAACTGATTGTGGGTGGTGACATGATAAGTACGGATGCTACCGTCTTGAATCTTATCGCGGATGAGATGGAAATCCAACTCGATGTGTTTGGTGCGTTCGTGGAAGACAGGGTTAGCAGCAATGTGGATTGCCGCTTGATTATCACAGTATAGATGCGCTGCATGGGAATGTGAGACCTGCAAATCATTAAAAATATAACGTAGCCAAGACAATTCACAACAAGTGTTAGCCATAGTTCTATATTCGGCTTCAGCAGAAGAGCGAGAGACCACGGACTGTTTCTTGCATTTCCAGGAGAGAAGATAATCGCCAAGAAAAGTGCAATAGCCAGTGATGGATCTGCGAGTATCTGGACATGAAGCCCAATCAGCATCACAAAAGGCCCTTAGTTGAATAGGGGAAGTGGAAGGAAGTAGGATGCATTGGCCGGGATTTAGTTTAAGATATCGCAAAACTTGATGTGCAACTTTTAGATGGTGGGAGGTAGGCTGGTTCATAAATTGACTTAAAATGTAGACAGTATAGGAAATATTCGGGCGTGTAACAGTGAGATACAAAAGACGACCAACAAGCCGTCGATACGGACGTGGGTCCTGTAAGACTTCCCTAGTATGTTGACTCAATTTAATGTTTTGATCCATAAGTAGTGTAAGGGGTTTGGCTCCAATGGTACCAGAATCAGCTAAAATGTCAAGAGTATATTTTCGTTGGCAAAGGTGAAGAGCTTTTACTGATCGGGCAATTTCGATGCCAAGGAAGTATCTTAAGGTCCCCAAGTCTTTAATCTTGAAAGCTTGGTTGAGAAAAATTTTGATGGAGGTAATGGCTTTTAAGCAATTACCTGCAACGATGATGTCGTCGACATAGGCAAGAAGGACTGTAAAAGATGTGTTGTCTTGTTTAGTGAAAAGGCTATAATCAGCCTTGGATTCCACGAAACCATATGTAATGAGGGAAGTATAAAGTTTAGAATACCATTGTCTGGAGGCTTGTTTAAGACCATAAATGCTTTTTAGTAATTTGCATACTTGGTGAGGTTTTTCATTTGTATATCAGAGGGCTGTTGCATATAGATGTCTTCATTTAGGGTACCATTTAAGAATGTATTATTTACATCGAAGTGATACAAATGCCACCCCTTGATGGCAGCTACGGCCAAAAGGCATCGAACGGTGGTGAGTTTAGCGACAGGAGAAAAGGTTTCGTGATAATCCACTCCTTCCTCTTGAGTATACCCTTTAGCAACAAGTCGACATTTATATCTTTCAAGACTCCCATCGCTTTTGAATTTCAATTTGAACACATATCGACATCCTATGGCCTTCTTTCCTTGAGGTAAATCAGTAATGATCTAGGTTTTATTAAATTCTAAGGCGTCTAGCTCATCTTGGATGGCTTTACGCCAGTTGGGATCACGGATGGCCTGTGCGTAAGTTTGCGGTTCAGTTTGGGATGAGATGGAAGAAGTGAAAGACTTGTAATCGTGGGACAACCTTTGATGTGATACGTGATTCTCGAGAGGATGAGGTTTGCCTGGTGAAATTGGTTTGGTGGATTGGATAGGAATAACGTGAGATGCTTGATGACAATAGAAATCTTTCAGGTATTGGGGAGCTTTCCTAGTTCTGGTGGTTCGACGAACAGGAATATCATCTCCTGTTGGGAGTTGAATATTTGTAGGAGGGGTACTAAGGACCTGATTGTTGACCGATGTTTCTTGATTATAATCTGGTTGATTATGTATTGAAGTTGAATTGGATTCTTCGTCTTCATTACTCCAATTGGTTGTGATTGGCGTGTTTTTGTCCAGAATAGGATGATTATTTGAATGCAAGTCCAGGTTATTGACAGGAGGTAATTGTTGGGTGACAAAAGGATTCATAACGATCACAACAGGAGGTATAGTATTTAATTGATTGTTGGGGATAGATTCGGCACAGTTTCTTTTATATGGGAACATATTCTTGTAAAAAATGACATCCCTGGAATAGAAAATGTCATGACTATGTAAATCAAGTAATTTATATCCTTTGACTCCAAAAGGGTATCCCAAAAAGAGACAATTTTGACTTTTGGAATCAAATTTCTTCCTTCCTTGAGAAAGGGTGGATGCAAAGCACAAATAGCCAAAAACCCGAAGATTGTCGTAATTGGGTTTAACTCCAAATAGGATTTCGTATGGAGTCTTGTTTTCAAGTAAAGGAGTGGGTATTCTGTTGATGATGTGGACAGCAGTCAGGATACAATCACTCCAGAATTTTAGAGGAAGTCCTGATTGGAATCTAATGTATCTAGCGACATTTAATAAATGTTGGTGTTTACGTTCAACAACACCGTTTTGCTGTGGTGTTTCCACACAAGTGCGTTGGTGGATGACACCTCTATTTTTGTAAAAATCCCCCAGTTTAAATTCAGTTCCATTATCACTTCGGATTACTTTAATTTTGACATTGAATTGTGCGGCAACCAGATTATAAAAGGCTTCCAGGCACAATTTTGTATCCGATTTTTGTTTCAGAAGAAAGTAGATCCAGGTACTCCTGGAGAAATCATCAACAATGGTCAGGAAGTATTTATATCCATCATAAGATTCTTCGGAACATGGTCCCCATAAGTCACAATGCACCACATCGAATAAGGTGTGTGACTTATGTATACTGGGAAAAAAGGGAAGATGACGCTGCTTGGCCATGTGGCAAATAGAACAAGGATCATTACTGATAGAATGCATTGTTCCTTTTACAAGAGGATCACTTATTAATTTTATCCTAGAATACGAAACATGACCCAAACGAGAATGCCATAGATCAAAAGGCAATGAAGCAGCATTAGCCGAGGGCTCCCTGCGAAATTTTGAGAGAAGGCTTTGCAAAAAATTGGGATCAACTTTAGTGTTCGTCAGATAATATAAACCATTTTTCTCTTCACCAATCCCAATCGTTCTCCAGGAGGAAAGGTCCTGAATTAAACAAAATTTTTCAAAGAAAAATAAACAGCAACCAAGATCATTAGCAAATTGCTTCACAGATATCAAATTGAAAGTAAAAGAGGGAACACATAAAACATTTTGTAAAACAATGTGGTCGGTCAATTTGACTGTCCCAGTGCTGGAGACAAGTGCTTTACTCCCATCTGGGAGTCTCACAGAACAGGAGACGAGTGTCTCCTTGGCAAGGTACAAAGATGGGTCACATATCATGTGATCAGTGGCTCTTGTGTCAAGGATCCAGGTGTTCTTTCTATTATAAGAAGAAGGTATAGAACTGAAAACATTACCAGCCATATTTGCTGCCTTCGGTTGATCACCCATGAGATCAAAAGTTTGAGAATTATTTTTGGTCGTTTGGGAGGGCAGTGCTTGGCTCTTTGGGTGAATCAGATTCATCAATTGCTGGAACTGCATTCTGGTTAATTCAACTTTGTCGTCCTCATGGGTCTCTTGTTCAGAGACACTACGATTCGATTTATTAGCCAAGAGGGCTGTGGCTCTAGGTTTCCCATTCGGTCTACGACCACGAGGGAAGCCATGAAGCTGATAGCATTTATCAATCACGTGGCCGGGTTTGTTACAGTGGGCACATATGAGAATTTATGCGTTCCCAATTTTAAAACACTGTTGCAAAGAGTGCCCAGGAACACGACAATGAGAACAAAAGGGACGGTCCTTTTTTATCATCTGATTGTTCTTAGCAGAATTATTAACAGACCGTTTTGTGAACAAGGCAACAGTTTCGGAAGGATGAACAGCAGACAACATTTGGTGTTATCGTTCTTGCTATTGAATAATCGAAAATACTTTGTTGACAGAAGGGAGAGGATCTATCAACATAATTTGGTCTCTAACGTTGTTATAAGAATCATTGAGACCCATAAGGAATTGCATAACGCAATCCCTTTGTTATCGCTCAGTGGGCACCTTGATGTTACCACAGGAATAATCTGGGAGCGGATCGTAGATAAGGAGCTCGTCCTAGATTGTTTTCAATTTTCCATAGTACAGACTTACCGAATCGTGCTCCTGTAAGAGACACGCTAAGGACTTCTTCAGTTGAAAGATGCGTGGCCCGTTTTGTTGGGTGAACCGGTCACGCAGCTCTTTCCAGATCTTAGTAGCATCATCGACAAACACGACGGTAGACCTAATGGAAGGGCTAATCGAGTTCTGAATCCAAGAGACAACCATGTCGTTGCAACGTTCCCAAGCTTTGAACAGATGATCGGTGAAATCGCTGGGTTTGGGAACAGTGCCGTCGACGAAAGGAAGTTTGTTTTTGGCCCTTAACGCTCGATGCATGGTGCGAGACCAGGTCGAATAGTTGTCGACGGTGAGTAAATCGGTGACTAAGACTACGGCTGGACTATCGCCGGCTTCCAAACAAAATGGGTTGCATGGATCTGAAAGATTTTGAAAACGCAGCAATGGTTGGGTAAGAACCGGATCTGGTTGGTCATTGCTAGATGTGTTGAGACTAGATGAGTTATCGGAAGCGTTGGGGTTGGAAGAATGGGCCATTGGCTCTCAGATACCATGAAAGAACGCAAATATGGAGGAAGCAAGTAATGGATGAAGACGACGAAGGCAAACGACGAAGGCAGGAAACGGCAGAGCACTCAAGTGCTGCCTTGGAAAAATAAGAAGTCTGATATTTTATTAAATGAGCTTACAGCTCATCTCTTCGTGTATTGGACAAGGATGTGGGAGGTGTATATATACACCAATATACAACGGTAAATAAAAAAGCACAAACCCAAAATAAAAAGATACTAACCTAAAATACCCTAATGCAAATATCCTAAAATACAAAAAAAAACTTAACTAAAATACAATATTTACATAATATATTTTTAATATATTATACATTTCGTGATAAATACTCTTCCTTCTCGATGATATAAATTTCTTACGTGATGAGATTATTCTTGGTTTTTCTTGACAAAATCTTAGCAACACTCTCTGTCTCCTCATTTCGGCCTATGACAGGATCAAGTTTCCCAGCCAGCTCACCAAGGTCTTGACCATATATCCTTAGAGCTTGAAAGTTGGTATTGCCGGATGCTCTTTCTACTTTCCTTTCCTTCTTTCTCCCGAAGCTTCTCAACTACAGCTCTCACCCTAGACGTGGCCACCCCATCTTCCTTAAATAGGTCATTAATCTGCAAATCTTCAACAAGACCTAGAATAAGTTGATCAACAACTAAATGGTTGTCTCCACAATACTTTCGAGAAGACTCAGCATGTCAAATCACTCTAGTAAGTGATGTGCTAGCTGGGACTTTAGTAGGTGGAGTCGTCTTGGTAGGTAAGCTCTTCACTACTTTATTTAAGACCCTTTAAACTGAGTTTGCTCCCTCTGTGCTGCGTGCAGCAATTGCAATAGCTCGGCAAATGAGGCTATTGGAGTCAGATAATAAAGCAATAGCTAGGTGCACAAGAGTGTGTTGCGCATGCCCATTGCTTATTGCCAGTTCATGCGTCGAAGCAAGAGCCTGATTTGTCTCATGAATGAATTTGTCAGGATTCATCCTAGCTTAGTAAAGTTTGCAAATAGTAAGATTATTGCTAAAAAAAATCATTGAAGAAAAAAAGGGTAGATAGTTAGGTGCGACCAATGTGACAGAATAGAATACCATCCACAATGACAACCCAGCAATAAAAAGAGGAGTGCAATGGACAATGAAGATTACAACAAACAATAGAAGAAAATGAACAACTAAATACAATAAAAATAGAAAAAAAGACCAAAAATCCTTGTATATAACCCTCATAACAAAATGACATGTTTTTCTCCTCTGATTTTGACTGACATAGGCATATACATACTAAAGTCAGCACATAATATAGAAATATTCTCAAATTTATTATGCAATTTTCATGAAAGTTTGATTTTAACCACTGGTTTAGTTCGAATTAACTCTAGTTTGGTCTAGGATCAAATTTTGTCTGATACTCCAATTCAATGATATAAAGCTTAGCCTGAATAAGTTCGATGACTGTGATTTAGATTAGATATTAAAAATGCTCAATCTATGTGACTAAGCTCACCAAATTTTAGATTTAAATGATTTCCTCCCAAGTGATACCTGGATAACTCATTCTCTAGAGGAATAGCCAAAACTAAATAAAATCAATCTTTGTTATCCAAAATGTGTTCTGGCTATCCCATTACTAGATCAAGCAAAGTTATTTCCGTAGAGCCTGGTAATATTTTGTTCTGCACAGAAAAATATGCTATTGCTCTGGGGTAGTGTCTTGCCTTTGATGATAGTGCTTACCTAGAAAATATGTTCTATCAAGTCCTATTGTTAGATCAATAAATTTTTATTGCTAGAGAGATAAAATTTGATAATGAAGATAATTGTAATTGACCTAATAATTTTACTAGAATATATTGTGAAGGTCCTCTATCTTCTAGATAGATAAATGGACACATCCCATTGCGGTGGTCAGGGGCGCGTTCATAGTGACTGCTCTTAGCATGTTTTGATGTAAAATATTTATTTAATTATAAAAAATTATGTGTCTTACTGAGTAATTGACACACTACTAATTTGATTTTTACTAATCTTTCAAATTAGAAGGCTTGAAAAATAATTACAGGTGATGGGAGAAATGGAAGGGCTACACAAGGATTAGAAATAGGACTTGTGATTTTAAATGATATACTTTTGTATCAGAATATTAGATTTACGATATTTATTTTACTTTATTTTGATTGTTCTGTATAAATTATTATTGTAATATTTTGTAGGTGAACTAGTTAGATTTCGGTGTCAACATAGCTTGATCCATCTATTTCACCTATTAACGATGGTACTTGATTAGAGAAGTTTGTGTCTCAATTGTGATTTTCAAATTTGGTATCAAATTTGTAGTAACAGATTGACCCCATGTTTTGCAAGTTCTATTGTGGTGGACAGAATAGAGTGAGATGGATTTTCCTTTGACTTGACCAGAAGATATCAGTTCAAGAATGCAATCTGACTCTTATATAAATCCGGCCAGCCAAAATAATTAATCTGAATTAAGCTTGACTTTTTAGTTTGATATCAACGATCAGTCCATTAGATTGGGAATCCAACAACTTAGGTTTTAAGTTTAAAAATATCTTTTAAAAAAATATGTAAGTAGATTTTTGTGATTTTATATTTTTAAAATGAGTATTTTGATGTTTTTAATTTAATATTATATTTTGAGGGGGTGGCTTGAGGCCTGCATCACCACTCCTTTGTATTCCATTTCTATCAATGGGGGAGCCTGCTGTGTTTTTAAAAGGTGGGAGACATCTTAGTCAAGGAGATCCTATCTCGTCCTATATTTTTGTCCTTTATATGAAGGTCCTCCCTGACATCATCAAGGTTAAGACTTCAAACAGCGTTGATTTTGAATTTTATTAAAAATGCAATGATACAAAGACAATGATATTGGCTTTTGTGGACGAACTGCCCTTATTTAGTGCATCTGGCCCAGAATGTCATGGTCCCGAATCAAGCAGGTTCTAATAATAATTTAGAATAATTATGACTCACTAAATTAAATCCCAAAAATAAAATAATAACCAAACAAACTCTAAATCCAGGCATGGTCTGACGAATTATCCAATAGTCCGACTATAACATGAATACAAAGTAACAATATTGTCATTCATTTATAAGATCTTTTGAATGACCTATTCCAGATAAATAAATAATTATGACTTGTTCCAAAATATCGTAAGGAAAAGTGATAACTCACAATAAAAACAAAATCGCTGATCTATAACAAATCAAATGCCACAAAAATCCAATAAATTGAATAAATCGAACATTTCCTCCTCAACAATACAATGTACTAGCATGATCACACCTGTCGCCCCATACTAGACTAAAATACATCTAATACGAATACCATTTGAATATAAAGTCAAAACTCTTCAAGTATAAACGAGACTTCAATTAAATTCTCATTGAACTCCTTGCAATATATTTGTGGCCCACTAATCTGACAGGATAAGAAGTAATGAAAAACGTGAACCAAATGCTTAGTAAGTATCAATATATAAATATATAACAAACTAATGAATCCATAAACAGAATGAAGATAATTAAAATGTATACAAAAATCTATAAAAATCTAAATCTAAATGTTCATAATATCACATCAACGAAAGTCCAAATGTGGTCTCGTACTCAAAAGTATAGTCCGAACTGAAGGTCAAAAGTTTCAAATGTACGAAACCAATCGAATCCCAACTGTAAGTGAAACCTGCAAATCTTAATTGAAATCTCGAGTATCAAATCAATGCAAGTAAAATATATTAAAAATTTAAAACATGCACAAATCAAAGAATTAAAAACTAAAAGACTAACTTTAGGAATGATTATTCCTACTCTCAATAACTTTTGGCCATATCACACTATTTAGAACCACAGGTAGAGTTGCTTATATATTTTTTCCTATAGATGGGGCGAAGCCACTATCTTTTGCCACTCGTGAAATGGGTATACTCCTCAAATCTGTTTGATATATTAGGACGTCCGAATATATTAGTTCTTTTTAATTAATTGTGACGATTCTTATAAGAATACAACTGGAAATGGTCTCTATATCACAAATTTAAAGTTTTTTTATCTGAAGGAAAAGGTACAAAGTTTTCACTCGGAAAGGTCAAATACAAAACTTTCTACCTTGAGAAAAAGTACACATATCAAATCACATAACGAAAATAGAGCCCAACTTGAAGTACAATGCATGGATACTACATGTATGACCCATATTTAAATTTTTATGACTTTTTTTTTTTCACAAATATGCTTATACATAAACGTAATATTTTAAAATATTTACCAATTCTTTGCAAAACAAGCAAAATCCTTAAATAATAACAAAATTGAAGCGAAATTCCAAAATAACTGGTAAAAGTTATATGCATGCACGAGAAAGTCAAATAGGGTAAGCAAAATGACATACATGTATATTAAATCCACCATATGTAAGCAAAACTATCCGAAAACGAAAATAAACCAATAATAAGACGTAAGCATGCTTGTCTCAATCTCCAACTTGGCAGATCTGATAGAATGGTATTTCAAAAACCTTCTTCTCCTTTTCCTCTCTCTTCCTTCTCCTTCTCTTTCTCTCACCTTTATCTTCTTCCTGTGTGAAATGACCAAAATAGTAGACACTGTCTTTTATATAACCGAATTGACGCATGAATAACTCCTAGACACTCGTCAGGTGATGTGCCTAACCCTATAAGCGCATGAGTGCCGCCTCAAGTATCCCTAGAGTGTGCCTAGTCTAGAAACCATGCTCAAGCGGGCATTGAGCATACCTCAGGCTCCAGAACTGCTTCCTAATCTATATTGTACTATTATCTATAATATACACAAAATTAACCCAAAATAAATTTATAATACCAAATTAATTGGACGAAAAACTAGTATTTTAAAGAATTTATTGCTACCCTTTCTCTATGCCTCTCAAAAGTTTGAATTTTTTTAAGGTCTGTCTCTGAATATTGAGAAATTTAGATGTTTTGTTCGTTATAATGATAGCCAAGTTGTTGAGGATATTTGAGAGGTTTGTGAGTTCAAGGTCGAGTCTTTTTTCTGTCTTTTATTTGGAAGTTCCCCTCATTTCAACTAGGTTTACTATTTTTGGTTGTAAGGTCCTTATTGATAGGAGCTTGAATCAGGTGCTCTCTTCAAAGAATAGATGGCTCTCATTTAGGAGTATACTTCAATTTAGTTCTTCTATTTTCTCTAATATCCACTCCTTTTATCCATCAATTTTCATTGTCCCTAAATCTGTTATCAAAGATATAGATAGGATCTTACAATAGTTACTGGGGCATGGCCCTTCTATGGGGAAGGATTTTGCTAAGCCGGTGTGGGAGGAGATTTGCAAAACTAGGAATGAAGGTGATCTTGGTCTTTCAAGAATCTGTAGAATAAAATTGAAGCATCGCCGCCTTCTCTACTTCGTAACATTACCCTTCTGGTCTTTGTGTGTCATGGTGCGCCAGGGTTGCCCTTGCTTCTATGTTGTTACTCCAAGTTGGCAAAACACTTGAAATACAATATAGGTGTTGTAATTTCTTTTCTTTTTAATGCAATTTACTTACCAAAAAAAAAAAGTAGGACAAATATGTACCATGGTATTTAGTTTTTAGTGTTTGATTACTGAATAACTCATTGTGTTGGTGATGACTCTATGGCGTTCCTGTGTGCATATCTATTTTACATTGTGGTTTAACTTTTGCTCGGTGCACATTGAAATGTATGTGCGACTAGAAAGTGTTGGTATATGAAAAAACTCTTTCAGAAAGTTCGCAGTCTACTTGGTGGTTGTTGAGATCTACGTAAAAGTAGGGAGTGCCAAAGCCTAGCTCCATTGTTAGAGAGGCAAGACACTAGCGACAAAAAATATCTCCTTGTGCAGAGAACGCTATTGCCGGGCTCTTTGGCAATAGAAATTTCTTGATCTAACAATAGGGCTTGACAGAACATATTTTCTAGGTTAGCTCTATCGTCAGAGGCAAGACACTACCCTAGAGCAATAGCATATCTTTCTGTGCAGAACAGAATATTGCCAGGCTGAATGGAAATAACTTTTCTTGATCTAGTAATGGGACAGCCAAAACACATTTTGGATAACAAAGATTGATTTTATTTAGTTTCGCTATTCCTCTAGAGAATGGATTATCCAGGGTATCATTTGAGCGGAAATCATTTAAATCTAAAATTTGGTGAACTTAGTTACATAGATTGAGTATTTTTAATATCTAATCTAAATCACAGTCATCTAACTTATTCAGGCTGTGCTTTATATCATTGAATTGGAGGATCGGACGAAATTTGATCCTATACCAAACTAGAATTAATCCGAACTACACCAGTGATTAAAATCAAACTTTCATGAAAATTACATAATAAATTTGAGACTATTTCTATATTATGTGCTGACTTTAGTATGTATATGCCTATGTCAATCAAAATCAAAGGAGAAAAACATGTCATTTTGTTATGAGGGTTATATACAATGATTTTTAGTCTTTTTTTCTATTTTTATTATATTTCGTTGTTCATTTTCTTCTATTGTTTGTTGTAATCTTCATTGTCCATTGCACTCCTCTTTCTGTTGTTGGGTCGTGATTGTGGATAGTATTATATTGTATCACATTGGTTGCATCTAATTGTCTACCCTTTCTTTCTTCAAGGATTTATTTAGCAATAATCTTACTATTAGTAGACTTTACTAAGCTAAAATGAATCCTGGCAAATTCATTCACGAGACAAATCAGGCTCTTGCTTCGGCACATGAACTGGCAATAAGCAATGGGCATGTGCAACACACTCCTGTGCACCTAGCTATTGCTTTATTATCTGACTCCAATAGCCTCTTCTGCCGAGCTATTGTAATTGTTGCATGCAACACTGAGGCAGCAAACTCAGTTGAAAGGGTCTTAATTAAAGCACTGAAGAGCTTACCTACCAAGACGACTCCACCTACTAAAGTCCGAGCTAGCACATCACTTACTAGAGTGATTTGACATGCTCAGTCTTCTTGAAAGTATTGTGGAGACTACCGTTTAGCTGTTGATCAACTTATTCTGGGTCTTGTTGAAGATTCGTAGATTAATGACCTATTTAAGGAAGATGGGGTGGCCACATCTAGCATGAGAGCTGTAGTGGAGAAGCTTCAAGGGAAGGATGGAAAGTTGGAAGAGCATCATCAGGCAATACTAATTTTCAAGCTTTGAGGACATATGGTAGACACCTTGGTGAGTTGATTGGGAAACCTGATCCTATCATAGGCCGAAATAAGGAGACATAGAGTGTTGTTATGATTTTGTCAAGAATAACCAAGAATAATCCTATTTTGATTGGGGAGTCGGGTGTGGGAAAAACTACTGTTGTCGAAGGCCTTGCCCAGAGGATTATAAGAGGTGATGTTCCTAGCAACCTTGCTGATGTGAGGCTCATAGAATTGGAAATGGAAGCTTTAGTTGAAGGAGCAACGTACCGAGGAGAGTTTGAGGAAAGATTGAAAGCTGCATTAAAGGAAGTTGAAGATGTTGAAGGGAAAGTGATATTGTTTATTGATGAAATTCATCTTGTCCTTGGTGCTGGCCAAACCGAGGGGTCCATGGATGCAGCAAACTTGCTCAAGCCGATGCATGCTCGTCAATTGTGGTGTATTGGTACAGTAACCATCAAAGAGTGTCGAATGTATGTAGAGAAGGATGCAGCACTCGAGAGATTTTTCCAGCAAGTCTATATTGCAGTGCCTAGTGTTGCAGATACCATAAGCATTCTTCAAGGGTTGAAGGAAAAATATAAGGAGCATCATGATGTTTGGATTCAGGATCAAGTACTTGTTGTAGCAGCCGAATTGCTAACTCAGCACATTACTGGACGCCATCTGCCGGATAAAGCAATTGACTTAGTTGATCAAGCATGTGCAAAGGTAAGGGTTCAGCTTGACAGCCAGCCTGAGGAGATAAAAAAGCTAGAAAGAAAGCGAGTGCAGCTAAAAATAGAGCTCCAAGGTCTTGAGATAGGGAAAAATAAAGCTAGTAAGGCTAGGCTTCCTGATGTTCGGAAAGAGCTTGATGATTTGAAGGACATTCCAGAACACGCCAACTTGATGATTTCGTTGGCGTGTTCTGGAATGTCCTTCAAATCATCAAGCTCTTTCCGAACATCAGGAAGCCTAGCCTTACTAGCTTTATTTTTCTCCATCTCAAGACCTTGGAGCTCGATTTTTAGCTGCACTCGCTTTCTTTCTAGCTTTTTTATCTCCTCAGGCTGGCTGTCAAGCTGAACCCTTACCTTTGCACATGCTTGATCAACTAAGTCAATTGCTTTATCCGGCAGATGGCGTCCAGTAATGTGCTGAGTTAGCAATTCGGCTGCTACAACAAGTACTTGATCCTGAATCCAAACATCATGATGCTCCTTATATTTTTCCTTCAACCCTTGAAGAATGCTTATGGTATCTGCAACACTAGGCTGTGCAATATAGACTTGCTGGAAACATCTCTCGAGTGCTGCATCCTTCTCTACATACATTCGACACTCTTTGATGGTCACTGTACCAATACACCACAATTGACGAGCATGCATCGGCTTGAGCAAGTTTGCTGCATCCATGGACCCCTCGGTTTGGCCAGCACCAAGGACAAGATGAATTTCATCAATAAACAATATCACTTTCCCTTCAACATCTTCAACTTCCTTTAATGCAGCTTTCAATCTTTCCTCAAACTCTCCTCGGTACGTTGCTCCTGCAACTAAAGCTTCCATTTCCAATTCTATGAGCCTCACATCAGCAAGGTTGAATGATTTCATTGGCGTGTTCTGGATTGCCCCTCATCTCAAAACAACCGAGGTATTTGTTTAATGACCGACCTTCTATTAAGACCCGAGATGCTAATTTCCGATCTACTCTGAATTCCGAGATCCTCTCAACCGAGGTAAAAATGGCCTTGTGTGTGGCATTGGACTGAGAAGTAATTGACCGGGTTGATAGTGCCGAGATGTAATTGACCGGGTTGCAAGTGCCGAGATATTTGAGGATCTCTTTCGGGCCGATATCTGGCTTTCAGCCCGACAGGATTGGATTAGATCCTACCAGGTTGCCATGACTCGCCGTTTTAAGAGAACCTTTTGCTCATGTAATGTTGTTAGTTATTTTCTTTACCGGTCAACTGGTGTAGTGATATGTTTCTGGATTCCAAGTCCCCCTCGGTTGCCGAATTTTTCCATTTTACGTATTATCTTGAAGGATTTAATTTAAGGTGTTCGGGTATGCGTTTGTGAAAATTTAGAACATGGAAGCTTAGTATAAACACTAAAGATCGTCTAGTATTAATTTCGTATCAAATTGAATCTCTTATCATCTCCCAATTTACATCCCTGGCTTTCGGGTTTGAAGGAAAATTTAAAAGATCGGGTGTCGGGGTTTTGGGAAACGACTATATGGGAAGTTAGTCTACTTGTTAATGATCAAATGGGATTATTTACCTCAAAATCCGGATTGCCTAACACATCCCAAATTAATTCCTGACTTTTAGGTTCAAAAATTAAATTAAATGAATCGGGCTTGAGTATATAAGAAAACTAAGACATAGGGGGCTAGTATATTTGTCAAAGACTATTTTGGATTAATTTCATCATAATCTGAATTACATAAGTCGTCCCGAATTACGTTCCTAGTTTTTGGGATTGCGGTCTTTACAGTTGTCGGCCAAGACCAAGCAGTTGATGAAGTTATAAGAAGCTGTCCTGAGGTCAAGAATCGAACTTGGAAGGCCTCAGCAGTGCACTGGCTCCTTTTTGTTCTTGGGTCCGATTGGTGTTGGTAAAACTGAACTTGCGAAGGCTCTTGCTGAGGAGCTCTTTAATGATGAGAAATGTCTGGTAAGGATCGACATGTCTGAGTATATGGTGCAGCATTCCGTGGCTCGGTTGATTGGTGCCCCTTCTGGATAAAATTGCTTTAGTCTTCACTTAATATGCACTTAAGTTTCACATCTGGAACTGTCTAATTTAGTTACACTCAAGTTTATAATATTTGATAGATGGATTCGTTGAGATTTGACTTCTTGCCTGGATCAAAAACATGATATATTTCTTAAATTGCTATAGATATTAATAAATTTTTAAAATTTTGAATCCAAATTAAATTGTACATTAAAGTTGATCTATTGTGAAAGGTGCCTAGATGTATTTGAACTTCTTTCATCTGTTGGTTAGTAAGTTCCTCATTATCATCTACTGTTATGGGCTTTTTATTGTCCATCGCATTGATCACTTTATATCTTCTGCTCTTACACCTTTTGGTTCTTCCCTTTCTCATTGGAGGGTTGTGACTTCGGATGATATTTTGTTCGGTGACTTTTTGATTTCAAATGGTATCCTATTTGGTGACATTGACCTGACCTAATTGTGCAGTTTCTCTTCATTTTCTTATGAATCTCAAGTATGTTGGGCATGAAGAAGGTGGACAACTCCAGAGGTAGTAAGAAGACTGCCATACAGTGTTATCTTATTCGATGAAGTTGAAAAAGCTCATGTGGCTGTCTTCAATACCCTCCTTCAAGTTCTTGATGATGGAAGACTGACTGACGTCCAAGGATGAACCATTGATTTCAGAAACACGTTAATTATTATGACGTCAAACCTTGTTACAAAGCATCTCATTTCTGGACTAACTGGCAAAATCACTATGCAGGCTACTCGTAAAAGGGTAATGCTAGAGGTGCAGGCCTATGATCCCCTGCTCTTTTGTTAGGGTTTCAAACACACACCATAGTGTAGTATAAAAAAATCTGAATTATCTGTCAAATATCAATAAATCCTCTACCTTTTGAACACAAAATAAAATGCTATTCTCAATCATGGAATAAAACACAAATAAGTTGCACAACAAATTTATCGTGGAAAGCTATTCTCAATCATTGAAAAAATTAGGGGTGATCTTTGAATAATATTTATTATGAATATTTTGTTATAATTTTCTCGAAAGCTCTTCATAATAATTTGTGTAAATAATTGATTAAATCTAATCCGAAAGCACCGAGTAACCTATAAGAATAGAACACTATAAAAAAAAAGTAACAAATCAATAATACATTCTACGATTACTGTTAGAAAAAATATATTTGATCTTGATGAAATATGTAATTCAAATTGGGTTTCAACTAGATGTTAATTTTTTTTAATTTTTTTTTTATCTTCTCTCTTTATGCGTGGCACTTGTGTTGAAATATCTTAGATTATTGTCCTAAAATTGCATCAAATGTTACTGTTCGATGCTAGCTAGATGGTCAACCTTGGCAATTGAAAGTCAAACACTTGCCTTGGTGGATGGTTTGATATGTCAGATTGTTCACTCACCAGCTGAGTTGGCATCTCTTTCTGCCTTCTGAAAATGTTGCCACGTGACTGGCCTTCTAGTTTGCCATATTATCTTCCTAACTGGATGGTTCCCGTCTGCCCTCAAGCCGGTTTGCCTCCTTTGCAAGCTTTTTGCATTTTCGCTTCCGGATGCCCTGTCTGTTGGTCGCCACGCTAGCTGCAGCACACATTCCGGTTTAAAAAAAAAAACTCTCAGGATTTTGTTGTTTCTTGCCTCTGGAAACTCCAACAGTTGGCTGCCACGTCGGCTGTAGTGCACTTCTCATTCCGAGTGACGGTGTGCCCCGGAATTCCCCCAAAAAAATCTCTTTCCGGCTTTTGATGCTCTGGATGAGTCTATGGTGTAGGAAGCCCGCCACGCTAGCTTTTGCTGCGTTCGTCGGCTACTTCTGCTTGGTTGCCTTGTCAGCATCCCGGTTTCAGTTGCTCCACATTTTCTGTGCTGGTGCCTGCCACGCTGGATTCAGCTTCGTCCGACAAGCCAGCTGTTCTCGAGTTGCTGGCATTGTCAGATTTGCCGATTTTGGAAAAGATGGACGGTTTTGGTAGAACCACCTATGGATCCTTGGTGCTACCGGTCTGGTGTCAGGCTAACGTGGCCCATTCACCGGCTGCTTCTGTCCGGTTGCCTTGGTTGTATTCCAGTTCGCTGGTCTGCCGCCTTCGAAGGCGCCATTTTGCCGGTACAGTAGAATGGGCTGTTGGACTGGCGTTTTCCCTTTCATGACGGTCCCAAAAAAAAAGAAAAGAAAAATATCTGGATTCAGTTATTTTATGTGCTGGCGCCTGCCACGCTGCATTTAGCTGCGTTCGATTAGCCAGTTGTTCCCGCTTAGTAGGCATAGTTAGATTTGCTGGTTATTGAATAGATGGACAGTTTGGTAGAATCGCCCGTGGATCCATGGTCCTGCCAGTCCGGGGTCTAGCTGACGTGGTGTTGCCCGGAGAGTGCTGCTTGAAGCTCTCTCTTCTCTCTAAAATTCAAATTCGGACGGTGCTTTGGAATTTGATTTCTCAGGTCGTCGCTGGCCATGGCAGGCCTCCTGGGGCCCCCCTTGGTCCTCCCCAGGACTCCGCCTGCCCTGTTTCTCCTACTGCTTCTGCGTCGTCGCCAGTCGAGGCGGGCATCTCGGGTCTGCCCACTGGCTCTTCCCAGCCTCCCACCTCTTGTGCGGCTGTTGGTTTTCCTCTGCTAGGGTTTTCGGCTGACTCTTATCCCCCTCTGCAAAGGGGTGCTGCGCTTCCTGCCCTAGGTCCAGATGCGAAATTCTTGGAGCATTTATCTCCTGTGGGTCGCTTCCATGGTCCCTTTCCAGAGAATAGCGCCTTCGATATTTTGGGTGCTGAGGCTTCGCCTGCTGATGCTGGCCCTGATTCTGGTGCTTATCTTGTTGCCGCAGTTCGAGATTCTCCATCTTCTATTTCTGGTGTAAACCCGCTGAGGCCTTGAGTGTAAACGCTGCCGAAGCCGGGTTTGTGAACATCTCTTCGAAATCGAATCCAGGTGTGGCCCCTTCTTCTCCCCCGTCCTCCTGGGTTGCTGTCGTCCAAAACCATGGAGATAGCCTATATCCTCCTCTAAAATTTTATCCCCCTCATTCTATTGATGGGGATGTTGTATCCATATCTCCTCCGGATGAGGTCGTTCGGCAAAGCCAAGAAAATTTGGGTTCCACGCTAGTCGGTTTTCTTCTATGAAACTCCTCTACACTTTCAGGTGGTAAACATCATTGCCCTCAAAATTTGGGCCAGATTTGGGCTTTGCCATGTTGCAGGGCATGAGAATGGCTTCTTCTTCTTTCGGTTTGAGTCTGATGAACAACTGAATCTTTGTCTGTCTAAAGGGCCCTGGGCATTTGGAAAGAAAACCTTATTCCTTAAACGCTGGATTCCTGGAATGGAACTGTCTAAGGAAGCTCTCCAAACCTTTCATGTTTGGATTACCCTTTCCAACGTGCCGGTTGAATTTTGGACTCCATTAGGGCTTAGCTGGATCGCAAGTGGGGTTGGCAAACCCATCAAATTGGACTCGAGTACAGCTCGGATGGATCGGCTGCACTTTGCATGAATATGTGTTGAAGTGTGTAAAAAGGCCCACCTTCCAACAAAAATCAGAGTAAAATCTGGTGGTTTAGAAGCGAAAAAGTTTGTTGATGTTGAGGTTGCCTACCACTGGAGGCCGGTGCATCACTTGAAAAGGCACTCTGCAATCCAAAAGAGCACCAGGAAGGATCTGCCTGCTTGTCAGGTGCTATCCCATGAACTTGACCCCTGATGTTGCCTTGGTTGAACGGGGATGCCTTTCTTCTAAGGCCTTCCTTGATGCTTGAGAAACCACAATTTTGAAGGCTGAGAATTCGGGTCTTGATCTAGAGGCTTCTGCTGCCATTCCAGAGCCTAAGATGCTGGCTTTGAACGTAGATTTAGCTTCCGAGATCCTTCTGGATAAGGCTCCATCATCAAAAGTGGTGCGGTTTGCTCCTGAAATTATGTATGCTGAGGCTCTCAGTTGTGCTTCTAGTTGTAGGAAAATAGCTCCCTGCAGTGACGTTTGCCATCCGATTGTGTTTCGCAGATCCAATCTAGGCCTTAAAGATTCTATGGGGAACCCTGTGGATTCTGTACCCAAATTGGCTTCCCCCCTCTTGATCCTCCTGGAGTTGCCCACGGAAAGGTTGCTGTTAAACCCCTTTCCATTTCTGACATCGTTTCCGTCTGCCATTTTGATACTCCAGCTGAGGTTGCAGCTCCTTCAACAAATGGATCAACCAATCGTGGAGAGGTGAAGGGTCTTGTCTACAGGTCCTTAGAGGACTCCCAGATCCCCCTTGATGATGTTGTGCCTTCGATTGATGTCCTTCCCAACCCCTAGGGGCTCTCTTGCAGTGATTCGGAGGAGTCGGTTTCTACTGCCAGCAAAATCTCCTCCAAAGTCGAGTCGGCTGCGGATGCATTGAAGACTTATAAGGACTTTCGTCACCAGCCTCCATCTCTGGATTCTTTATCCTGTAGTTCCCATGAGAATTGTAATCCAAATGAGGCTTCTTCCATTCCAGAGCATTTTGACCATGCCTCTCTGGTCGCTACTAATATCTCCAGCCCCAGGCTTCATGGAAACTGGAAGCCGGCTAAGTCCTGGAAAAAGAAAAAATCTGCTTCAAAAAAATCCTGAGTTCCTCCGGAGTTTAGGCTTTTTCTGTGTGCTCTCTGGGCCGGATTCGTCTTCACTGTCTCTGGGTAGGCCGATTCGGAATCATGAAGGGTTGAGGCGGATTTGGCCATGCTGACGTGGCACGGCAATTGCTGGTTTCGTTTTGAGGCCGGTTTGGATTTGCCGACTTGGTTATCAATTGTCGATTTGGAATTGAGGCTGCCAATTTGGGCTTGAGGCCGTTTTGGCTTCGATGCCGGTTTGGCTTTGCTGACTTGGCGTTTTGGTTTGCTGACTAGGCATATTCATTGCCGATGTGATGCATATTCATTGCCGGAGTGGCCATGTGTATTTTGAGACCGGAGTGCCTTCAGTACACAAAAATGCCGGACTGGCCTTATGTGTGATGAGGACGGACTGCCTTTGTACACTTAAAGGCCGGAGTGGCCATGGTGTATTCAGGGCGGAGTATAATTGTGAGTATACGGTTATGAGGCCGGACCTGGCCTTGACGGAGTGTAAGGTGGTCAGGACCGGAGTGCGTTGGTTCCGAAGTGGCTGGATGAAGTCGATGTGGTGACGATCCGAAGTTGCACGATGTGGCTGGGGTGGTATTGATCCGAAGTGGTATGGTGATGCCGGAGTGGCCTTGTGTATTTTGATGCCGGAGTGACTTAAGTACATTTAGGCGGAGTGGCCGTTGAAGAGGCCGGACTGCCTTATGTACACTTAATGGTCGGAGTGGCCATGGTATGGTCAGGCCGGTGTAAAATTGTGAGCACATGCTCATGAGGGCAGAGTTGGCCTTGCCGGAGTTAAAATTGTGAGTGCAAGGTGGTTAGGGCCGGAGTGCGTCGGATCCGGAGTGGCTTGATGAAGCCGATGTCGATGATGATGCCGAAGTAGGGATTAGTTTTTTGGCCGACTTGTATTTGTATTTCCTTGATCGGGTTCATGTATTGCTACATGATGTCGGTGCTTGGGGGATGCCCTAGCCTGATATACTACCTCTAAGTCGGCAAATCACTTGGAGATGTCCCTGGTGGCAATACTGTTGAGTCTCAGCTATGAGGAGCTGGATCGGGTTTTACTCATTGCTGTTGATGGAGCTGGTGATGTAGCGGGTCTCAGTCTCTTTGTGGTACTGATCGAATAGCATAGTTCCGCATACTTCATCCTGCTGGGCTATGCTGCATTGGATGGCATGGTTGCCACTCGTTTTTGCTGAGTTTGCTCCTGTTGATTCTGGAGAAGTTGTTTATGTGTTTGTTCATATGATAGTAGACAGATTTCATATTCTGTTGATTCTGTGGAACATTATCCTCCTAGAGGTTTTTATGTATTTTCTGATGTACAGGTTGCTCGGGGTATGCCCTAGCGTCCTATGTTTTAACTCCAAGTCAAAATATTTGGAAATAAAATATAGATTTTATAATTTTTTCTCCCTTTAATCCAAAATACTTACTTATCAAAAAAAAAAAGTCTAGCTGACGTGGCCATTCGGTTGGTATGATGAGCCCCGTGAAAGGTGTGCGGATAGTGCCAGGTCAGTCTGAAATTGACAAGTTGGAGGGCCTGCCATACTTTGATAAATCAACATACTCCTACAGCAGATCAGCATAAAATGCCGAAATACAGCTAGCCTGGAATGGTCCGATGCGGGTTCGTGGCCTGATTAGCTGTGCCCTTTCCCGGTCTGCTGCCAATGGACGGTGTGGCCCGTGGCCGACTTGAGTGATAGTGTTTGGCCGGTTTCCTGTTTGTAGGTAGACTCTTGGCCTTATGAATTGTTCCACGGTGGTGCTCAGGGTATACTCCAGCGACTATGTTCTACTTTTAAGTAGGCAAAACACTTGGTGTTAGAATATAATTTTTTATACATTTTCTTTTAATTAATTCCATTAAACTTACTTACCAAAAAAGAAAAAACATGAAGTCAAACACTTCATTCATTCCTCCAGTAGCAATATTGTTGGTCTTGTGGAGACTAGAGTTAAAGAAAATAAGGCTACTCTAATTGCTCAGAGGCTGATGCCAAACTGGAAATGGGAAATGAACTACTCTTCTACATCGACAGGTCGCATCTGGATTGGTTGGGATGAGGATGTCACTGATCTGGACATTTTAGCTAAAGCTGACCAAATCATCCACTGTAAAATCCTAAATAAAGTGAACAAGAAAACCTTCTTTATCTCTTTTATTTATGCATCTAACTCGGAGATTAAACGTAGGGTTCTCTGGGATAAGTTGCATGCTATTCATCATCATGTCTCTGGCCAGCTGTGGGTAGCTATGGGTGATTTTAATGCCATTAGAGCTCCGTCTGAAGGTCTGGGTGGCTGCTGGCAAGCTAATAGTGCTATGGCCTTGGATAAATGCCTCATGGACTGTGATCTGCAGAAACCAATTTGGGAATATCTCTTTCCGTGTCTCTGATGATGTACTTTAAAGCTTCCTGGTGGCCTTTCCGTGATATCCTGACGTTTTGCCCGCATGATGGTTCGCTGCCTACTGGTATAGTTGACAACTTTTGATACGTTTCGGACTCGCGACGTCTATGCTGGGATTTGATGGGTCTGCTGATTTGGAGTACCTTAGCGGTTTGCAGATCTGGAGGTTTCGAGAGCTGGTTTGCTGCTGTCATATTGCCAGTTAGTCTTTAGAGGATCTTCTCCTATGAAAAAAAAAAATTTCATGATCTGATTCATGGTGATTGGGGCTACCCCTTGTGTCTATGTCCATGTACACTGTGAGATATCCCTTTGGAGTTTGAACGTTGGTTCTGTATTCTTTTTCCTTTTTATCAATGAAACTCAATTACTTACCAAAAAATAGGACTGTAATCTGTAAGACCTGAACTATGATGGTGCTTTCTTCACCTGAAATGATGGCAGAGAGTCAGGATCTCGTATTTATCGAAAGATGGATAGAGTTGTTGTTAATGGCCCCGGGCTAATGGAGTTCAACTACAAAGCTTCCTTTCCCCTGGCCAGGCTCTCCGACCACTCACCCTGTATTTTGTCCCCGTTAACCGTGAGCCGTCCAAAAAATAGTTGCTTTCGTTTCAACAATTTCCTCTCTCAACATCCTCAATTCCTTTCTATTGTGCAGCAGCGTTGGTAGTGGAGTTTTCAGGGTGTTCCCGTGTTCTAGGTTGTGTCCAAATTGTGGATGGTATAGGGGATGATTAAGGATCTAAATCGAAGCATTGGAAATGTCTCGGAAAAAGTAACTAGAACGCGTAAGGCCCTTGACGAATATCAAAAGGCAATTCCTCATATGACTCATCAGCTTATTGTTAATGATGAAGAGAATTATAGAGCTGCTTACCGTAGTGCTTTGAGGTAGGAATTGTAATTTTTTTAACAAAAGCCAAAAGTTAGATGGCTCAAAGAGGGTGACCAATGCATGAATTTTTTCTTTCGATCTATTGTTGGAAATCGTAATAGAAACAAGATCTTTTTATTAACTAAAGAAGATGGTACTTCTACTAGCAGCTTGGAGAAGGTTCAGCATCTATTTATAAACCACTTCACTCACCTCCTGGGATCAGGTAGAAAGAATGATTATTTTCATATGGAAAGACTCTGGCCGTTTATCCTGCATACCATTCCTGACCACCTCTGCCCTGTCCTCTGTAGGCCAATTAGTGTCGAGGAGATTCGGCAGTCTATTCTCAATTGGCAATTGTAAAGCTCCAGGCTCGAATGGGTTCTCTTCTAAATTCTTTAAAGCGGCCTGGACTATTGTAGGGACTTTGATTGTCGAAACTATTCAAGACTTTTTCCACCATGGAAAGCTCATTAAACAGATTAATGCAACCATCATAAGCTTAATTTTTGCCCCACTAGGAGAATTTTTAAGAATCCCACATCTAGGGGCAAGAGAAAGTCAGGCAGTTATCCTGCTGAAACTGCTGGGTAGGTGGCTCTAGGACCTATAAAATCCAACGCCTTTATTATCTATAAGGATATGACCATAGACGAGGCTGGATCTAGAAATGAGAAGGACCCAAATATTGAACCGAGCACAGGGATTCAATTACATAGGGATTCTTGTCCTGGTGTTTCCTGTACAAACTCCTTTGCCGGGTTGCACTTGGCCGATGAGACTTCTCAATCGCAAGCTACTGATCCGCCCTATGAGATCCCCATGCCTACTGGAAGGATTCAGGCAAAGGATCTTCCCAATTCTCCCCTTGGTAGAGATAAAATTAAAGGCCCTTTTCCTTCTCCTATGAAGAATTTTTCAGGGTTGTGTAAACTCCCTTATACAGTTAACATTGATATTGATTAGCAACTTATTCCTCCCGGTGAGAAATTGGCTTGTCTCTCCCAGCCTGATCCCGGTGCTGCTCCAAGTGAATCTTCTGTTGGCCATGGGGCTCTAGTCTGTCTGGATGCTCCTGCTACGGTTGACTTTTCCCCGATTGAGGCTCTAGGGCTTGCTGATGAGCATCTGAATCCCTGCCAGCCTTCTCCAGAGTTAGTAGTGGATGCTCCTATGCATGATTCAGCTCAGGTAGAAGGGGTACATAAATTTCGATCCTCAAGCGTGGAGCTTTCTGCCAATAGTGTAGATCTCAATTTAACTCCCAATTCTATCATCATTCTTTCATGTAAGTACCCCCGGGATGCTTCAAATACGGTAGAGGAGGTAGTGGATGATGAGGACGATTTTCACGACCCAACGCTTAATGCCCTCAAGAAGTTGTTGGAGGCAAACGCTACTGAGATTTATCTCGATTCTTTAAATCTGGAAGGAAGGCAAACTGTGCACTATTTCATAGAAAAATGTTTGCTAGCTATCACCGATGAGACAAGGGATGAGTTCAACTCTTATTCTCCCTTGGCTTTAGCGGATAAGGACAGCTTTTTGGGTGCATTATTTGAAGCCATCAGGTTGTTGGTGGTAGCTCTGACAACTCCACTATATCTTGCTTCTTTATGCCCTATTTCTTTATGCCTTGTTGGGAAGAAGGTAGTCGTTGGCTTTTTGAATACTTTGCTAAAAACGAAGACTGAATTCCCGAATTGTAATTTTAGCCCTCTGAGTGGCTTAGTGGCGGCTCTCCAAGTTGATGAATCTGCCAACCCTCAAGGGATGCCTCAGGTTGCTGCTCATTCTCCCTCAGAGCACGATGGAACCTAGAAGCAAACCCAGTATAGGAGAAAAAGAAAATCCAAGAAATCTAAGGGTTCCTTCGGCAAATGTACCAGCCAGTCACAGCTCCCTTCCTGATCATCACTCTCTGCATAGTATGGTCCAGGCTGCCATTTTGGTGAGTCTTGCTGGACTGCATACGTTGACTGTTATGGTTTGTCGTTCCTAATTGCCATGGAGTGCTTTTTGCCGAGATATCCAATTGCCCGATGTAGTTGCTTTTGGCCGTGATTCTGTACATGAACCGAAAAGGCTCTTGTACTTTTTCTTGCTCTTGTCATATGTCGAGATACTCGGTTTGGGTAGTCTAGTTTGATGTACTTAACTGCTATTTTTGTCTGTTTCCGCCCATGGTAATGAATACGGACGGCTTTTCAAATTTCCATTAAAATACGTTTTGGATCTTTGTTTTTTGAATTTGTTTCTCGGTGCTCTAGGATGCCCTGGCCTCTATATTCTCCATCCAAGTTGGCAAAGCATTTGGTTTTAGAACATAGGTTTCTGTAAATTTTTATTTTTAATACAACTTTACTTACAAAAAAAAAAAATAAAAATCATAAGCTTAATTCCAAAGGTGAAGTCTCCATCTAAGGTTTCTGACTTTAGACCCATTTCCTTTTGCAATATTCTGTATAAGATCATCTCCAAGATTATTGCCATCCATCTTTCAGCCCACGTTGCCTTACTTGGTCGACAAAAGCCAAACTGCTTTTGTCTCAGGTAGGAAACTGGTTTTGTCTCAGCTAGGAACATTGGAGATAATATACTTTTGGCCCAGGAATTGCTTCATAAATATCATTTGAATAAGGGTGTTTTGCGATGTGCTATGAAGGTAGATCTGATGAAGGCCTATGATGCAAATGGCCGAGCAAAAAGGGCCCTGTTCTCTGCAACGAGCCGAGATGTAAATATCCGAGATACTTTTAACCGAGGGATATGCTAAATGCCGTGATGCAACCGACTGAGGTGAAAATGGCTTTGTTTGCGGCAAATGTCTGAGATGCAAACGACCGTGATGCAAATGCCCGAGATGCATAGGGATCTCCTTTGGACCGATTACTCCGGCACATTGCCAGGTGGGGTTCGAATTGGATTTGGACTTTCTGTTTTGACTTTCTTGATTGAGGGCCTTTGGCAGATGTAACATTTTCCATTTTTATCTTTATTTGGTTTCATGATATATTCCACGGCTCTTGGGGTATACCCCTGTGTCTTTGTTCTAAATCCAAGTTGACAAATCACTTGGAGATAGAATATTAATTTTGTACATTTCTCTTTTCATTTATAAAATTTACTTACTTACTAAAAAAAAAAGATTAAGGCCTATGATTCCATTCAATGGGATTTTATGATGGTTGTACTCGAATTCATGGACTTTCCCCCTCAAATATTCACATGGATCCGACAATGCATTACCACCACTTCTTTTTCTATTAATGTAAATGACGAGTTGCTGGGTTTTTTCCAAGGTGCCAAGGGGCTTTGACAGGGGGATCCGCTGTCGCCTTACCTCTTTGTATTGACAATGGAAACTCTGAACGATATTCTGAAAATCAAAGCTCGCCAAAACAGAGATTTCTAGCATCACTGGAGATGCAATAAAATGAGAACCGTGATGCTTGGATTTGCGGATGACATCCTTTTGTTTTCCAAGGCTTATATAAATTTTGTCAAGATTCTACATTATTGCCTCAAAGAATTCGAAGACCTATCCGAGCTTTCACCTAATAACGATAAAAGTGAAATTTTCATCTGCTCGGTCATTCACATTTTTTTTGGTAAGTAATATAATAGGTTTGAGCCCTCTTGGAATGAGAACACCAATCTGATAAAAATTACTTACCTAGCTAGTTAGTGAGAGAAGCTCTGTCTTCTCTCTAGCATTTCGAATTTTGAATCTGCGAAGACCTTCTGCGTAGACTCGAAATCGAAGGATGTCGTTCCTTCAACGGTGCCGGCCATGGTTGCCCCCCTGGGGGCTTTGTTTACTCATTCCTCATTGTCTCCCCCTACTCCCTTGTCCGCTTCGTGTTCCTCGGGAGTGGGTTTTGAGGATACGCTAGCTCTTTCCTATGTTTCCTTCCCTCCGATTCAGAATGTTGCCCAGGTTCTGGCTTCTGCCCCGGATGCTGCTTTTTTATCTTGTTTGTAGAAACCGAATCAACGCTTTGGTTCCCTGTCGGTGCGGAAGACTTCGTCCCCAGCTCTATCTGATGACGAAGCTGATGGGCTATGGTCCATGACGCCAAAGGAAGAGGTTGCAGATCTGCCCCCAGTGGGCAGTTCTTGCCCCTTTGGTTTGTTATCCGTGGATATACCGGCTGTGAATCTTTCTTCTTGGTCCGATATAGTCCAGAGCAGAGGTAAGCATCCCACCTATGATTTGAAATTCTTCCCTCCGCAGAGTGTGGATAGAGAGGTAGCTTCTATCTCTCATCCTCCTGAGGTTATCCAAGAAAGTATGGAAGTGTGGGGGTCGACTTTACTTGGTTACTTCTCTGGCAAAGCTTTGCATTTTCAAGCTGTTAACCACATTGCTCGACATATATGGGCGCGTTTTGGCATTCATCATGTTGCCGAGTCTGCTAATGGTTTCTTTTTTTTCTGATTTCCCTTTGATGCTCATTCGGAAGCTTGTTTGGCCAGAGGCCCTTGGGTATTTGGGGGAAAAACCTTAATCCTTCAACGATGGCAACCGGGAATGCCCATGGTTAAAGAGGATCACAAAACACTTCCGGTTTGGATCAACCTGTGGAACCTGTGGAACGTCCCTGCCGAATATTGGACCTCTTTGGGGCTTAGCTGGATCGCCAATGCCGTGGGAAAACCACTTCAATTGGATACTAATACGGCTAAGTTGGACCGTCTGCATTTTGCTCGTGTGTGCGTTGAAGTGAGGATTGATGAGGCTCTTCCCACAAAAATCAGACTAACCTCTGGCAAGTTTTTTGCTAATGTTGGCCGCCATGCTGGCTATCTTGCACATTCCATTCCAGGTGTCGGTGTGCTCTGGACTTCCCCCCCAAACAAAAAACTCTCTCCGGCTTTTGTTGCTCCGGATGAATTTTTCTGTGCAGGAAGCCCGCCACGCTGGATCTTTGCTGCGTTCGTTGGCTGTTTTCGCTTGGTTGTTTGTCGGCTTTCCATTCTGCTGGTTTTTGCCTCCTACGCTGGCGCCATTTTGCCGGTATGGTAGGATGGCTTTCTGCGTTGGTCGATTCCCTATCATCTGAACCGGTTGGCTGTCATGGCATTAGCAATACTGCCACCTTTGCTCCCTGAGGTCCCAAAAAAAAATCTATCTGGCTTAAGTTGCTCCGCGTTTTCTGTGCTGGCCGCCCGCCGCGCTGGATTTTGCTCTGTGCGATTAGCTGGCATCGTCAGAATTGCTGGTTTTGGAAAAGATGAACAGTTTGGTAGAATCGCCCGTGGATCTTTGGTGCTGCCAGTCTTGTGTCATGATGACGTGGCCCATTCGGTTGGTATGGATGAGTCCTGTGATCGATTTGCGGTTAGTTGCCAAGCCAGTCCGGAGTTGGTCTGTTTGGTGGGCCTGCCATGCTTTGATATGCCGGTATACTCTTATTGCTGATCTGCCAAAAATGCCGGTATGCAGTTAACCAGGATTGGTCCATTGCTGGTTTGAAGCAATTAGCTGAAAAGCCGGTCTGATTTGTTTTACTCTTACCCGATTTGCTGCCAAAGGACGGATTGGCTCGTGGCCGATTTGGATGGTAGTGTTTGGCTGGTTCTGTTTGTATGTTTTCTTTCGGCTTCATGAATTGTTCCATGGTGGTGCTCGGGGTATACCCTAGCGTTTACGTTTTACCTCTAAGTTGGCAAAATACTTGGAGTTATAACATAATTTTTTTGTACTTTTTTCTTTTAATTTAATTCCATTTAACTTATCAAAAAAAAGTTTTTTGCTAATGTGGATGAATCTTCTGTTGATGTAGAGGTTGAATACCAAGGTAAACTATCGAGATACAGCTGTAACCGGGAGAGTGGGCATAATTCTGCCCAGTGTAAAATGAAGATGGCGTTTCGTCCTACGGGCAGAATTTTGGTAGCCCCCCACTCCAGGGCGACTCAACGTTCTCCTAAGAGGAATTTGCCGAAAATAATTCAGCTGAGTGCACAAGGTGATACTTCTGAGGTGAGCTCATCTAACCCATTTGCTGTACTTCAATCTGAGGAGATTATAAAAGCTCCTAGTGAGATTGATTGTAATCAGGGCGGCTTTAATGTTGTGCAACATATTGATACTTCTTGTGAGCAATTGTCTTGTTTAAGACAGATAGACCATGGCTCTATTCAAGGTGAGGTTTCGGTTGGCCCTATGGATCCTGTGTCTCAGGATGACTGTGTTGATGAGATCAAGCCGCAGAACGAGGTTTTTCGGGAGGCTAATGAGCAGCTCCAATCCACCCACTTTTCTGCCGTTTATCCAGGTCATGATGCAGCTTCTCTTGGTTTTGTTGTGGTTGATCAGAAATATCCTATTGGACAACAGGAACTTCAAACCCCGACTGTGGCTGGAGTACATAAGCGCAGTCTTATTCGACAAGAAGACATCAGTAAGGAAAGGCATCACCATTCAGATGCAACTTGTATGAAGCCACTTTTTTGCCAGCCTGTTCTTGGTTCATTGCCATGTCTGGCTTCGGATGGTCAGGTGGCTCATGAGTGTAATTTTCTATTCTTTTTTAATGCATTTTAATTACTTGCCAAAAAAAAGGTGGCTCCTGAGTGTCCGGGAACTGTTGCAACCAAATCACAAACTGTGGCTATCCAGCATGTAGATGTGCAACTGAATTCACTCAACTATTTTACCTTTCCTGGTAAGGGAGTTGAAGATCAGGAGGATGTTTAGCAACTCGAAGAGCTGTTGTTGGATCTAGTTACCGATAAATCATGTCTTGTTCTTCCATCCAATGAGGAACAGCCATCCACTCTGGACATTCAGAGCATCCATGCCCAGATTGGGGCTCATGTGCCTTTGTGCGGTTCCGTTCAGCAAGTAGATATCTTAGAAGACTATACCAGCTCTGATGTTGAGGGTAGGAAGCGTGAGCAGCCTCGCTTCTCGAGTGAGGAGTCCTCTATCTACAGTGCAAATTTTTGTGACTCAACACCCAATTCTATCATTAAACTCTCCTGTAAGTACGCTCAAGATGATTTTGGAACCCTTGTAGATGAGCCACAAGGCTACCCGCATGATGGACCTGATTCTGTCAGCCAAAGGGGTTCATTGGATGGCGTACGAGTGGGTTGGGCACAGGATGCTCCTAGGAGGATGTAGTTTCAGCCGAATCCGGGCAACCAACAGGTCCTGGTTAGCAGTCCCATGACTGCTCTTGCTCAGGTTGAGGAGGTTGTGGCAGATGAGGATGGTTTTCATGATCCAATGCTTCGTGCCATTCAGATGTTACTGGAGGCAAAAGCTATTTTGAAATATCTTGATTCCTTCACTCCGGAACAAAGGTTCATTGTGCATGATTGCATGACCAGTTGTTGGCTAGCTGTAACAGATGAGACGAGGGATTGTTTCAAATCATCCTCTCCCCTAGCTACGGTGGAACAAGACAGTTCTTCAGGTGCATTAGCTCTCAGATTGTTGGTGGTAGCTAAATTTACTCAACCACACATTGCCTCCTTATTTCTTGATAGGAAGAAGGTAGTTTGTGACTTTCTAGCTACTCTGCTGAAAACGAATACTGAATTCCCGAATAATAACTTTAGCGATCTGGATGAATTAGTGGCGGGCCTCCAAATAATTGATGACTCTGCCCCGGTAGTGAGCTCTGGATAGCTTTTGCCTGTCTCCATGATTTAGGTATGGGATGCCTGATGTAGAGGTAGTTGTAGTTCCTTTGGGCTGAATGGATCCTTTGTTCTAAAGTTTCTGGTTCCGTTGGAGGCTGGAATTGGTTCCTTTCCAGGGAGTGTCAGTTTTGTTTTTCGATCGCTCCTTGCTAGATGGATCTATAAAAAAAATAAAAATAATAAAAAATAAAAAATAAAAATAAAAAAAAGAAAAAAATATTTTAAAAAAAGAAAAAAAAAAGAAAAAGAAAGTCAAAGATCTATCCTTTCTAGTTGTATTATTGAAAAATTTTGTTGATTCGCTGATTCTTGTTTGAGTCTTCAGTTATTCGGTCGTAATTAGGATCTTAAAGAGGTGGTTTTTTCTATTTTTTGGTGTTAATTGGTTAGCACGTGGTGGTCTTTTCTTGGCTTTTTCCCCTAGCGCCCACGTTAGGTTCCTTTTTTTTCACTCATGCACACACATTTCCGCCCCCCCTCACCGCCAAATATATATATATATATATACATATATTTTATTCCATGGTTTCTCTAGCCTACTGACTGTTGGTCATCCCCTGGTTGGGTATTGGGTGTTGATGCGCTCTACTACACTGTTGAGGTGGTGTTAAACTCGTTTGCTCCAGCGAAGATCAATCCAGACTGTGTAATGGTAAGTGACCCTGGCTCTCCGGTTGAGCTTTTTCTGTTGCGAGGGATTAGTGGCCTTGTGACTGGGTGCGTCATGGTGCTGCCGTCATGGAATTGTGTGATGTTGATGGCTTAGCTAGTAGTGGTGTGATCGGGATAGCTCTAGTGCTGCTGTTTGTCCTTGATCTATCATTCTGAACTGATCTGCTGTTGGCCTTGTTGTCCTGTGTCACCTTGCTGCCCCTTTGTAGTTCTTATAGGGCTGTGGAGATTAAATCGGCTGCTGTTGCAGAGTAAGGATGCTTCATTTCGGCTGTTCTCATTGTGCTGGAGTCAGACTGTAAGCTGGGTTGGAAATCTTCTTAATGTAGAAGCAGTTTGCTGTGTTGTTCATATGGTGGGGGTGAGTGGATTTTTGGGCTGATCTGCCATGGCCGGGTATGTTGAGGGTGAACTCTCCTAGTTCTCCATTTGTAGTGGCCGGGTTTCATCTGCTGCACGCTTCAGGCTGGAAAAATCCATAACAGCACATGCAGTGATGCTCTTCTCCTCTTTTGCTTTCCTGTGGCAATGAGCTGCTGATGAAGTATAGCTGTTGGCATGTGATTAAATTTTGCACCTGGTGCTTCTGTGTATTGCTACTGATTTGTTGGGAGTGGATGGTATTCAAATGCCAAGGGATGCTGCAGGTCTGGCGAAGTTTAAATCTTTGTTGATTTGGTTTGTAGCCAATCTATGGAACTATGTATGGTTTGCAAATGCCAAGGGTTGCTGTATATGGTCATTCATCTGTTTGCTGTATATTGAGGAGGTTTGTTGCTGCTCTCGTCGTCCTGGTATTGCGTTGCTACTGGTGCAATGTTGTCGAAGTGATTTTGTACCTAGTATTTCGGCTGTTGGTGGTGCTGTAGGCTGTTGGAGGTGCCATAGTCCCCATACTGCTGCTGGCTGAAGTTGGTGCCTTCACTCAGCTGATAGCTCTGGCTGTGTGTGTTGTCTATGATGAAGCAATGTATCAGATTCTGTGATGCTGGTTTTCTTGCTTCCCCTTCAGCAGTTGTTGTCTAAAGTAAAGCTGGGTCTTTGCTTTCGTTCAGTTATCTAGTGTCTAGTGATGCCTTATGATGATCAAGGAGATCCTTTAGCTGAAAACAGCTTAATACAGTGCTGCAATCCTATCTCCTGCTAGCCGGGTTGCTGATGCTGCAGTGAGCCTTGTTGATTCCCTTTGAGTTGGGCTGCTGACTTTTGCTGGAAGCCGGCATACTCAATGACAAATGAAGCTACACTTATCGGCTGCTGATTTCAAGTGTGAGTATTGAAGGTGTGATGCAGTTACTTTTTTTGCTGAATGGTGGCGTGCGGCGGTGAGTTTGGACTGGTTTTCCTTCCGTGGTGCTGAAGTGGTTCGGAGCAGTGGCTTGCAACAGTGCCGCCCATGGACTTGCTGATGCCCTACTAGTTGCTGGACATGTGATGTTGCAGCGTCTAATGTACTTCTGGCCCGAGATCCCTATCGACTGTAGTGAGGTTATGAAAAAGTAAGAGATGGAAGTACTAAGCTTGCTATCCCGAGATGCTGTGCAGGTGATCCTATGGCCGACAAGCCAGCACAATTCATAGTAGCTCCGATCTCCTGCTGGCCGGTTAGGGTGATTACCGGTCCCTCTTATCATGTCTCCTTACCTATGCGACTTAGCCGAGGTACTGAAAGTTGTCTGTGGTGTTGTAAAACTTGGTGGCTGCTGCCGTGAGCCTAGATTTATGATGCTGAATTAAATTGCAGCTGCTGATTTCATAAGTGTGTTGGACTGATATGCATTGGCTAAGTAGTTGAATATGGCGTCTTGATGCTTTTGTTGGTGGCTCCCGGTTTGGTTCTCAATCAACCGACCGGATAGGTGTTGTTATGTGGCCGGTTCAAATGTCATTAACCAAGCCGGTTTTTTCCCTTTTGTTTTCTTTCGGACTCATGAATTGTTTCATGGTAGTGTTCGGGGAATGCCCCATTGTTTATGCTCGATCTCCAAGTCGGCAAAACACTTGGAGTTAGAACATAATTTTTTTGTTCTTTCTTTTATTATTAATTCAAATTAATTATTTACCAAAAAAAAAGATAGAAGAATTAATGTTATCAATTCCTTTTTTTTTGGTAATTAATTAAAATGTATTAATAAAAATGAAAGAATACAAATTAGATGTTCAATCTCCAAATAGATTGGAGATAAATAACTACGCTAGGGCATACCCTGAGCCGAGAAATACAAGATTCCAAGGAGAAAATAAAAACAGACTTCGGTAGCGATATACTTGTAAAGCTAAACAACAGGAAAACACCATTCATGCAACGGCAGGAGAACAGACATCATACAGATCAGACGATGCAGTAGAGCATGAAGAGTAGCCAACCCCATGTCGGCAGAAAATCAATATTTCGACCGGGTTTGCGGTTAAGGAGGATGCGTCTCCTACTGCCAGCAATATCTCCTCCAAAGTTGAATGTTTACGCAGGAAGCTTAATGAGCCCAAAGACAACCGTGCGTCAGCTACTCAAGTCTCATTTGGTGCTGCTGATGTCCCATTTTTCATCCAAGACCCAGCTTTATCTGTGCTGGCAGAGAACCATCAGTTGGATGATATGTATCCTGATGATGTGGTGATTGATAAATCTCTTGCTGCTGATTCTTCTCCTAGCCCACATGTTGCCCTTGCTGATCAGCATGGTAAAGCTCTTGGCAGTGCTCAGCTTGCCCTCGTCTTCCACCAAGAAAGGCAGCAGGCTTCGTTTGCTGAGGTATTGAGGCGTGGTCTTGTTGCTACTGGTGAGGGACTTCTGGGTGCTGGTGCTGCCCCAATATCCATAAGGCTGATAACTGATACGGACCGAATGGACACTCTTGGAATCACAAATTGTTCTGAAGAGGTTGTAGGTTCATCTGACTTTTCTTCTTCAGTTCAAACTGTTCTTTCACTTTCTCAAGGTGGGGATTCGGGCCCGTGCTCCAATCTATAGCAACCTGATGATTCTGCAGCTATAGCCGTTCCTTCTGTCAGTGTTCGGGTAGATTCTGCTGAGGGCTTCGTGCAGAAATCTATACTTAAAAAATCGAGAAGGACCAAGCAAAAGTGGTCTCCTCGTTCTGCTAATCATGTCTAGTACAGTTTGCTGTGTGCTGTGTCGGTAGTTAGTGTTGCCAGATTGGTGTTGTGTTGACTCAGTTGGAGTTGTTACTTAGGAGGCTTTGATCTATGATGATCAGATGTTTTCCTTACTGTTTATTTTTTGGCTTTTCATGACTAGTGTCATGGTCTCAGGGGATTCCCTTCTTGTTATATCCTTACTCTAAATTGGCAAAACACTTGGAGTAGAACATAGATGTTGTACTTTATTTTCTTTTTAATGCAATTTAATTACTTACCAAAAAAAAGAGAATGGAAAGATCCTATTTCCATTTATTTGTTCAGGAAATAAATATTTGTTCAGAAAATATATTTGTTCATATTTCATATTTATACATTTATATATACTCCTATATCTTTTCTCTACTTTATTTTGAGTATATTGTTTATTATCCTTGATTATATTATACCTTACTTAACATTTGGCTCACTTCTTGCTATTTTGTTTCCTTCAAATGAGTACGAACTTATACCTGATGAGTCGAAATGAGGATTAGAAATTAGCTAGGCTGCAAACATTGGAAGATGACTTTGTGGACTTAGTTTTTGTGGTTTTGCACCTTATGGAGTATTTTTATATATTTTGAGATGGATATGTATATTGATATATTTGTATGTTGATGATGTACAGATAATTTAGTTTTCACTGTATTTTGATAGATGTATATACTTTTACAGGTTATTATGGTCTGATATTTAGGTACCTAGTGGCATCTTATCTGAGACGACGTTATAACTGAAATAATAACGTTGGTGCCACAAATTTATTACGGCTTTCTTGATTCTGTGTTATATGCGTGAATATATATATGTGTATTGTATAGAAATTTTATACAAGTTTGTATTAATTTGACAGTCATTTTACAGCCGAAACCTTACCTGTTTTGGATTAGGATTTCAGGGTCGTTATAGAGAAGTTAGTTCCAAGAACGTGGAATGCCATCCATCTTAAACGGTATTTCCAATAAGATTCGTACTAGGTTTAGGTAGTTCGTGTGTGTGTTTTAAAGTTTACATGTAATATTATACAATGATTAAAAAAATAATTCTTCTTTTTGCATGTAGCTGCGTCTCTATTCTTTTTTCTTTTCTCATTTAAATGCTTGTGTGAAGTTGTATAGAAACAGACGATCTAGACAGGCCTTAAATCAGGCAGGCTTTTACTCGCTTGTGATTAAACCTTGGTCCCATACAAAGTGACCTATAAGTGGTTGGATTAAACCTTAGTCCTATACCAAGTGGCCTGTAAGCGGTCGAATTAAATTTTGATCCCATACCAAACGGCCCATAAGCGGTTGGATACTAAGCGGCCCGTAAGCAGCCAGATTAAACATTGGTCCCATACCAGGCGGCCCATTAATGGTCGGATTAAACCTCGGTCCCATACCAAGCGGCCTATTTGTGGTCGAACATGAAACCTTAGGGGGCTTTCACGGCATGCGTGTGACGACCTCCACCCACAAGAGGTAGTACAGTCAATCCAAAATGGTCAATAAATCGGAGCAAAGTATGAGAGAATGCTGCATGCTCCAACAGTAGGTAGGACACCCGAAATTATCATCTAGGTGCCGCCATCAGAAATAGAAGCATTATCAAACCAAAAAAGAATATGTTTGTATTCACAAAAATGTGCAATGCCTCGGGCGGCACAAAAATGACACAAACATATTTTTAAGGGCATTCAAAGGCCCAGTGTGTGCTAGGAATTCTCTACCCCGATGACTCATCTTGATGACTACCCGAAGACGAAGGAGCCCTTGGGGGACGTGGCACAGGCGTCCAACTGCCCCCAACTGAATATCTGATTAACTCCGATCAGCGAGAAGCGCTGGCATTCCTCGAGCCCAAGAAGCCGATAGGAAAATGGGGGTTCGCCAAGGAAACAATTCTACTGTTGAAGTGAATCCTCGCCTGAAACCGTGCCTCCAGAACATGAGCCACCTTTTCAGGGCGAATCCTTGTCCTCAGCTTGCCTTCGAGAGCCGCAATCCTCTCTATGGCCAACACATGTGCACTAGAGACGTCCTGCGGCCTGGCATTAGACTCCAATAGGGCCTGGTCGAGATAGTTAGCTCACACTTGACTGTACAGCATGATTTTGAACCGCAACGTTAACGCGATGCTCCATCTCCTCTGCCACGAGATCGGCCTGAGCCCACATCATATGGGCAATCTCATCTCGCTGCAAAGACAAAAAACTCATCCAACCTGCGAGGCTTTCTCGCAGGCTGACAAGTGAAAAGGGAGTTAGCGAAGGGGAACAACTAATAGTTATTTGTATGGTTACACAACAAAACATACTTGGCGAGAGGGACCAATAGACTCAGAGTATAGAACTGCCCTTAAGACACCCTATGGATCAAGTCGTGGAAGGCCCGTGTGGTTCCATTCCTCGACGGCAACCACATTAGCGGAGTCCTCATTACCATTCTTAGTCCATGTCCTTCTGTCACTGGTCCACTCTTCAGAGGAGGATTCTGGCGAAGGACAAGAGGATGCCTCCCGTCCCAAACCAAGTAAAGTTAGAATATCAATCATATCTTCGTCATCCATGGTGAAAGTAAAGGAACTATGAGGGTAGGGGGTGAATTGAATCGCATGAGACACCACTCTTAAATAGGCAAAACTCCCGCCAAAAATGACTTGCTATCGAGTTCAAAGGTCGTGTGCGTCTGTGCAAGGAGACACGTGTCGTTACTTGATTGAACCCGCCTACAACACCATAATGATAGACACCACATCATGTCATTGAGTTGCACTCTGCCAGTCTATGACTATCAAAACAAAGTCAAGAACGGCATCGCCGTACGACAACCCAAATGCAACATGGGTCCTCGATCCAAAATTAAGCATGTCAAGCCAGCCAGCTAACGCGGAAAAAATGAAACTACACGTAAGTAGAGAAATTGACACATTTATGAAATGAATTTCTTTTTATTAATAAATGTTTGTTATACAAATGGCAAATATAGAGGAGAAGAAACAAAATACAAAAATATCCTAGGTAAGGCTGGGGGCTTCTCGGAGGACACGAGGAAGGCTCTCCTCTGCCTAGGGAGAAGTCGATCAGGTCATCGGGCCCTAGAGCCTCGTGATTCATAGGGTTGAGGATGCCCACTGGAAAGTCAGAAACCACCACAGTTACAATCCATCTGCAGAAGTGAATACCTTCCCAAAGTCTGGCCTTCAACGTTTGGCTCACCTCCTCTGAACGCAGACGAGTGGTCATCTCGTCTTCAACCATGGCGTTCTTCGTTCAAAGTTCGCCAGCAAGCTTCTCAGCTTTGATGGCCCGAGACTCTAACCTCCCCAACCTCTCCTTCAGCTCAGACAACTCCAACTTGAAGGCGACATTCTCCTCTCGATCCTGCTGAGTGTGAGCAGCAACAGCACTCAATTGGTTCCGGAGCTCCCTTAGCCGAAGAATTTCCTCCTCCCGCTCCTCAATCATTTTTGTCCTTTGGCGCAGCCCCTTCAACACAGCGTTGACAATTTTCTAATCCTGGAAGTCCAAAAAAAGTAAAAAGGGAAGAAAAGTTAAACTACGCCAGTGGAATGAGAAAAGAAAAGAGTAAGTCTCTTTTGAAAGAATACCGTGAGGAACTTGCGCCTCTTCTTCCCAACCGGATCAGGCTCCTCAAGGCTCTAACGTGGGAGGTCCTCCAGCGGGCCAGCTGCAGGGCTAAGTGTGACAGCCTCCAGGGCTAACTCAGCTGTAGCAGCCATTTCCTTAGCAAAACGACCCTCCTCTGTAGGAATCCCCACGGAGGCGGCATCCAAAATATTTGTCGCCACAGGTGACATGGCAACTGAGAAACTGATCTCCCCGGCATCCACCAGTCCCGCTGGCGCTACCGCCACCAACTCCACCAGCTCTCTGGCGGTCTGTTCTACCGGCTGCTCAACCAACTGCTCCACAAGCCCTCCATCCATTCACCCAACCAGCTCTCCGACCATTAGCCCGGTTGGCGCCGCAGGTACACCCAATGATAGCGGCTCAACAACTGGCTTCCCAACAACGACTTCCATATCGTCTAAATCAAGAAGAATTGGGGAAGTCTCAATCCAAGATTGCTCGCCAATGGCCCCCAATCGCTCAGCCAGGCAAAAATCAGAGGCAATGGAGGATAAGGAAGAAGGTAGAGTCGGTGCAACTCGCTTCTAGGAAGGGTTGCCTGAAGGATCCCCAATAACAACTGCTCTAGCTTTCCTCTTAAGCTGGGAAGGGGCTGGGGGCGGAGCCTTTTCTTTCTGTACAAGTGAGCACGGACCCCAATGAGCTCACCCGATTTCCTCGCGGGATACAAGGTGATCCTTTCTAAACTCATCTGGATGTGACTGGACCAACTCCAATAGAGGCTCAACTACCTCCACCTCCTCCGGTGAGGACCTTAGGCACGTTATCCCAATCCTTGGACAAGGGCCAATTATCAAAAACCCTTATGTAGGAGAATTGATCCTTCCAGTTCTTCACGGACTCGTAGATAACATTGTTGATGTGCAACTCTCTGGGAGAGAGTGAGATCCAATCTCCGCTTTGAGTATATTGGAAAATGACCCTCACCACCTCCATAGTCAGCATCTTCGAATGGTGGTGGAAGAAAATGCGGAACCAACACAGGTAACGGACAACATTCGCGTGGAGCCTCAAGATGGGGATGCCAAGAACCTGAAAAATGTGGAGCAGCTCCTCAGGAACAGTGAGACAAAGCCCACTCCACAAGTGATCCTCGTAAATAGCAATGTATCCCTCTGGAGGGGACCAAGCCTTATCGTGCTTCCCCGAAACAACAAACACAATGGAACGTAGGATGTTGAACAACACATAGAGAGCTCTGATATTGTTGAAACCAAGAATGGAGCAAAACGCGTTTACAGTGAGTGCCGTGGAAGCTAGCAATCTAAGCGGCAGTAGAATGAGATCAGAATTGATGCGAAAGAAGAAGCAGGGAGAAGATTTGAACTACCCCTTCATTTTTATAATGTTCTTCTCCGCCAAAATGAAGTAGCGCCTCCAAAAGGCATGGCAATTATACCGAAAATGTGTCAAATCTCTTGACACATTTACTGTTGGGATTACGGTTGCCCTTTACAATGCCACGTGGCAAAAAACAATGGTCGCACAGAGAAGCACGAGTCCTCAAGCAGCTCAACAATACATTGAATGCCCAGCCGACGGCAGAATAAAACAATACATCAAAGCCATTTCGTGTATTCACCAGATTCCAACTGGTCAACAGAACCAATCAATTGCCATTTCAATTTCGCCCCGCTCTCCAAATTCCCGCGGCTTGGTCAACGGAGCCAATTAATCATCCTTCCGGCTCCAATCCGATCTCCAGATTCTAGCGATTCAATCGATGAAGTCGGTCAACTTTCGTTCCGTAACTGCCCCGTTCTTTGGATCCCAACGATTAGTCAATGAAGCCGATCAACTGCCATACCGACTCTGCTAGTTCACTAGATTCCAAAGATCTGGTCAACAAAGCCAGTCAACTAACATTCTAGCTCCGCCCAGCGCACCAGATCCCAATAAGTTTATTAACACAGCCAGTCAACTATCCCCCCCCCATTTTCCTCGACCAGACCATTCCCACTCCGAGACTACTGCCATTCCATATGCCAAGCCGCCAGGCTAGGACCCACAACTCCTCAGCGATTCCGGAACACGAAATAATAACAATAGTAATAATGAGATGTGAACAACGATGAAAGACAAAAAGGCCATGGAGGAATTGTTCACATAAATAGTTGCATGTTTTTTCATTAACCTTCTCCTTACAAGTTACACAGCCTTCAGAGGCAAATGTACAATGAAACAATAGGTGACGGGGAAAGGGAAAGGGAGAAATACACAAGAAAGTAGCCCATCCTGAAGACCTTTCTGGAAGCTCTCAAGCGAAGTGTCGAGATTCGAATGCTGATTCAAACCTTATTGGCTGCCGCCCGCATAAAAAGAGGTTACCAAAGCGGCCACCTACACGAAAAAGCGAGCAAAGCAAACCAAGCACCACAACTCGAGACCACAACACCAGAGAACGCAAACAGCACAAGCCCAGAACCAGGGTCGGAGCAGCAAACGTTGCAGCAATATCAAGCTCTCAGACCATTCCACCGATTAACAAGGAGGACGATATGGAGAAACTTCCAAAGATCTCGATTTATAGCGCGTGGTTAAGTAAGCTAAATGCTAAACGCCAAGAGGCTACCAACCTGAAAAATTTGCAAAGAATCGGGGAAAAGAGGAGTCACGCCGAGAATAGTGAAAAACGAAATCTGGGTCAGACCTAAGAAGCCAACACAGCCCGTCATGTCCAATCGTAAACATGTTGGAGGCCGAAAATTCGGATCACCGGCTAGTGATGGGGATGACTGAAGTGGGCCGGCCTCGAGAAACAATTGGCACAGAAAGTATCGAAGCCCACTGGCCCAAAGGACCGTCAATGCTCTAATTAACCGGAGAAAGTCCTCAAGCAACCGGATGCGGCCTAAGCCGGAAGCGGCCCACAAGTCCTCTCTCACGCACAATGGTCACCTGCCTTAATTGGACGCGATGCGGGGAATCTCCCCAGATGACAACCTCATCTATAATGAAGCCCCCAAATCAGTGCACATCCCGAAAGAAAAGCTGTCAAATAGCACGCGACTCACAATCGAAGTTTCAGCATTCACAGTATACGATATCTCCGCAGAGGAAGAAACCCTCTTTCCCGACCATTGCAGCCCTGAATAGCACTCGCATCCTCACAAGGGATGGAAGGGATCCCCTCAAACAGCTGGCAGCCTGCCATGCTAATTAAGGAAGGTGGCGAGGTTCATAGCTATAAAAAATCCTAGGGACGCACTCCAAAGGCACGCTCTCGAGAATACTCAAACTCGCATAAGCTTTCCATCTCACAAATAACCCATTGCTATTCTCTTTTCCACTGCTCGTTCCCAACGAGCCCAATGGTCAAAGAAGCAACTTCCCACGAATGCACTATGACCTAATCCAGTCTACAACGAGTGCAACTCTGATTTAAACTCACAAATTTTCTTCCCAACATTCATTGTAGCATACTTCTTTTTTACCTTCCTCATCTTTGAAGGCTGATTACTGAGTTGAGTATCGGAGGATAAATCGATAAGCGAGTCCCACCATTTTTATCTCATTTATCATCTTCTATTGTGGTGTGTAGAATCCAAGGCGCGTAGGATGGAGACTGGATCTGACATCAACAGATGCCCAAGGAGTAGTTGAACCCGAATCCATCCATGATTCGGATCCGGTACACATCATTTGGGATATTATATTAGATAGATAATAATACGGCTTATTGTGATAATTTGACTCATTGGTCAGTTATTTTTTCTTGTAGATAATTAAGATTTGAGTAGGTTTATATATTATTTAGATGCCAGATGTGGTTTAATTCGACCAGATTCTTGTATCTGCTATTGAGTTATGGTTATTATATTGTTTTCGATTTTGGTATGATGTGTTCAATCCAACTTCGAACTATTTGGGTTTTTAATTATATATAGATAATTATTATTTGGATATTATTATTATTATTATTATTTGCCTGCTCATATTAAAGTTGTAATACTTCAAAATCTTCGTCACTAAATGCTACTGCCGTCAATACCCTACCACACCGATTCATTAAACTTATGGTTATGGAACTCTTCCTGGTTGTAAAATCAGCCGTTGAAGCCCTCTGTGGCTAGCCAAAGCCCCTTCATTGGCTCGTCGATTGATATCATGCCTCACCAATTCATTAGGCCATGGATGCTGAAATCTTCCTAGTTGAATAATGTCGTAGACTTGAAGTTATTGGCACTTGACAAGGTTAGGATTGAGAAAAATGGGTAAAATATGATGACCAAGCCGAGGGGGAAGCTTGAAGCTTGTTGTAATATTACTGAAATGATGGATATCATTTTCTTACAGTCATGAGGAAAAGTTTGTTGAGATATGGGTCATTACCGTGTGGGTTCCATATCCGATTGCTGGGCTGATAGGTTTAGCCGAATACACATGGGTGCAATATTGAGGTAAAATATTACTGTATTTGCCGTGCGCACGGCGATGTGGCTAGAGGTCAAAGTACATTTGTAGCCGAGATCAAAGTGCAACCTTTTGGACCGAGGTTGAAGGGTTATCAGGGGCCGAGGGCCAAATGACCACATGGACAATGGCCTAATGGTGACTGTTGATTGAGGGCGGTTGAGTAGATAATGGCCAAGGGCCATTGGCAGATAAGAGCCGAGGACGGTGACTGTTGACCAAGGACGATCAGATAATGGTTGAGGTCATCTAGAGTTTAGGCGGAACAGGTAACTGACTTCCACAGTTGGTAGCCAACTTTGTAGACTAGGTCAACTACAAAGTTCAGGGTAGGAAGGCGATTTGGCAGAATATATGGCAGGTTTTGTAGTACACGCGACCGTCTTGCAAAGTAGGCATCACCCGATACACTTGTGTATATATATATATATATTTGTTCATAGCAGAGAGATGTGTGGAGAGGAAGAAACAGAAAATACAAGGAGTCGACTTTTTGCTCTTGTACTCTGTTTTTTATTATTTAAAGGATCTGTAACAAAGGATTTTTATAACCAAATTTTACATAATGAAATTTTTGTGAATTGTGTCCCGTAATTTTCTCTCTTATTTAGAAGAAGATTTTCAATTAAAATTTATATATATTGTTTTTCTCTCTCTCTCTATTGTGTGTGTGATTATTGTTTTCGATTTTTCTTCTCGATTCACTGGTTTGTTTGTGACTGTTCCCAACAATGAAATCAGTTATCAAAGCCTTCCATTGCTCATTGGAGCTCTTTGTTGCCATCATTGCAAGCTCTTGGTCATCGTTGCCACAATCGATACTGCAGAGTTCAATTAAAGAAGAAGACCACAAAATGAAACATTTTGACTGTCTCCAATGAACAAAATGGGGCATATTAAAGCGGGTTGTGGCTACTTTCCTAAATAATGAAATACACGTTTCGCTCCTCCTAACATCAAAATGCACTGTTTTGATTTCAAGGCCTACCAACCTTACAGCCCAGACCTCATGTATGCTGTCTATTTCATTTATTAAGCCTAGCCTCATCTGAGCCTTTCGTCTCTAGCAGACTCCTTGGCCATCTCCAAATTTGCATGGCTCTAACTCTCAAGTGGTTTTCTGCGGGCCAACCACCACCACCCATGGCCTCTGACCACCGGCCACTGCATGTCACCCTCATCCGACCTTCCAATGCATTTTCGACAATCTTATAGTGGCTTTTTAGTATATTCCGGTGACTCTAGTGACTTTCAAGAAAAGTCAACATCTTTTTATAGTTGCCATGTTTACATACAATTGGCAAATTTTGTTTCATCCTCTATACCCTCATATCTTACTATAACTGATCTTGGGCAGCTGTCAATCAGGTTTTTCTCGTTTCTATTTCGTACTAACTTTTTTTCAGGCACATCTTCTTGTTATATGAATCCCAATTGCTAAAATCACATGACATTTAATTTTTTTAATATAATGTAACATTTCGTCAATTAATGTATTTCTTAACTATACCGCTAATGGTTTCTAATATGTCTATAGCTCATATTAGTCATGAATTTACTCCCAACTTTTATATTTCAGACACTTATCATTTTTTCAAACTTGTCTATAAATTTTAAATGTATCAATCAGCATATTGAATGTCGTAGCATTAGCTTAACGTTCTCTTACAAAAAATTGTGATATGCGAGATCAAAACATAGTCTAACTCATTTAGATCGGACGTAAAATTAGTTGCTTCTTTGACTTTAAATTTCTATGTCTTTTACATTCATCACTGCGGCTATTTTTTTCAGTTTTTGACACAATCGACTCAACTATCTTTTCTTACATTATTCTTAGTCATTAGCCTATAAGGGTTACTTAACAAAATTTACTTTTGACCCTTTTAATTATGTTTCTTGTCATTTATATTTGTGTTTCTTACTAAGGGTGAGTCTTGCTTTTTTGTTATCTTTTTCGATAACTACTCTCAATATATTTAAATTTAACATTTATATTATTAATCTAAGATGCTTAACATTTTTCATAATTTTAGACAAATGATAAAACTTAATTCAATCATACAATAAAGGTCTTACGTTTTGATAATACTATAAAATGTACTTCTACCCCTTTTCTAGACAAACTTTAACAAATAGGAACCATTTCTTGTCTATTATATTCTTTCACTTTTTAACAAAATGGTCATATTGAATATAAGTATTGTCATATTTTTAATACTGTTCATACTCTCCTCATCTCTACTTCTCTTCTTGAGTTCCTTTGGGGAGTCGCTGCCTCTATAATCGTCTATACTATCCAAAAGCCACAATCTAGGAGAAGTTCCTTGAGGCCCAGAGCTTAGACTGCACGACCCAATTCCAACTAGTGAGATGTGGGCCCTTGGAGTCACCCGCTAGAAGTAGCACAGTAGTGCGTCACAACAGCTCCAATTCAGCACACAATTGCATGTGGCCGCGTCTCTGATTATTTGGCTCACTATAGGCCATCAAGGGACAGTAAGTCATAGTTCCTTTAGCAGGTTAGGACAACAAAGCCATGCTATTGGCCACTCACTATGATTCCAGCAACACTTCAACAACTGCAATCCAACTCTCCCCCTTCAAGTACCTTCCTTCCTCCACAAAAAAGGGGGGCTGGGAGAGGTTAAAAGATTTAGAAAGGAAGTGGCGATCAATGAATACAACTTTTGATCCAAGAGCCACTCTCTCGAGAAAGCACCATTTCCTCTGAGTCACCCTCTTGCCATGGTGCTTCTCCAAGCTGCTCTTTATCCGAGTGCACCCGTCAAACCTCAATTCTCTATGTCAAAGCCCTTCCCCAACCGTGCGTACCCATAGGAATTCAATCATCTATCTTAAAGCCGTTCCTCATCTAAGTACACTCATCAGAATTTAATCTTCCATTTTAAAACCACTCCCTAATCGAGCGCACTTGTCGGAGTTCAATCCTTCATCTCAAAGTCGCTTCTCAGCTAAGCACATTCATCGGAACTTAGTCCATCTCAAAACTGTGCTCCAACTGAATGCACTCATCAGAGTTTAGTCTTTCTTCTCAAAACCACTCCTCAACCAAACGTATTTATCAGAGCATAGTCATCCACCTCAAAGCAGCTCATCGGCAGAGCATACTTCTTGGTCGAGCGCACTCATCGAAACTCAATCTACCATCTCAAAGTCGCTTCTGAACCGAGCGCACTTATTGGAGTACAATCCTCCATTTCAAAGCCGCTCTCCAACCGAGTGCACCCGTCAGACTTTAGTCTTCCATCTCAAAGCCGTTTCTCAGCTAAGCGTACTCACCAGAATTTAGTCCTCTATCTTAACACCACTCCCAGTCGAGCGCACTCATCATAGTTCAATCTTCCATTTCAAAATTGCTCCTTTGCCGAGTGCACTCATCAGAGCCCACTCTCCGTAAACACTCAATCCCCCGAAACATGTATCCGTGCATTATTCATTCATTATCTTATCTTTCTATTTGTTTAAAAAAGATTTCTAATTTGAATATCAGATGATATATCTGGAGATGAGTCCCGCTATCCTCTGACCTTTTATTTACTAGTTGTGGTATACAAATCCAGGTTCGAAGTAACAAAAATCGAACCCGTTTTAACTTACCTATCGGGAAAATCAAGTGGCTCCATAATTCGTTTAATAATTCAAATTAAGAGACGTATCAAAACACTATAAAAGTTGTTCAATAAAATTATTTTCTAATAGAAAAGAGACTATTGATATTCTAATTTTTGTGTAAGGTGTATGCACAACTCAAAAATACATACATACATTTGTACATGTAATCTTTTTTTTTATTGTTGTTAGCCCACCTGCACGGTTCAAACCATAACACAGATCATCAATTTTTCATAATTGTCGTCGTGTATTTGAGTATATATTTGATATAATATTCGAATGCCAAACACAATTATAATAGAGAAACTGATTTCTATGTCATTTTTAAGTCCAATTTCTAGCACTTTGAGCGTTGGCCAAGAGAGAAAGAGTTTAAAAAAATGAAAATATTTTGTTAACCTTTTAGTGGCAAATCATGCTTAATTTTTCGTTAATCTTATGTATATTATTTTAATTATTATGTAAAATATTTTTACTATTTGTTCCGTTTTGTTCGCTCTCATTTCGTTCACTACTCAAATTATTCATGATAAGGTTTTGAAACCTCAACTGTTACCTTACATGTTGCAATATAATTGATATTTCGAGCGAAAAGTCATGTAATTTTTCCTCATTCAATTGAAATCATCATGTCATTTATTATATAATTTGATTTATACATACACATTATAATTTTGCCTTCTTACAAATTCAAGGAAAATGTGCAGAATTGATATTAAAAAGATTTGTTCTGGACTTTATGTAAGTAATGTTTCTATACATTGTCATATGTCAATGGTGCAATTGCACAAAACTTATTCTAGTTATGTTGTAGTCCTTTTATTTTATTTTTTGACTTGTTTATATTCCTAGTGGTAGTAGCTTGGATAGTTAGAATACACATAAAAAATCTATTTAGCATTTATTCATAATCATTAAAAAAGTTGATATAAAATCCTTACTGTTAGAAATATAAAAAAACTCTAAAATGAGTCTGAGTCTAACTAATCTCATCTCATTGACTATTTGGTTAAATGAAATCACAATTTTATTCTAACCCTTTTCTTCAAAATAGTCCTATTTCATTTATTTTTGTTATAATTTGAAAGTGATTAAATAATCATTATAAGAAAAAAGTATAACTATCAGAACTATAATGATAACTAATACTCGATAGATAATGATACTTTTTCTTTTTTTTTTTTTTTCCAAAATTTAATAAATTAGAACTCAATAAGGATAATTATGCAAAGATATATTTTTCGGATAAAATAATTATCTGTTTGTAAATTAAATAACATGACATTCGTGCTATCTTATTGAAATTTATCAAATCATGCGTCTTTTGTTGTTCTTGGAATCTATACATGGATTCTTTCCTAGCCAAGTATCCGATACAATGTTTGTTGTGTTAGTGTATGCTTCGAATTCAGGTTCAAGAAGATACTGAACTGAAGAGTCCATCGGATTAGGATATGCTTAAGAGACGACAGTAGAAGTCAACCCGACTTTTTAGCCCTTAAACTCAAAGGAATGGCACAGCCATAACCAGAAGAACACCAAATCAAAAAAACACGTCAGTATTTGATCTCAAATATAAGCTATTGGCTATTGTAGACTCACAAATGGATTTAAGACTTGCGTGTTTAACATGCCAAAAAGGCATCTGATAATATGAAGAAAGAGTTGATAAAATAGGCTATAATTGAGATTTATAGCGGCAAAAGATGGAAATATTATATTAGGGAAGGTTCAGCTACCCTTATGTTTCAAAATATTGAGTCAATTATTCACCAATTTCCTCTCAACTGTTATTTTGAATATCTAACCTATGAACACTATACCAAATCTCATTTATGAGGATCGAATTGGACAAATTCCAACTCTGACACATGAGCTCCCAACCCGATTGAGGATAACTCTTGCTAGAACAGTGTAAGGCATTCACTCCACTTAGAAATACATCGATCTCCAATAAAGATAGTTTTTATTCACTCAATCGATCACAGCTGCTCTAATGAAAAAGTGCAGAGTGCAGTCTTAGGAGCTAACATCTGATGAATGGAGACAAAATGCTCCCCCGACTGGAGACAATCATCCCGAATGGAGACAAAATGCTCCCCCGACTCCTGGGTCACAGCAGTGCTAACTCCAAAAGGCCACATCTTTTGTCAATCCCTTTAGTGCGCTTGATCTTATCAGGATCATCCGCCTCAAACATAGGAATCTTGTGGTGAAGTTTAAGGATATGATAATAGCTTCATCTACCTTACTTTTTTCAAATTTATACTGATTTAGTATTGAATGTATTTACCAAGGAAAAATCCTGGACTTCTTCATTTTAATATTTATGGTGTGTATGATTAGGACTATTGTATTTATATTTAGATCTCACTTTAAATAATTATCGTCTAGAATAAAACTTCAATTTAGGAACATCTCAATGTTAATAATGACAAAAAAAAAGACAATCTAATATTTCATGGAAATGATAATGTCATTTCTCACCGTTGTATAACTTTTCACATAATTCTAATTTTTTTTTTTTTAATTGGACCTTTTGGAACTAATGCGTCTTTGAATCTGAGTTCTACGTATTAGGGAACCTCTTAATTTTTCACAACGAGTTGAACTAATACGGGTTCGATTTTCGTCTCTGATAACTTGAATCCTGTGTAACACAATCAATAAATAAGAAGTCATAGGATTGATGGAACTCACTCTACGGTATACCCTCTAACGCTCAAATCAAAAGTATTTCCATAAGAAGAAAAAGATGGAGGATGTAAGGTGTAACAATGCACAGGTGAGGATATTGAGGGTGACGATGGAGGTCTTGGCAACGACGGTTGCGCTCGATAAGAAGTGGCTTTCAAGAAAGAGATAGTTTACTCTAAGAACCAGTGGCGTTGATAGTGGAAGAGAACTCTTTCTTCTTTCTGGACAATTGAGGGCAATGATCATTTTTTTCTCCATCAAAGGTGATTGGGTATTTGCAATATTAGTGCCTGTTTAGCCTAGCTTAGGCACTAAGACTGGTGACAGCTTCCTTGTGAGCACTCACCGAGCTGTCCAGGCGATCCTAGAGGCCGATAATAACAATTGCCCTTTTGGGGGCAATCGCATGATCATGGGCGATTTTTCCAGAATATTTGCTAGGCTAGCTTAGCAACTACAGCAAGTGTCTCCCGCATACGCGCACTATTTTATCCAGTTGTCGGCTACTGAATTGGAGGGCTTCCTGTGTCACGATTGGCTGCTCATATGGGGCTGTATGCTAGGCCTGCTTGGTGCCTATATCTACTTGCCCATCATGCACTAGGCTACGATTGAGCTTGCCATGGTGCCTTTTGGTTTTCGCGCCTCACAGTATCTCGTTGGGCTTTAGCCCCCTAGACACGCTGACGGATAGGCTCGATTTCGGGTCGACCCATAAGATTACAGAACCCATCACTTGCCTCCATGATGGGTGGCTGGGCTTTGCCAACTCCCGGCACGTTTGATAATAGGACGTCTCCTGTAAGGGCTGACTCACGCGTTCCTTTTTGAGGCGTTCTACTGCCTTTCGTATAAGAGCTTAGTGATTTGGTGCTCCGTTTGGAAAGACTTGGAGGCAATCTTTCAGACCTACCAATTCTCTATGGATGGTGCTGGCGAACGCGATCTGTTGTAATAATGGCTTGCTGATCGCCCTTCCCGGCTATAAATGGAGGGGCTTCCTACACTTTGCCTCATGAGCCATTCTCCTATCAGTCAAGTGATGTGGGAGATTGGAGTGGGCATGGAGCCTACACTACCATTGGTCGGGATCGGAGGATGTTCTGAAAGATTCGAAGATGCACTTGAAGTCTATTGTGATTTTCCTACTTAGGTTGTTCTCTTATTGTAACGAGGGTAGTTCGAGTATAGGGTCACCGTTATCTTCTTCTCCCATCTATTGTCACATGGTCCTCGCCAGGGTGGCTTAAGGGAGTGGTGGTTCAGCCTTGGGTGGGGAGAAGGTAGCCCCTTCTCTCCCCGCTAGGGCGAGCGGCTACCCCATCTATGGCCAACGTTGGACTATGGGCGCTTGTTGGAGGAGGAGTTTCCTAAGTCCTCCTCGAATCCAGGTCATCATTGTCGACTGGGTCTGGCACAAACTCCGGTTTGTGCGGCTACGCTTTGTCTCAGTGGAAGGTCTCTGGTAGTCGTCTCCCGGGTGAGAGCAAGCGGATGAACCCCCGCTCTTGCCGAGGAGGGCCTTTGCATGCTCTCCCTACTGTGTCACATTCTCCCAAGCAGATGGATAGCAAGGAGGTCGAATTTTGGGAGGACAGTGGCTACATTTTGCTTTCTTATCATAGCTATCTTTCCGGAAATCGTTTGAGAAAATACTGTCGAGTCATTGCTTCATATATTTTATTCACTTATGATATTGTACGTCCGTCATCGGAGGCTTGCACTTTGTAAAGGGAATTAACAAATACAACTACTAGGCATTGCCTATTTTCATATTTTGTGGCTCCAATATTTTTGCATGATGTGAATGATAGAAGTGTTTGGATATTGCCTTTGGCTACTTGGGTCTTGCCAGCCTAATGGTTCGGCCTTGTTGACAGTTTGGTCTTCTGGCGGTTTGACTTGCGGTGGCTTACCCTAACGTTCAATTGGAACACAACCGGTCGAACCGGCCTTGAGTCTGTCAAGACCATGCGCCATTAGTTTGCAATCATGGGGAGTGATTCGCTAGGGCATCATTAGCTGAATTGCATCACTGTCACGTCAATCGCAGCTTGGAGTGCATTAATTGTGATGGGAAGCACCATGTCACACATCACAATGGCACCACAAAGGATGCGCCGCTTCCCATGCTAGGGTGTTGGCTATTCAACTCAAACTATTTTGGCATTATTTGGCTTTGTAAGTATCTCAACTCGAGATTTGCCTGTTAGAAATTTATGTGGCTAAAACAACCACAAAAGCGGAATTTAAAATCGATTAATATACCTCCGGCCATTTGGTGCTCTATTTTCCAACTTGCGATTCGGACAGGTTTCGTGCTTCTGGACACTCCTTCACTCGTTTAGATGGTGTATAGCTTGAGTTGGGTGCCAGGGACAAAGCCAGAAAGCTCAATTTATAGGCGAAACCATCACCCGCCTCAACCGAGCGTTTTGAACTCAAACCGGCCAAAATTGATTAATTAACTTAATGGGAGAGTTATCACCACTTAATGGACTACAAATACTTCAACAATTAATTGAGTTAAACGCCAAATGGTTACAAATCCATCGAGGAAGACGAAGAGAACGAAACCCTCTGTTGGCTCAAAATCGGCTCGAAAACGGCTCATTGAAGCCGGCTCTCTGCTCGGCTTGGCTCACTCGGTGGCTTGGACCGGCTTGTGGGCCGGCTCAGTTAATTGGGCTGAAGCCCACATTCTCCCACTTGGTCCATGTTTAACTTGATGTGATAACTAAAATTATCAATTTTTTAAACTTTAAGAAATAAATATATGAATCATGGCGATAAGTCCTCTAATAATGAGTAATATCTTCTATATATTACAATATATTAATTTCTCAAGTCATCCGGTAACTTTACTTTATGAATAAACCCTATGTTTATTCTTTGTCCAACTTAATGATATTCTCAATTCAATTAATGTGTACACAATTTTGAGAAATATCACAACAATAAAATAAGAATTTACAATATCATTGTCCATACAATGAAAATTACAAAATGGAACTTAATCCCATTTCAGTTACAAGATCCTTGAACCTTAATGGTGGCATGCCTTTAGTCAAAGGATCAGCGATCATCAATTCAGTGCTGATATGTTCAATAGCAATTTTCTTTCCTTTAATGCGCTCCTTTATGGCTAAAAATTGAATGTCGATATGTTTACTTCGACTGCTACTTTTGTTATTTTTAGTCAGGAAAACAGCAACTGAATTATTGCAAAAAATCTTTAATGGCCTTGAGATGGAATCGACCACTCTAAGCCTATACATGAAATTTCTCATCCATACACCATGCTTTGCAGCCTCGAAACAAGCAACGAACTCGACTTCCATAGTGGAAGTAGCAATCAAAGTTTACTTTGCACTCGAGGAGATACACTCCACCGCAAATAAAAATATGCTTAGGATGTTGATTTACGTGAATCAACACACCCAACGAAATCTGAATCGAGTACCCCAAAACTTCCAGATTGTCGGTCCGTCTATATGTAAGCATGAAATCTTTGGTACCTTGAAGATACCTTATGACTTTTTGGCAGCTTTCCAGTGTTCGATTCCTGGATTACTCTGAAATCTTTCTAACATTCCAACTCCAAATGCTATGTCAGGTCTTGTACATACCTGAGCATACATCAAACTTCAAACAACGGAAGCATACGAAATGTTCTTGATCTGTTTCCATTCCAAATCGTTTTTCGGGTATTGGCTCAAATTGAGCCTATCACCCTTCACAATGGGTGCTACACTCGGTGAACAATCTTTCATCCGAAATCTCTCTAAGACCTTATTGATATAGGTCTCTTGAGATAAATCCAGAACATAACTCAGTCTGTCTCGATGTATCTTTATGCTAATGACATAAGATGCATCATCCATATCCTTCATTTTAAAATTTTTAGAGAGAAATTATTTCACCTCATACAACAATCCTTTATCATTAGATGTAAACAAAATATCATCCACATATAAGACAAGAAAACAAGTCTTACTCCCACTGACCTTCTGGTATATACATTGATCCAAAATATTCTCTTCAAAATCGAATGAAGAGATAATTTCATCAAATTTCAAATACCATTGACGAGATGCTTGTTTTAATCCATATATGGACTTCTTTAATTTGCACACCAATTGCTCACCATCACTAGAGGAGAATCCTTCTGGTTGTTTCATGTAAACATCTTCCTCTAGATCACCATTTAAAAATATTATTTTCACATCCATTTGTTACAATTCCATATCAAAATGAGCAACCAATGCCAAAATTATACGAAGAGAATCATTTTTAGATATAGGAGAAAAAGTCTCATTGTAATCAATTCCTTCTTTTTGAGTATAACCTTTAGCAACGAGTCTTACCTTATATCTTTCAATATTGCCTAATGAGTCTTTCTTTGTTTTAAAGACCCATTTACACCCTATGACTTTCGCCCTTTTAGGCAATTTAACAAGATCCCAGACTCTATTGCTACTCATGGAACTCATCTCTTCTTTCATAGCATTGTACCATAATTGTGATTCATTACAACTCATGGCTTGTGAAAACGTTTCAGGATCATTTTCAGCCCCACATTGTAGTCAGACTCTTCAAGATATACAACATAATCACTAGGGATTGCTGACTTTCTCATTCTAGAAGACCTTAATGTTGTATCATCATCCTCAACAGGAGTATGTTGTACAACTATTTCAGATAAGTCATAAATTTCATGGTTAACTGGAATAGGATCAACATTTTGTGGAATGACTTTAATTGTTTTTCAACACCAGATTGATCTTGAGGGGTGTTGTGTACATCAATCAACCTATCATATGAAGCGGAAGGTTGAGAATCCAAATGATTAGTTCTTGATCGTTTTCTCCCACTCATTAAGTCATTCTCAAAAAATTTTACATTTCTTGATTCCACAATCCTAATGGTATGTGATGGACAAGAAAATCAGATCCCGCAGACCGCTCAAAGATATCCAATGAAATGCCCACTTATAGTCCTTGGGTCCAATTTTTTCATGTGGGTTATAAACTCTTACTTGGATGGGCATCCCCATATGCGTACATGTTGGAAACTCGGTTTTCAACCTTTCCATAACTCAAAAGGAGTTTTTGGAACAGCTTTTGTTGGGACCCGATTTAATATGTACACTGCATTGTTTTTAAGAGCTTCACTCCACAAAGATTTTGAAAGTTCGGAGTTACTAAGCATACTCCTCACCATGTCCAATAATGTTCGGTTTCTTCTTTCCGCTATACCATTTTGGTCCGGAGAACTGAGGCATAGTGTATTTGACAACAATCCCATATTCTCAAGAAACTTTGCAAATGGACCGAGGCATTTGTCCATCTTCAGTATATCTACCATAATATTCTCCACCTCTATCTGATCTCACAATTTTGATATTTTTTCCAGTTTGTTTCTCTACTTCTGCTTTAAACAATTTAAAAGCATCCAAGTCTTCATATTTATTATGAAGCAAGTAAAGATACATATATCGTGAGAAATCATCAACAAAGGCGATAAAATATTTTGGGCCATATGAGTCTATATCAGGATTACAAATGTCAGTATGTATAATCTCTAATATGTCCGAACTCCTCTTGGCATTTTTCTTAGTCTTTGTTGGTCGCTTTCCTTTAATACAGTCCACACAAGTCTCAAAATCAGTAAAATTTAGAGTACTAAGTATTCCATTATTTACTAACCTTTTGATTCTATCAATGGAGATATGTCACAATCTCCTATACCACAACATCGAAGAATATTCATTCATAACACATCTTTTAATTCCATTATTGGCATGCACAGTATTGAAATTGGTATTGTTTTGTAAATTCAAACAATAAAGACCATCAGACAGTATACCATTCCCAACAATATCAGACTTATAAGATAAACTGAATAATGAGTCTAAAAATATAAAGGAATATCCAAAAGGTGCAAGTCTCGAAACAAAAATCAAATTTCTAGAAAAATTTGGAATGCAAAAGGTCTTTTCAAGAGACAAAACAAAACCACTACTCAAAATTAAATTGCATGTTCCAATGGCCTCCACATGTGAATGCATCTTGTTTCCGAAAAAGATGCATTGTTCACTGCCCACTGGTTTCCTTAGGTTTTGCAAGCCCTGTAAGGAATTAGAAATATGAATTGTAGAACCAGAGTCAATCCACCATGTGTTATGTGTAACATTAACCATATTAGATTCATAATATACAAAAGAGAATGAATTACTTTTCTTTTCAAGCCAATTTTGATACTTGAAACAGTCCTTCTTTACGTGTCTCTTCTTTTTACAGAAGAAGCACTTGGACTCCTTCTTGATATCAGATTGGGGAGGTACTTTACCTTTCCCCTTTGATTTGGCCTGCGTCTTGAATCTTCCTTCTTTTTGCATGAAGACGCTCTCACTTTGCTCCATCATGAGCATTCCTTCCTCTTGAACGCACATGGTCATAAGTTCATTGATTGACCATTTATCCTTATGTGTGTTATAAGATATTTTAAAATGCCCATATTACGGTGGAAGTGAATTTAAAATGTAGCGCACAATGAAAGGTTCAGACATTTTCACATCTAGATTTTTCAGTTGAGCTGCAATATCCCTCATTTGCATTATGTGCTCACGCACACCCTTAACACTGGTGAGCCTAATAGATGAAAACTTCATTATTAGGGTGCTTGTAAGTACCTTATCTGAAGTCACAAATTGTTCATCAATTGCCTTCAGAGAAATCAGACCTTATTATCTTTGATCGACGTAACAACCACGAATACCAGTGAGAATTTTTGTCTTTATGAACAATAAATTGAGGCGATTAGATCGCTCCCAATGTTCATAAAGAGTTACATCATCCGAGTCTTTGGTAAGGGTAAGAGCCGGTGGTTCGTCTTTTCGGATAGCATAATCGATATCCAGCCACCCTAAGTGAAGAAGAATTCTCTCCTTCCACACTTTATAGTTGTCACCTTTTAGTTCGGGAATTTCACATCTAATATCGGAAAGATTTACAGATTGAATAGCTGCATAAAAATAAATACATACTTAACATCCAAAATTGAGGCTAACAAATTACAAAATTATATTTTACCAATATAAAGCATACATCATGAATCAATTGACATAAAAATTACCTATGGGTCAAATTCTTAATTCAAGTAGATTCATGTCCAAAAAGTGATAAAACTATCAAATTATATTCCTTTCTTAATCCCTGAGGGCAAATTAAGAAAATAATTTGACATTTAATCCTGATTAATTAATTTTAATATAATAAAATTTTCTGTAGGATAAATTTTATTATATCAAAAATAATTACCACAATTTATCTCTTTATACCTCACGTGATAATAAACAAAAAAATAATAATTTTACTAATTAAGGGTGTTGTGGCTAATCCTTAATTAATTAAATTATTTTAATCACAAGATATTATTTATACATATATATAATTATATTCTGGATATTATATTTTATACTTTATATATAATAATATAATTATATATATATATATATATACGTATATAATATATATATATATATATATATACGTATATAATATATATATATATATATATATATACGTATATAATATATATATATATATACTCTGTATAAAAGTATAAATACAATTGAAATGCGGAAAATAGCGCAAGGCGCTTAGTAGCGCAAGCGGCAAATGCCGCTTCTCCCTCCTCCGCGTCCCGGGTTTTAAAACCCGTCAGCCGCGTCCGCATTTTAATTTCCGTTATGCTACAGTGATGGGCCAGTTGGGCCGTGCCGATTCTGTTGGACCGAGAACGAAATCGGCCCAACTACCGATAAATAATTTTTTTAAAAACTGTAGCAAAACGACGTCGTTTAAATAACCGAATTCGTTCCAACGAAACGACGTCGTTCAGAAGCACAAAACAGAAGCTAGAAAACGACAACGTTTATAACTGCCGAAGCAGAAAACGACACCGTTCAAGTCGTCGTCTACCTTCGTTGGTTTCGGCCGAACCCGACAACGAACTACTCAACCCGAATACCAGACCCGATTCAAACAGCACCATACGAACACCATAAATGATGAAAAATATATGGAAATTTCGGAAATTTAATTTTCCATTGATTTCCAGTGCTCGTTTGAACCGAATCTTCAAAAAAATGAAGACTTTAGGTTTTTTCGATTTCGGGAAAAATCGAAAAAACACAGAACAACAAAGGCAGAGTTGAAGCCTTTCTCTGATACCAAATGTTAGAAATTTATGTGGCTAAAACAACCACAAAAGAGAAATTTAAAATCGATTAATATACCTCCGGCCATTTGGTGCTCTGTTTTCCAACTTGCGATTCGGACAGGTTTCGTACTTCTGGACACTCCTTTACTCGTTTAGATGGTGTATAGCTTGAGTTGGGTGCCAGGGACAAAGCCAGAAAGCTCAATTTATAGGCGAAACCATCACCCGCCTCAACCGAGCGTTTTGAACTCAAACCGGCCAAAATTGATTAATTAACTTAATGGGAGAGTTATCACCACTTAATGGACTACAAATACTTCAACAATTAATTGAGTTAAACGCCAAATGGTTACAAATCCATCGAGGAAGACGAAGAGAATGAAACCCTCTGTTGGCTCAAAATCGGCTCGAAAACGGCTCATTGAAGCCGGCTCTCTGCTCGGTTTGGCTCACTCGGTGGCTTGGACCGGCTTGTGGGCCGGCTCAGTTAATTGGGCTGAAGCCCACATTGCCATCTTTCCTTCTTGCTCATTCTGCTTCCCAAATGGCTCAAGAAGGCATTGTTGGCATCCCTGCCTTGCTTGCTTGGTCACTGAAAGCATCGTCTTCCATTGACCCTGTGTCCTCGATCAGGGGGAAACCATGATGAGTAGACAATCGTGGAAATCGAAGAAGATGACTCGGCAAGTGCGGTAGCAGTTGAGGAGTGTCATTCAAATGCCTTGATTCCTGGGCCTTTGGGGGTTTCGGCCCCCCCCCCCCCGAACTTGAGTCTGTTGGATCCTCTCGTTCGGCCCGTCCACTTTGTGATGAGGTAATGCTTTATAGATTTCGGTGCCTTGAGGCTATACTATTTTGCTATTGCCTCTGCCTAACCACGTCTTTTTAATTTTGGTAGCCACGGTGGGTTCCCCACGTGGTAGAAGAGTTGGTGTGACTGTGAGAATCTGACATTGCCCACTTGCGGTAGGTGAGTGCTGAACTAGTTGCCAAGGAGGCGGAGCAGCGAGCTAATGTCACTATCCATGAGGCACTATAAAGCCAAGCGCAGGCCAATTATCTTGACTGGGCTCTGTCCAAGTTTGAGGTAAGATTGTGACAGCTCTTAGAGGCCCATGCTTGGGCTCTAAATTGGATCGCATCACTCGAGGACTAGCTGGGGACCAGGTTCTACATTGATAAGGTGGCCCTAATGCTGAATGAGCGATCCCATGAATGCATTCGCCCATGTAGACGGATAGTCTCTCTAGTGGCTTCGAGCTTTCTTGTCGGCTTCCTCAACTCAAGGAATGCTGGAGCTTCCCGCTAGTTGGACCTGATCGGCTTCCTGGTGGGAGAGGATAAAGGGCCTGTGCCATGCTCTTCTGCGGGTCCTCAATCATAGGATAGTCATTTGATTAGACCATAGGCATACATAGCATTTTGTATCTCGCAAGGCTGTTGGATGTCTTTAGATGTATATCCTAAATTTTAAATAAAATATCTAGATTCCCTAGAACATTGTCGCATGATGTGCCTGGTTGAATCGAATGTTGCTTTCTGTTGCTCCGCAACCATCAAACAAATTGCTTAGGCCACCAATGGTTTGGTATTCTGGCGATCCTGGCTCATGACGCTTCATCCAAAACACTAGGTTTGGACGAGGGCCGGTCAAATCAACCTTAGGCCTACCAGGGTCACACGCTGCCAATTTTGCCACTTTAGGAAATGGAGTGTCAGGGCATTGGAACCTGCGCCTTCTTGTCAATTTGACAACCCAAATCTGACAAGGGTCAATCATCCACATAGGGAGGCATAGCGTCAGACCATCATTACTAATGCTAGGCAACTAACGTGCCACGGCGCCTCACGGTGTAGGCATGTGTCGTTTCCATCATCGCGCATGCCTCTTTAATTTTCCCCACACAACATCGTTTCAAGCCAGGGTATTGGCTTAGTTAAACTCTGAATCTTCATCATTTCCTGCATTCTTCCCGCATTCTTACTTCTTGATTCAAATTGCTTTGCACTTGGCTTTCCTTTTTGGTTTTTCATGGCTTCTACAGGTGTCAACGCTACCCCATCCGTTCTCACCTCCCATGATGCTGAGTTCCTACTCGCTTAGTATAAGATCCCAAGCACCATGGAGTATGCACTGCTGCGCAAAGACAGCAGAGCATGCTCCCCATGGTAGGGGTTCATCACAATTTATGAGACCCATTTGAAGGGAGGCCTTCACTTCTTGATTGCTCTAGAGTTGTATGGGATTCTGATAGCCTTGGACATTCCAGTTGCGCAGTTTCAGCCTAACATTGTTCGGTACCTCGTCTCCCTATGCATCTTTGCTAGCCACCACGATCACAAGTTGAGCGCTAGGGCAATGAAAGTGATTTTTCAATTTAATCAGAATGAGAACTAGATCCCTCGCTCGGAGTACCAACTGCACGAGGGAATCCCAACACAACAAAGAGATGAAAAGACCGGTATTTTTACCTAGCAGTCCCTTCTGAGTGGGCCCCTTCCAATAAGTGGGGCAAGATGCGAGCTTCTTTTGCTGGTGAAGTGGGAGATTGGGAGAAGGACTCAGTGAAGCCACTGAAAAACCTTGTTCTAGCGCTTGTAGAAACTTTCCACAAAGAGTCATTGGTTATCTACGGAGGCATTTGCAAAGACTAACTGAGAATCCCACTCAGAGGGGGCTGGCGCATCCCAACACCGCCTACCGCACCCAAGAGGAAACCTAGGACATTGCAAATCTGGGACTCTCCTGAGGAGGCAGCCAAACGGCAGGTAGGATCGTCTAGTTCCTCCTCTTCAAACGGCAGTCGGAGCATACCGGAGTTTAGGCGGAGTGCCGGCGGGTCTTTGAGGGGGAAGGCCCCCATCCCACCTCTTTCATCTTTCCAAGCTTCTGGGGCTGCCGGATCTGTTGAGGGTGAAGAGTCTTCTGTGCTTCCTACTCTGGCTGAGGTTAGCCCAAGAGTCAATATGCAGGACATGACAATCCTTGCACCATCCCTGGCTCAATTCGGCGTTCCTGCCGTCGCTGCCTCCCCCCGTGAGGAACCCATGCCCGGTCTCCCTGCTAATTTTGTTGAGGAGGCTTCTTGTGACGAATGGATAGCCAAAGTCCAAGCTGGGGAAGCCGGTGAAGATTGCAAGGCAGTGGGAACTGAAGCAACTATTGAGACATCGGAGGTGACTGAGGTTCCCCATTTCAAGCCCTCGGCACCTGAGGTCCGAGAGGTGAACTAGGCCATCGAATCTACGGAGGTGGCTAAAAGGCCTTGCTCTGAGCCCCCGACACCTTACATCTGAGAGGCACCTAGGGCACCCAGCACTGAGGTCCATGAGGCCATCGAGGTGTTCGACTTCAAGCCCTTGGCATATGATGTCCTAGGGGCCTTGACTGCCTTATTGAGTTGTCAATATTCAAGAAAGATATCATTTGCCAAGGTACCGACTGTGAAGTTCCTTGTTTCCCCTTCCGGCTTCTGTCATTACTTGGCTGATGGGTTCTTCGTTTGCATGTTTAAGAGAGGCTTTGCCAATGCGTCGCCATTATCAGCCGCCTATCCTAGTCATAAGCTAATTTAGCGTTACTTGAAGAGATGGAGGACCGATTGAGGTAGAGTGAATAACGGGCTGCCTGCCTTGACCGCAAGCTATCCAAGTCTACAACACAGATTGCCTTCCTCGAGGATGAGCACTGCGGGGCTAAGCAGCATCATGCTCATCTCTGGGAGGAGAATCTCCGGCTCAAAGGTGAGCTCAGGGTCCAATTCAGTCTAGATGAGGTTAGCCAGGCTATGGATGGCTGGTATTGGGCAAGTATCCACCTCTGCCGACAGATAGCATCCCTGGTGGTCCTGTGACGTCCCACGTACTATTTCATTATTAGCTTTATTCTTAACTGTACTTATCTTTTAACAATCAATAACCTAAAGGGACGTGAACTTTTCCTATATTCTTTTATGCATATATATTAGTCTCATAATACACATGACTCAAATAAAGAAAGATACCTGCTAAAATCATACAAAATTCTACGGAAGCAAGACTCAACTAGTGTCGATCAAAATAAATTATCATATATTCATATTAAGTACAAATCTCAAAATATATCCAACTAGTTTACATCTGGTTTATTTTTTCCTATATACATCCTAATTTAACTACAAACTAGTACATATAGCAAAATAACATTCCCAAAATCTCTACTATATCCTTTATCCTTCACTCCTATTCGTCTGGTATGAATTCGTTCGGGCCATCTGAAGGGTAAGTAAAAATAGTAAGAGAATGAGATAAATATTGAGCAATATACAATATATAAAAAAAATTATGCAAATTTTTTAGTTAAAATATAAGTTAATAACATATATAGGAATCATTATAGATGACGGAAAACGTATAATTCTTTTTTGATATTTTACTTTAATTTTTTCTTGTTCTTTTCTTCAAACTATGCAGATAATTTTTCTTTTCTTACCTTTTTGTAGAGATCAAGGCTAATAGGCCTTACTAATTAAATGAGCAATTCATCGAAGTTTGGATTGTATTTTATCCACATAATCTATGGTCAGAACTTGTGTTGTACCCCGAGATTATCCACATAATCTATGGTCAGAACTTGTGTTGTACCCCGAGATGGGTGGCCTGTATTCTGTCCACACAATCTAAAGTTGAAACTCGTATTGCACCCCGAGATTGGTGGATTGTGTTCTATTCACAAAATCTAAGGCCGAAGCTCGTATTTACACCCTGAGATGAGTGGTACATACATTTATAGCCGGTAGACGGGGCCGAAATCGCCTCAACGATACTAAATTGAATTACTCGGTATCGATCTTCTATCATAATATACTAAGGCATGTAAGAATATATTATCCGTTAATCTATCCTTGGTCTAATTGCTTACTTCGAAATTTCTTATGGAAACTATACAGTCTGTTTCTGATATTGACACTGAATTTTCTTCATTCTAGAAGAAAATAATTTTTCTAAATTTTTTAACATAGCATAAAACTCCCATTTAATATTCAAACTTACAGTAAAATATTTAAGTCTAAAAATAAGAGTTTAAACTTGACATATTTTATAATTAAATTCCTAATTTGGACTTAATTTAGTATTCATAACATGCAGTGATGGAAAGGCCTATAACAGAACTGCCACTGTTTTGTAGAGCTGGTTTAGTGGATTTTCTACATTTAAATTCTCAAATTAATATTTTAGCATTATCACATGACACTTGGCAAATTTTGGTTGTTGGGTCAACCAAGTTGAGGTCTAGTTTAGGCCGGTTCAATGACTGAAGTTTAGTACTGTCCTGAAGACTGATCAGTAAGATACTTGCTGTTTAGGGGACTGGTTCATATACTGGTTCGATTTACTTTTGGCCACCAAAAAAGCTTGACATTAATACATTATATATTGATCGGTTTGGTTGCCGGTACAGCCGATTTAGAGGTCAGTCCACTTTGATTCCAATAGTTGGTCCATCAGGTGCTAGCAACCGGTTTAGAGGTTGGTCCGGTTTGCTTTCAACAGTTGGTCCCTCGGGTGCTGACAATCGGTTTGGAGATCGGTCCAGTTTGATTTCAGTAGTTGGTCCTTTGGGTGCTGTCAGCCGGTTTAGAGGTTGGTCCAGTTTGGTTTCAGCAGTTGGTCCATCGGGTGCTGAATTTTCGAATCAGTACCAAATGATCCAGCAGCTTTTCTTCTCCTTTAAACTTGATTTTCTTATAATGTTATGACAATAAGGAGATAGTAAAATAAGGAATTGAAGTATCAGAACAATAATACTTAAGAGAATAATCAAATAGACATAATAAGGAAGGAAGGTATAGGTACACTTGCCCCTGATCACTTATCTTGCTGAGTTCTGCCTTGTCCCTTTCTTTCCCTTCGGCCAAATAGTTTTTTCTCTATTTTTTCCTCTTATTTTCCTTTCTTTTTCCCTTCCCTCACATTGCCTCATATAGTGCTTAGGTGAGCTGCTGTCAACGCATTAGCTTAGGTGTCCTTAAGAGTACTTAGTCACTAGTCTAATTTGGTCGAATTATATAAGCTAAATTTTAGAGTTCCACCTGGCATGACAATTTAAGTCCCAGGTGGCATGATAATTGTAGAAGGAGCCGGTTTGCTAGTGCTGAGTGAAGGAGGTATTGGGCTATAATTTACTTAGCAAATTTGGAGATCTCAGCTACCGCCTATGTAATCATTGCTGTCAGCTAATGGATAAAATTTGTAACTTGTAATAGATAAGATTTGAAGGTTATAATATATATATATATATATATTTGGTTGCCAGGTTGAAGTGGCAAATAACAGAATGAATTACTTAGCCGGTTTAGATTTTACCGGAGTGATCACTTTGTCGAGGAAAGGCATTTACCGAAATGGTTTACTTGGCTAGCTTGAATTTGCCGAAGTGGTCACTTGGTCAAGGAATGACAATTGCCGGAATGGTTTACTTGGCTAGCTTGGATTTGCTGAAGTGGTCACTTGGTCGGTAAATGGCAATTGCCGGAATGGTTTACTTGGCTAGCTTGGATTTGCCTAAGTGGTTACTTGTTCGGGGAATAGCAATTGCCAGAATGATTTACTTGGCCGACTTGAATTACTTGGGGGAAATTGCCGATGTGGGTCTTTTAGGACTGTCAAAATGGATCTTTTGTTCGGTTTAAATTTCTAGTCTCTAAGTTCAAACGTAATTAATATTTTTATCAAACTCATAAAATTTAAAACTTGGTCTTTACAAATCCCAGGCTTTCCCATCACTCCTTTTCATCCGAGGAACGCTAGTGCTCAAGTTTAGTCAAAGCTACTTGGTTATTTCGGAGACGATATGGAGCCTTCGTCCTGTTCACCAAGGGGCCCTCACCCTCAAGACTGTCTTTCACCCGAACAGTAGGTGCAGGCATCTTTTTTTATGTAAGGGTCAAGTTTCGAATTTCATAAATATATGGTAATTATGCTAAAAATCAAGAGACCAAAGGCTCACATTGGGCACAGCAGTGACACGAAAAATTTATCGGTGGATTGGTTAACAACCAAATCAACTTCGACTGATTCAAAGACAGCTTGGTTGCAGAAATTTCAACCGAATAGCAATGAAATTAATTTTAGAGCGACAAGAAGTTAGCCCGGTTACTAAATTCTCAAACGATTAGCAACCGAAACACCTTCGGTTGATTAAGAAGCACTCGGACAGCAGCTTAATTAAAATTTTAGCACCAACATATGAGATACAAGTGGTGGACAACCAAAAGAGAGCACCGGGCAGCAGCAGCTTATATATTTATATGTTATTCAGCAAAGGGGCAGCAATGTATCAGCAAGCACAATAGCTGATAGTTTTTTAGTGGCACGGGTAGCTGCTTTAACAGCACGAGTGCAGCACGGCAGCCTCCTCACTAGCGCGGCAACAGCAGCCAACTCAGGCTCAATAGAAAGCAACTTACAAGCTGCTGAAGTAAGCAACAGCAGCAACAAAATTTGGCACGGCAACTTGGACAGCAGCAGTAGTTGAAATTACCAAGGGAAGAGTGGTGACACAGGCAGCACTACATCATCCATTCAGAGCCAATGGAATATCAACACAAGCCATCATATTAAGGAGCCAAATTAGGTGGTGATTCAGCCTAATCCTGGGACACTAACTTGAATTCAGAGACCTGATAAGGAATTGCCTGCAAAAGCTATGGTGACTCAACAAATTCCTAAATTTCTATATAAGGACACGTGAGGGAGGGATAAAGCAAAAGGAAAAGAAGAAAAAAAAGAGAGGGAATGGCCAGGAGATAGAAGAAAGTTGAGAAGGAGGAAATCCAGCAAACCGGTTGCTCACTTGGCAAGTGTCCTTAAGCTCTCCTTCATTTGTTGGATTTCTGGCTGATTTCTTGGAATTATTGATTGATGCAATACTTCAACTTCTTATTTTACTATCTTATTACCATCATAGTATCATTTTATAGTATGAAGAAAATCAATTTCAAGTGGAAAAAGGGGCTGCTGGACCACTATGTGCTGATTGTGATTTTCAACACTTGATAGACCAGCTGCTGAAACCAGGTTGAATCAGCCCACAATTTGGCTGAACCGGTAGGCAAACTGACCAAGACATCATGCACTAATGATGAACCTTCAATCTATGAACCAGTGGCTAAAAATAATTTGAACCGGTTATTGAACTGAGTCCCTAAACCAAAAACAAGATCAGCAAATTCATCCTTACTGATGTTAAAAATGCAGCTGATGAAAATGGGTTGAACTGGGTCCTAAATTGGCTGAACCGACAGCCAAATTAGCTTAAATATGCTCAGATGATGATGAAATATTAATTGGTAAAATTAGGCTTGGACTAGCCCTTGAACCAAGCCTCAAATCAGAAACAGACCCAGCCCCAGCATCCATACTGATGCTGAACCTGGCAGCTTAGGAAAAATAGACTGAACCGGCTTTAAACCGGTTGAACCAGTAACCGACTTAGCGAAATCATCAAGTACTAAGACTGAACTATCAACCTATGAATCAGTTGCGAAAATTACCCGGAATCGGTTACAGAATCAGACTCCTAAATAGTAATAGATTTAAATGAACAGCATTCTTGCTAATGCTGAATTTGTAACTACTGAACCGAGCCCTAAACCGGCTGAAACGGTAGCCAATTATCCTAAGTGTCTTAAGATAATGTTAAAATGTCAACCTGTAAATTTGGACCCAAACTGGCCATTGAACTGGGCCTTAATTCAGCAACAAACCCGGCTGATAGCAAGGTTATTGATAATGAAATTTTAGCCCATGAAAATAGGTCAAACCAGATCCTAAACCGGCAGCCGTATTAGCCTACGTGTATTGTGGTAATGTTGTAGTGTCAACCCGTAAAATTGGACTCGAATCAACCACTGAACTGGGTCCCAAATCAGCAACAGACCCGGCACCAGCATCCTTGCTGATGCTAAATCTAGTAGTCTAAGAAAATGGATTGAACCGTCCCTGAATCAGTTGAACCAGTAGCCTACCCGATCAAGTCATCAAATACTAAGGTTGAACTATCAACCTATGAATCGGCTGCCAAAATTACCTCGAACTGGTCATTGAATCGGGCTCCTTGACAGCACCTAAACTGGCTAAATTGTAGGTATGTTGATGCTAATGTTGCAGCCACTTAACCAGTCTTTAAATTGAATGAATCAGCACCTAAATCAACCAAAATATCTTGTAATAATGTCAAGGTATCAACCTATAAAATTAGACTTGAATTGGCTACCAAACTGGGTCTTAAATTAACAACCGTTTAGGGTAATGCATGCTGAAATTTCAGTTTAGAAAAATTAGTGAAGCAGGCCAAGATTGGCCTTGAAATAAGTATAAACCTATTCGAGTATCATGTGTTGATACTAAATTTTAGTCTATAGGAAGTAGTTTGAATCTGCTACCAAACCGACCATCAAACTAGCAATTAAATCAGTCAAATGTATTATGTATAAATTTTTATTTTTAGCATGTGCATAAGCTGTTTTGGGACTATAATGCATCTAAAATTTCAATATATTAATGTATTAAAAGACTCTAATATTTTATTATATTTTAATATTTAAATGCTAAGTTTCAGTCCCCTTTTTGGAAAATAAATGGAAGCTCTACACACTAATAAGAAATATGATTATTTTTTTTCAGAGTGGAGAAAATTTAAAAAAAAGTAAGTTTATTTTCTTCTAGAGTGAAACAAATTTAGAATAAGTATCAAAAAACAAGTATAGAGTTTCCACAAGAAAGTTTAAAAGAAGTTAGAAATTAGAGCAATGATTGATCAACAGATAATATATTCTAACATATATTAATATATTAAAGATCGTTGTCTGATTCAATATCGCTATGCGATTTTTGTTAGAAACTTTAGTGAGATAATACTATAATTTTTAGGATCTTTATTATCATATTTCTCCATCCATCAATCATATATAAAGAATAAATATACGTACCTGGATCTATGATCATTAAACTTTTATGTCCAACTACAATAGTTCTTGTCTCGAAGAACCGGGAGATGATTTCTCTCTCTTCTCCTTATAACTTGTGAAATGTTATACAAGTTTTTGTGTGTCCCTTAAATGATGGCCAAGGACGTCCTTTTATAGAGGGAGAGAGGACCATTCCCAAATTACCAAAATGCCCCTCCTTTCGCCCAAGTGATGCATCTTGAACAGGCATAACTGTTGAGAAGTAATATCCTTTTGCTCAACGAGTATGTCTCAAAGAGACATATCTATTCATCAAAGGACACATCATTTGAGAAGTAATATATCCTTTCCATCAAAGGATACGTCTTGAATAGGCATGTCTTTTAGAAAATTTCTCTTTACTATTATATATATAAACTTGTAGGATTATTTAATTAATTTAATAAATCAATAATTCATATGTCTCGTCATGTAGAACATATTTCTAACATTCTCCCACTTGGCCAATATGACAATAATATTTATCTGAGTTAATTAAAATAAACTTTAAGTGTGCAACATTATAATCCATTAATAGTTTATATGTCATAATACTATAATCAAATAATCGACAAATGTGAGTCATGGCGGTTCCATATCATTATACAACATAGTTCCTTCCATGTACCACAACATCTGTAAATTATATGATTAAATCTTGAATGAGAAATATCATACGGTCCAACAATAATGTCTTAGTGAGAGATTGTTCCTGTTATCAATCCAAAACTAAGTTCGAACAATATAGAATAAATAGGATATATCAGAAACGCATTATGTGAGATCTCATATATCAGAGCAATATCATTATATTATGGGTAACGACAAAGACTCATACTGTCAACATGATCTACAAATACTTTGGAGATAAACCTTTAGTTAATGGATCTGCAATCATAAGTTTGGTGCTAATATGCTCTATTGACACTTTTTGTTTCTAAATTTCACTTTTAATGGCAAGATATTTAATTTTCATATGCTTAGCACCCTTTGAATACTTATCGTTCTTTGAGAAGAAAACTGCTGCGGAATTATCACAATAAGTTTTCAGCGGCCTGGCTATACTGTCAACAATTCAAAGTCCTGAAATAAAATTTCGTAACCATAATGCATGTATTGTGGCTTCAAAGCATGCCACAAACTCTGCTTCCATTGTGGACACAGCAATCACAGATTGCTTGACACTTTTTCATGAAATAGCTCCTCAAGCGAAAAGAAAAATATATCCAGATGTGGACTTTCTAGTATCTGAACATTCAGCATAGTCTGAATCAGAATATCCTATCACCTCCAAATGATCAAACTTCTTATAAGTAAGCATGTAATCTTTAGTTCCTTGCAAGTATCTCATCACTTTTTTTGTAGCTTTTCAGTGATCCATACCAGGATTGTTTTGGTATTATCTGAGCATACCAACTGCAAAACTTATATCTGGTCTGGTGCAAGTCTGTGCATACATCAAACTTTCTACAGCGGACGCATAAGGAATATCTTTCATTTGATTTCGTTTCCATTCATTTTGTAGACATTGCATTAAATTGAATTTATCACCTTTCTGGACTGGAGCAATACTGGCTGCACAGTTCTCCATTCCAAATCTCTCTAAAATTTTCTTAATATATCCTTTCTGAGACAATCCCAATAATCCATGTGATCTATTTCAAAATATTTCTATTCCTATCACATAAGTTGCCTCACCCATATCTTTCATATCAAAATTTTTAGAGAGATAATCCGTAGTCTCATGTTACAACCCAAGATCACTACTTGAAAGCAATATATCATCAACATATAGAACCAAAAATATAAACTTGCTCCCACAGACCTTCAGGTATATGCACCGATCAACGGTGTTTTCTATAAAATCGAAGGATAAAATGGTATCATGAAACTTAAGGTACCATTGTCGTGAGGCTTGTTTAAGTCCATATATTGATTTCTTTAATTTGCAAACTAAGTTCTCTTGTCCTTTGATAGAGAATCCTTTAGGTTGTTTCATGTAAACTTCTTCATCTAAGCTTCCATTTAGAAAAGTAATTTTTACATCAATTTAGTGCAACTCTAAGTCAAAATGTGCTACCAATGCCATTATAATTCTTAAGGAGTCCTTTTTAGAAACTGGAGAAAAAGTCTCATTATAATCAATGCCATCTTTTTGAGTATAACCTTTTGGCAACAAGTCTAGCCTTATATCATTTGATATTGCCTTTAGAGTCGCGTTTGATTTTAAATACTCATTTACAACCAACTATTCTACAACTTTCAAGCAATTCGACAAGGTCCCAGAATTCATTATGTGCCATCGATTCTAACTCATCTTTCATGGTATCAATCCATTTAGAAGAATCATTTCTTTCTATGGCTTGTTTTAAAAAAATCGGATCATCATATATCCCTATATCATACTCAGATTCTTATAATAAACCAAATAGTCATTTAAAATAGCAGATCTCCTTTCCCTGTGAGATCTTCTTAATACTACTTCTTGTTACTGTTCTACATTATGTTCAATGGTGATATTTGTATTATGGAGGATAGAATTGTCAATCTATTGTTCAATAACAGTCGGAATAACATTTTGTTTAGAAATTATGGGTATAGGGACCTATACCCTAATTTCTTTTATCTCTACATTTTGTAAAATATCACTCCCATTGATTTCACCATTCTCAAAGAATCTAGCATTACCAGTTTCTATTATTCTCATACTGTGGTTAGGAAGTAAAATCTATACCCTTTAGATATCTCTGGATAACCAATAAAATATCCACTAATAGTTCTGAAATTTAATTTCTTTTCTTATAGATTGTATATTCTAACCTCTGCTGGACACCTCCAAATATGTAGGTATTGAATACTCGGTTTTCTTCTAGTCCATAACTCGAAATGAGTTTTTGAAACTGCTTTACTAGGAACCCGGTTAAGAATATAAACAACAGTATTAAGGGCTTCCATCCACAAAAAATTAAGTAAGGATGAATAACTCAACATACTTCTAACTATATCCATTAATATACGATTATGCCGTTCAGTAACACCATTTTGTTGTGGCGTACCTGGCATAGTATATTGTGCACATATGCCATGCTTTTCTAACAGCTTAGCAAAATGGCCAGGATATTGTCCCGATACATCATATTTACCATAATATTCTCCACCTCTATCAGATCAAATAATTTTCACACTTTTATTTAATTGTCTCTCAACCTCAGAAATATATATTTTCAAAATATTTACAACTTAAGATTTTTCATACAATAAATAGATATAACAGTAACGTGAAAAATTATCAATAAAGGTAATAAAATATTTTTCTCCTCCTAAAGATGGAGAATCAAAAGGTTCACAAATATCTGTATGGATAATCTTTAAAAGTTCTGAACTTCTTGTGGTACCTTTCTTTGTATGTTTGGTTTGTTTTCCTTTAATACAATCTACACATATATCAATATCAGAAAAATCAATGTTAGGTAAGATTCCTTCATTTACCAACCTTTTCATACGACCTTTAGATATACTACCCAATCTTTTATGCCACAAGAAAGAAGAGTTTTTATTCATATATTTACGTTTTATTCCAACATTATGATGCAGGGTTATGAGGGTTTTAACAAAATTTTGGTCAAGGTTTATTTTGTAGAGACCATCAGAAAGAATTCTAAAACCAAAGAAGGTTTTATTTTTATATATGCTAATTCTTTTATTTTCAAACTTTAAAGAATAGCCTTGAAGATTAAGTTTAGAAATGGAAATGAGATTTCTAGAAATTGAAGGTACATAAAGTATCTCCAATAAATCTAAATACATTCCAGTATCAAGAAATAAATAAAAAGTTTCAACAGCAGAAACAGGAACTTTGACACCATTTCCTAAGACAATGAAATTTTTATTTTTGTTTAACATCTGGGTTGTAAGGAATCCCTGCATCGATTTAGAAACATGAATGTTAGAGCCTGAATCGAACCACCAAGTATTAGAAGGTACTTCAATTAAATTTGATTCAAAACAAAACATAAGCCAAAGGCTCACCTTTCTTTTCAAACAAAGCCTTTCTTTTATAACAATCCTTCTTAAAGTGTCCTACTTTTTTACAAAAGTGATACTTTATATTGCTTCCTTCTTTTGAGTCCCTGTACTAGAATGGGGCTCCTTTTCCTTTGATGATCCAGCCTTAATTCTCTATCTTTTTTTTCTTCTTTCCTTTACCACCATAACTCGTTAAATTTATTGAATAAATTTCTTATTGTTTGAGTCTTGCCTCCTCTTGAATCAACATGCTTTCCAATTTATTAACATTCCATTTATCTTTGATAGTATTGTAATAAATTTGAAAAGATCCGTACTGAGGAGGAAGAGAATTCATTATAAACTGAAGAAGGAAAGATTCATTCGCATCCATACCAAGGGCTTTAAGTTTTGCAGCCAAATTGGTCATCTCAAGAATGTGTTCATGCATTCCTTGAATACCATCAAACTTCATGGTAGTAAGTTTTGCCATCAGTGTTCCAGCAAGAGACTTATCCACAGATCGGAAACGGTTTTTAATAGTTTTTAGTAAGTCCTTAGCGTTTTCAGTTTCAGGAAGTGTAAATTTAATATTATTCGATTTTTTTCATACTCTAAAATAAGATTTTTCCTCATAACTGCTTGAATCAATAATAGCAGCAGGCTTATTTGATTGTAATGCAATATCAAGATTCAGTACACCAAGATGAAATTGGATTTGCTCAAGCCAGTCGAAAAAATTAGTTCCATTGAATATCAAAACAGAAGAAGTATGAGAATGTAGCGAAATTGTAACAGATACTGCAATAAATTAACATGCTCAATATTAATACTTTGAATTAAAAATAGGAGGAATATAAAACATAAACAGTGTCATTATAATCTACCTTTGGGTGTAATTATAACACACTAATTAACTATTATAGTGATTCTCAGTCACTTACAGAAATAATTAATAATGTTTTAAAATTTAAATAAGTCTGTTATCTTTGGGCATCCAGGATCCTATTTGAAATAATGAATACTTATTAATCATCCTATTCAATTAATCAATTACGTAGAAGTTGGTACACCTTTGGGTCTACCATAATATCTACTGATTGAGAAATTGTAACACTTTAAATTTGTAAAGTAATTAAATTAATATCTGGGATAACTATATCAATTTTTCATTTAATGATTTAATATCTACAAAATCATTTAGTCGGGCCACTTTAGCAGCTACCAGACTACATCACTACATAGATATTCAATCACAATTACTTTGTACAATAATATCTGCACAAATCTAAACACATAGCATATAATCATAATAAATTTAAATTTTATATCGTGTAAGTAAATAATTACATTGCAGATAATATATATAACACAATAATTTTACAATTACTTTCATATATAACACAATATATAATAAACAAAAATATATATTATATTATATTAATATATCATATTAATTTTGTTTTACGTTAATACAAAATAAATATATAATTATATATATTATTTCATTTTCATTTTACCTTATATATATATGATAAATATTATATAATTTCATATATATCTTTCCCCTGTTCATCTTCTTCCTTCTGTTTATAATCGGCGCCAGAAAAAAGTAAACAACCGGTGCCGCTCCCTCTGCCGCTGCCAACCATCACCATTAATCGGATTCATTCAACGCCTATTCAGTGGACAATGGACCGATTACATCCAACGGCAACCGGTTTCAAATATCGGCAACCGACAACACTTTTGCGTCAAATTTTGGCGCAAAAATCCAGTAACCGTTCATGTTGGCCGGTAACAAAAAGACTAAAACAGGGTGGCCGATAATGGATTCGGTGGAAAGAGAGCAGAGAGGCGCCGAACTACGGCGGCAAGTTATGCCATACAGGCCACCATGAATTGAGAAACAATTAGTTTGGCGCCACTGCAATATCTGCCTCTGTTCACCAAAACTCTTTTTTTTTTTTTATTAAACGATGAAAGACATAAAGCATCGCCGATGATAAACAGCGTCTCACGCCACTGACTGGCTTCAACCGTCACCGATTCAACAAACCGATTGCTAACGGCGACAATTAAATTTAATTATCGGCAACCGATGGTGCCGAAGGAAGTTGAAACAGTTGAAAGAAAAAAAGAGGAAAGTAGAAATGAACAATAGCCGACACGGCAGACAGAAGCCATGAATGGAAATTAGTATTGGTTCAGGAATTCTTTTACCACTTTTTTTTTTTAGAAAACAGAATTTTGAATCCACGTACAAACATCATGATAATGATATAATCCGAAGAAAATACGATAATTAGAACCATGGCTCTGATACCACATGTTAGAAACTTTAGTGAGATAATACTATAATTTATAGGATCTTTATTATCATATTTCTCCATCCATCAATCATATATAAAGAATAAATATACGTACCTGGATCCATGATCATTAAACTTTTATATCCAACTGCAATAGTTCTTGTCTCGAAGAATCGGGAGATGATTTCTCTCTCTTCACCTTATAACTTGTGAAATGTTATACAAGTTTTTATGTGTCCCTCAAATGATGGCTAAGGACGTCCTTTTATAGAGGGAGAGAGGACCATTCTCAAATTACCAAAATGTCCCTCCTTTCGCCCAAGTGATGCGTCTTGAATAGACATAACTGTTGAGAAGTGATATCCTTTCGCTCAACGGGTATGTCTCAAAGAGACATATCTATTCAACAAAGGACACATCATTTGAGAAGTAATATATCCTTTCTATCAAATGATACATCTTGAACAGGCGTGTCTTTTAGAAAATTTCTCTTTACTATTATATATATAAACTTGTATGATTATTTAATTAATTCAATAAATCAATCATTCATATGTCTCGTCATATGGGACATATTTCTAACAATTTTGGCCCCGTCAATGATAATTATAAGTATTACTACCTATCTCGGGGTGCAAAAGAAAGTTAAGCCTTAAATTGTGTGGACTAAACACAATCTAGCCACCTCAGGGTGTAAGATGACGTTAGGCTTTTGATTGTATAGACCAAATACAATTCGAATTTTGATCGACAGTTCCTTTAGTTAGTAAGGCTTATTGACCATAATCCCTATAAAAAAATAAGAAAATGAAGTTTTCAGCATGATTTGAAAGAAAGAAAAAGAAAAGATTAAGACAAGAAAACATAAAGAAATTTATATTAGTATTTTGACCATGTTTTAAATTATCATATTTCATGATGATCTCTGTTCCTACTATTTATGCTTTAAATGAAATGAATGCATGATCTTTACTACATATTATACATTATTGAGCATTGGGTCACTCCCTTACTATTTTACTAACCCTTCAGATGATCCACAAGAGTTCTTACCTGATGAGTAGGAGTGAAGAACGAAAGATGTAGTATATGTTTCTAAGGACAATAGTTTACTAGCATGTGTTGTATTTAGTTTTATTTTATGGATGACTTTGGATGTAAACGTTTAAGAGAAAAGAAAGAGAGATATGATATAAGGTATCTGGATGAATTTTGTAAATTGTTTATAAACATATGATAACTTTATTTCAGTTGACAATTGTTGTGTATTGCTTTCGTGAAATTATACATGATTGATTTTAGCAGGATCTCTTCTTAATATGAAGTTGACATCATATTGTGGTGGAATTGATGTCAGAGCCACTCATAGAGTGGCGATATATTTAGATCTTGTGTATATTAAGAGAATTATACTCAAGTAGATATAGAAAATATTCACGTTCTTTCATGATATTAATAAATAAAAAATATATATATACGATATGAATAAGGTTGATAACGAGTTAGAATGTGAGACGTCACATTCTATTTCCTTATATAGATGCTCCACATTGTATATCTTAATTTTTTGTAATGAAACCAGATGGACCATTGTGATCATTGTTGCTGACGCTCATGCATACCCATCGAGTTTTCCTTCTCTTTCTCTTTTATTTTTTTTCGGTTTGCCAACTAAGTGTTATTGCCATCATCCCCGGACTTATTTTGGATGCATTAGCCCAACCGTGCTCATTCCCTCGAAGGATATCACAGCACTTTGATTCTGCACGGTGGTGCTCTTTCTATGAGTGGGACATCGTCGCACTTCTATGGGTGAGCCTCATTAGGGCCAACTGGGTTTCGTGGCCATAGCCGTCGAGCTATAGCAAAGTTGTGGGCCATTGTCCGCATGCAACCATTGGCGCTCGACCGTGTTAGAGGATATCGTAGCTTTCATGCACCTGACCCTAATCTATCCACCCTTTGGAGGGAGTTGTCACACACATGCCCAAGGAAGCCCCGTAAAGTTTTGTATTCAACCACGTATGGGCCGCTCAGTGATAGGATCGAGGTTCTTTTTTAGACCATGTAGATCAAGTTACAAGCAAACGAGTGTTCACCTAACTTAGTGGCAATCTAAGTCATTTGATTTTATGAAATGATAAGCAAGCACTCATATGAACAATCAAGAATGAATTAATAACCATTTTATTAATTGAAACTTGATACATCTTACAAGTATTTCGGATGATGTATGCTAACCTTACCTGGGCTTGGTAGATACTGACTGATAATACTTTTTAAGGTGAGAGGCATTCCATATTATTGGGACTAGTTTGTCGACCTGTGAGCACACCTTGTACGCACCGTTTTGGAGGATGGCTGAGACGATGAATGGTACCTCCCAATTTGGAAAGAGCTTATTCTTGTTGGCATTCTTACCCGTTAACTCTATGCTCCGCAGGATAGGTTTTTTCACCTCGAATTGGTATACCTTCACCTTCTTGTTGTAATATCGTGTGATTCGTTACTGGTAGGCTGTCATTTGTAGGCACGCCATATCTCGATGCTCTTCGAGTAGGTCAAGGTGCTCTCTAAGCCTTTGGAAGTTATTAAGCGAGCTAAAAAATTTGACCCGGAGGCTGGGCAACCCTACTTTTACTGGATGACTGCTTCAATCCCGTAGTACAGATTGAAGGGTGTTTTGCATGTCGGCTCTCTCAGTATCGTCCTGCATGACCACAGCACAGATGGAAATTCATCTGCCAAAAAGCCCCCAACATCTTAGTTTTCAACCCATGTAGCAACATGCAATTTATCACTTCCATTTGCCCGTTGGGTTGTGGGTAAGATTTTTGCCCCAATATGTGATTCACAAAGACCGATGTGTACCTCACCCAATGTGTAATCAGTCTATTCTGGCATGAGACACCTCATGTAGGGGGTCGAGCACCTGTGGCAATACAACCTCCCATCCACAATGGTGGACTATCCTACTATCTTCTTTATACGCTTGGCTTCCCCCGAGTCATCCGACAGGATGCTGTTGATCAAGAAGCTTCTATATGGGGTCATCTAGTTATCATCGCTGGCCGCCTACATTACTTTGCGCTCAAGATCATCTATGCTTGGAGAGGTAAGGACCTCCTACATGTCCCGAATGTACCACTCTATGTTCATGGTTGTCACCGCCTTTACCAACTAATCCGCCTTTCGTTTCCTTCCAATCAGAATGTGCATTTGTTCAATCTTGTCAAACACTTGGATCAGGCGCCTTACTCTAGTGAGGTACCTCGTGAGCAGAGGATTCGATGTCTCATAGTTCCTACGTACCTGGTCAACGATCAATTCTAAATCACTGTAGACGAATAGGTTTTTGGCACTAAGCATTCCTTTGCTAATCGAAGCCCAGCGAGTAGCGCCTTATAATCGGCGACATTGTTATCGGCCAGGAATCCGAGGGTCATTGAGTTCCTCATCTCTAACCCATCCGAAGTCCTCAAGACTACTCTGGCTCTACTACCCACTTAAATTGATGATTGATCAATGTGTAGAGTCCAGGCTGGAGTTTCTTGATGGTTGGTGTCTTTGGAGAGATTGAGGGAGTCCGAAACTGGAGTTGTCATTTCAACAATGAACTCCGCGAGGGCTTGGCCCTTCATGGCTAGCCGTAATCGAAACTCCATGTCAAACTCGTCCAATTTGATGGCTCATTTGATCAGCCGTCCAAATCTATCAGGTTTTTGTAAAATTTCTTTCATTGGTTGATTCATTAGGACAATAATCTTGTGCACCTAGAAGTATGGGTGCAGCTTCTTGGTAGAGTAGACATGTACTAGAGTGATCCTCTTGGCATGTGAGTAATGGTTTTCGGGGTCTATAAGGATCTTACTAACATTGTACATTGACCGTTGTACGCCAGAATGTTACTGAATAAGGACCAAATTTAACATTGTGTTTGAAACTATAAGGTACAAATACGGCTCCTCGCCTTCTCTGAGCGAAGTCAAGAGAGGGGGGATTAGAAAGATACTCCTTTAGTTCTCGGAAGGTAGCTTCGTAGTCGGCCGTCCACTGGAAGCCGGTCGCCTTGGTCCCCCTCAATATTTTGAAGAAAGGCAGGTACTTCTCTACAAATGTTACCAGAAACTGAGAGAGTGTTGCGAGTCTTCCGGTGAGCTTCTAAACCTCCTTCACAGTCTGAGATGGGCTCATATCGAGGACGGCATTTATCTTCTTAGGGTTCGCCTCAATCCTACCCTGTAAGACAATGAAGCCCAAGAATTTCCCTAAGATCACACCAAATGCACACTTGGCAGGATTCAACTTCATCTGGTTTATCCTGAGGACTCTGAAGGCCTCGCCCAGGTCGGGAATATGGTCGTTAGTGACCCTATTTTTGATGAGCATGTCATCTACATATATCTCCATATTTCAACCGATTTGAGTTTTGAACATCTTGTTCACAAGCCGCTAGTGGGTCCCTCCAATATTCATCAGATTGAAGGACATAACCTTATAGTAGTACGTCTCCTAGTCAGTCATGAAAAAAATATACTCTTCCTCATCTGGACTCATCCTGATCCAATTATATCTTTAGTAGGCATCCGTGAAGCTTACTAGCTCGTGGTCGGATGTGGAGTCCACCAGCAAGTTGATTCTTGGTAATAGGAAACTATCATTAGGACAGGCCTTGTTCATGTTGGTAAAGTCGACTCACATCCGCCACCTCTCATTACTTTTCTTGACGACGACCACATTTGACGGCCAATTTGGGTATTGGACCTCCTTGATGAACCCTGCGTCAAGTAGCTTTTTTATTTCAACGTAGATGACGATTAATTTTTCGACGGAGTGGTTCATACTCTTTTACCATATATACTATATAGGTTTATAACTGGGATCGAAATTCAACTTGTGGACCATTATTCCAATCAGTATTTCTGACATGTCAGCAGGCGTCCAAGGAAGGACGTCTGCATTTTACCAAAGTAAGGTTATCAATTGGTCCCGTAGGGGGCCCATCAAGGAACTCCCAATTTGCATATATTTCTTGGGCTCGCTGTGGTCCAAGGAAACTTGGTCGGTGAATTTGCCGGATTTGGCCTGTAACAATGTGGTCTCATCACGGAAGTCAATGTCTTTGATTGTCCGGTTGGGGGTCGCTTGAGCAACCTGAGACAAGTAGTATATCTAGCCGGTCACTTAGTCACCTAGGATCTCCCCGATATCGCACGGAGTCAGAAAGTTCATCTTCACTATGGGATCAATGTCACTGCCTCGAATGCGGTTACATATGGTCATCCCAAGATGACATTATAGACTACTAGGAGGTCTACTACTAAAAATGTGAGCATCTTAGAGGCCATCCCAAGGTAAGCCCCCAACGTGATGTCTAGCTAGATGGCACCCTACCCAGGTACCGGCTGGTTATCCAGCAAGTATAGGGGTCATTCGGTTGATTTCATTTGACTTTTCTTTAGTCAAAGTTTAAAATACGCATCGATGTAGAGTAAATTTTAAAAACTTTCATTATATATAAAGATTTGTTTTTATTGGTAGTTAACTGTACTATCTGAAATGAGTGCGAATACAACTAGATGGTAGAAATGGGAAGTTATTACATATATCATATCGCTGTCAGTAAAACTAATGACATCATTCTTAACTCCTACCCTTGTCTTTTTACTGCTAGAAGCTATCTCCGGGGGGTCTTGGGCGTTGCTCTCGGCTGGCCTACTCTAAGTTACCTTCAAATTTTCATGAACCAATTTGATCTTCTTGGACATTTCTTTGATAATGTCTGGTCCTAAAAGTCGTATATATCCTATTCCTTCCCAGTGGATTAGAGATTGACATTTCCTCCCATACAGAGTTTCAAATAGAACCATTCCGATACTTGATTGATAACTATTGTTATAAGCAAATACAGTTAACGTCAAATAATCATCCGAGTTGCCTCCCATTTCCAGGACTAAAGCTCTCGATATGTCCCCCAAATTTTGAATAGTCCATTCAGATTATCCGTCTGTCTGTAGATGAAAAGCAGTACTAAATTTCAATTCCGTTGCCAACTCCCATTATAAGCTTTCCCAAAATTTAGAGGCAAATCACGGATCTCTATCCGATACAATAGATGGAGGGACACCATGTAATTTAACAATTTCATTGATATAAATCTGAGCTAGCCGATCCCATAAGTAAGTTGTTAGGATAGCCAAGAAGTGTGCTGACTTCGTGAGCCTATCAACAATTACCCAAACAGCATCATGATTCTTGGATGTTCTCGACAACTCCATTACAAAATCCATTGCTATATCTTCCCATTTTCAACTTGTTATCGGCAATGGTTGTAGTAGTCTCGATGGCTTCCTTCTTTTCGCTTTGAGTTGTTGCCAAATTAGGCACCTCCCGACATAGCTCACAATTTCCTTCTTCATATTTTTCCACCAAAACATCCTCCCCATATCTTGGTACATTTTATTAATTTTTGGATGAATGGTGTACTGGGATCGATGGTGTAAGGATCGAGATCTGATAATTCAGTAAGATAAAATTAATTTATATCAAATTAAGATCAATGAATGATAAAAACTCAGAAGTTAGTAATTTACACCAAAATACGATAAAAATTTATTTGATAAAATTAACTTTAATTCCAGCTAATAAAAAATAAAACCAATAATAAAAAATTAATTCGGTTAACAAATTCTCAATCGCTAGAAATAAATAAATTTTGATTAATAATAAGATAACTCGATCACCGAATTTGCACCCGACTAACAACCGAACTTGGCCCAATTGATTAAATATAACTTAAATCAAATAAGAATTAAGTCGTCAGACTCAGTTTGTAGCCGAACAAGTTTTAGTTGATCAAATTGGTGTTCCGGTTAACCCGAAAGCTGCCGAACCATCTGAACAACAACATAACTAAAATTTATAATTAACGTCATAATTAAAGGGATCCGGTAGCAGCTATAATAAAAATTTTATACACTTAAAAAAATTGGTAAAAGTACGAAATTAGAAAGGGATCAGCTAATATATAAAAATTTAGCCAATTTTATTACACCCTTAATAATTAAATTTTAATTGATTATTGAGTGACACATGTCATCTCTTCAATGGTCCAACAGTTAAAAAAATTTAGAAAAATGAAGGCTTTAGTGGGGCAACAAGGGAAGAAGGCCACGGCAAGACACACACACTCACACACCCTCCATGTTTTCCCTCTAATAATAATAAAGGAAAATAATTTTTGCATGACTAAATTTGGGGGACACATGTCACTCAAGAAGGCTTAACATGTATCTAAATAACCGTCCGTATAAATCCAACAAGTGGCAAAACAAAGGGGCAGCACATCAACTTGTATGCAATCTGATTCAGCTTATGGCAGCAGGAGCTTTTAACACTAATCTAGTTGATTTGTACTTAATTATCTATTTTACTAATTTAGTATGAACCAGTTAAAAAATAAATAATAAATCGACCATATATGTTATGTTAAATTAGTAAACAAGTTATATATCATGTAAATTGGTTGACCATTATAAGAACTGGATGTTAAATATTAGAAATAAACCGATTTCTAATGAACCGGCTAATTTGGCAAGTGAACCGATTTATATATAATTCTTTAAAATGATGAACCGGCCATTTATTATATGGATAATGCTGAACCGACTCACGTGGTATAACCGACAAAATATTATAAAAATCCGAACCAACCCATAAACCAAATTTGTGATCAAACTGGCTAAAGAGATAAAATGAAACCGAATCGATTAGTGCACTGATAAATTATGAAATTTATGGACCGAAAATCAAATAATATATTATCTAAAACTAGGTCCAGCACATGTTAAAATGTATATGAACTTATATTATACATTGATATGATTTTATTATGGACATATACAATATACTTTATCGTGATTTTGTTATAAACATATATGATACGTTCTGCATGAGTGAAAACTGATATGACACAAAAAAAATATAATTTTTTTCTAAGATGAGAAAATTAAGAAAAAGAAGTAAAAATATGAATGAGGGTTTCTACTATGAAATTTTAAGAAGTAAGAAAACTGAACCAAAGATATTTATTTCAGCGGATGGTATCCCCTGGTATGCCTTAGGATGTTATAGTGTAGATTGTTATCTGAATAAATATCGTTGTGTAATTTTAACCCCGTCTACCGTGAGATAACAAATAGTACCATCATATCTTCGGGATATAAATAAGAAAGATAAGGCATTTAATTTGTGTAGATTGAATACAATCCATCCTTCTTCGGGATCTAAATAAGAAAAAAAGTATCAATGTGTTATACGATTTTGGCCTTTGATTGTGTGGAGTAATACAATCCAAATATTAATCAAATATTCTATTAGTTGGTAAGCCATACTAGTTCTAATTCCTCAAGATGTGTAAGGTAAGAATGTGTTGGTAAATAATAAGAATTAAATATAAGAAAAAGAAAAGCCAATTATGTCACAAAAATATTTTAAATATATATATATATTTCCATGCATCACGACTCCTATTACTCTATATGATATCCTTAACTATTATATTTTTATTTAGTATTTGCTCACTCTCTTACTATTTTCTTTCTCTTTAGATACTTCGCATTAGTTCAAACCTGGTAAATAAAAGTAAAGAAGAACCATTAAGTATGTGGTAATCAGTAATGATGTAACTAATTTAGTTTAACTGATGATGTAAGAACTTGTAAATTTATAAACATCCCAAAAATATAAATTTTAGTATTGATAGTTTAGAAATATGTTCGTAAATTTCTTTTGATTTCGGTGTAATTTTTCTAAGATGAGTTTGAAATTTTAGCTGGCATCTTTCCTTATCACAAATTGCACTCATATTATTATTGAATGAATATTAGAGTCATTAATGATTGGCATTATTTGAAATCCTATGTATTATGATTAGTGTGATTTGCAAATTATTAAGGTAGGCACACATTCCCTATGATTAAGATAAATATAAAAATACGGAACATGACAGATGGGCCTCATTCATAATTTCCTCCGTTAATTCCTAATCATTAGGCACACAAAGCCTATCTTGGAATCTTAAGACTCCGTCAGCACAAATATTAAAATTAGCCCGGGAGTCCCGAGTCATTAATTCCTCCTTTCATCTAATTTAGGTTAGATGAAAGCATACTAATATCTACTTATTCTAAGGCCAACGCTAGAATTGACACTAGTTTTCTTGTTACCACTATCAAATTCAGCCTTAATTGTCCAAACTTGTCGAAGCTTTTGCATAAAATTAATCAATTATAAAATATCTCTTTCTCTGGTACCACTGTCATGGATCGCCTTCTCATCACTTATATCTGTGAATACTTATGTCAAATAATATACATGTATAAATAACATATATATAGTACACACATGTTCCATATTATTGCCACATCCATAAGTAGCGCCAACACTATATGCATAAAATTCAATGTCAGATTTTCATAGATACTTACTAAGAACCAAAATTCATTACCATGAAATTCGCGGAAGTATAACTAATTACCATAATAATAAACTTGCAGAAGCATAAAGTCATGTTTATTGTATTACAAAATCCATTACATACTCTCATACATTCACTACATTTTATCAAAATACAGTAAACATCTCAACCTAAATCACTCCAGTCTTTACTTCTACTCATCTGATATAAACTCCTAATCACCGTCTGAAGGGTTAGAAAATAGCAAATGAGTGAGTCAAATACTCAATAAGGTACAAATAAATAAAGACATACATGTTTATACTTAAAATAAACATATACGGATATCAGATGAATATGATTCATATAAAACGTATATGTACTTTAACTTTTCTTTTTTGAGTTTTAATTATCGTTTGTTTTTAGAGATTGGGGTTAATAGGCCTTATTAGCTAATGAAGCGGTCAATCGAGGAAAGGATTGTGTATAGTTCCACATAATCTAAGGTACAGATCCACGCAATTCAACACCCCGTGGTGAGTAGTATATTTTTAACCGAGTATACAGGGTCAAATAATAAAAATACCACCAAAAGTACCCCCACGGCTGAGGGACAATCCTCGAGTTTTTATTGTAATATCCTAAGACATGCCAAAAACAATCACCCGCTGAAATTGATTCGGCGGACGGCTGGTGGCCAAAGTTGCTGTGAAGCTGGCAGCTTTCACACTTCTTTACAAACTCGAGTGCATTCTTTTTCATCAAGGGCCAATAGTATCCTTGCCGCATGATCTTGAATGATAAGTTTTTGCCACTAATATGCAATCCGTAAATCCTAAGGTGCACTTCGCCCAAGGCGTAGTCAACCTTTTCAGGGATTAGGCACTGAAGGTACGGAGTCGAGTAGCCGTAGCGATACAACCGCCTATCGACTATGGTGTACCAGCCGACCGTTCTCTTTATTCGCCTAGCCTCCTTTGTGTCTTTTGACAACGCTTCGTCCGCTAGGTACCTCAGGTAGGGTGTCATCTAGTTTTCCATCCCAGAGATTTGCATTGCCTCCTATTTCTCTATACTGAGAGCATTCAGGACCTCCCTCATATCTCTCGAGTACTGTTCTGGATTTTCGACCGCCGCTACTCTGGCCAACTAATCAGCCTTCCAGTTTTCAGTTATGGGGACATGGACCAGGGTTAGCTTATCGAAGCTGCAAGTGGCCTCCATTGCCTTGGTCAAGTACTTGACCATGTGTAGGTCATTCGCCTCGAAGTTTCCATTAACCTGGTTAATGATTAGCTCGGAGTCGTTGTAAATAGCCAGTTGTTTGGCTGAGCACTCTTTCGCTAACCTTAACAGAACTAACAGGGCTTCATAATCAGAAACGTTGTTGGTGATCGAAAAATCGAGTCTAAGGGAGTATTTCACCTCAAACCCGTCAGAGGTCGTGAGGACCACCTTGGCTCCACTGCTTATGTCCGTAGATAATCCATTTACGTAAAGTACCCATTTTGGAGCTTCCACGTGCTGTTCCGCGTTCTCTGGGAGTTGCTCTTCAAGAATTGGGGTCATGGTTTCGACAATGAAGTCTGCCAGAGCCTGTGCTTTTATGGCAAGCCTGGGTCGAAACTCGAAGTCAAACTCACCCAATTTGATAGCCCACTTTACCAACTGTCCAAAAATATCAAGTTTCTGGATAATGCTCTTTAGAGGCTGGTCGGTGAGAATTATGACACGGTGTGCCTGAAAGTAGTGCATTAGTTTTCGTGCGAAGAATATGAGAGCTAAGGCCAACTTTTCTGTGTGCAGGTAGCGCGTCTCCAGGCCGGTCAGTGTTTTGCTCACGTAGTAGATCGGTTGTTGGGTATCGAAGTCCTGCGTACGAGGACGGAACTGAAGGATACCTCAGACTCTACCAGGTAGAGGTATAGTTCCTCTTCGACCTTGGACAACATTAGCAACGATGAGCTAGCTAGATATTGTTTCAACTCATTGAAGGCCGCCTGGCAATCTACGGTCCATTGGAACCCGTTTGATCTTTTTCCCTTAGAGCCCTGAAAAATGGATGATACTTATCACCAGACTTTGCTAGGAAGCGGGATAAGGCTGCCAATCATCCATCAGTCACTTGACATTCTTGATCCATCGTGGGGGAGCCATATCCGCGAGGACCTTGATTTTCTCTGGGTTTACCTCGATCCTTCATTGGGAGACGATGAAACCCAAGAATTTTCTCGATGCTACCTCGAATATGCACTTAGCCGGATTCAGCTTCATTTGATACTCACGGAGCACCTCAAACAATTTTACCAGATCGCGGATATGGTCACCAGTGGTTCTGCTCTTTACGAGCACGTCGTTAAATAAACTTTCATATTGCGGCCGATCTGTTTCTCAAACATTTTATTTATCAGTCGTTGGTAGGTGGCTCTTGCGTTCTTCAGTCCAAAGGGCATTACATTATAGCAGTAATTCTCCCAATCCGTCATAAACGCGATATGCTCTTCGTCCTCCAACCTCATCCAAATCTAGTTATAGCCCGAATAGGCATCCATGAAGCTTAACAACTAATATCCGGACGTCAAATCTATCAGTAGATCAATCCTAGGTAAAGAAAAACTGTCTTTGAGGCAGGTTTTATTAACGTTGGTAAAATCGACACACATTCGCCACTTTCCGCTGCTCTTCTTTACCAGGACTACGTTGGAAAGCCAGTCGGGATACTCCACTTCTCTGATGAATCCAGCGTCCAACAGTTTCTTTACTTCCTCCCGGATAGCGACCAACTTTTCTACAGAGTGATTTCTCCACTTCTGCTTGACGGGCTGTCGGTCCGGGTCAAGGCTCAACTTGTGGACAATTACCCAGGCCGGAATCCCAAGCATGTCAATGAGAGTCCATGTGAAGATGTCAGCGTTCTGTTGCAGGAATGTAATCAGCTCGTTGCGCAGTGCACCGGTGAGTGAGCCGCCGATCCGTACGTATTTTTCTGGATCCTCCAGATTCAGTGGGATTAGGTCGGTTGCCTCACCAGACTGCGCCTACTGCAAGGTCGTTTCGTCTCGATGGTCAAGTACTCCCACTGCTCTAGTGCAATCATTAGGAGTAATTTGGGACATGTAGCATGTCCGTCCAGTGACTTGACTTCGCCCACACTATGTAGCGTTGAAATATCATTTTGAAGTGTGGTATTGAAGTGACGGCCCCGAACGTTATTAGGCACGGCCAGCCCAATATAGCATTGTATACAGAGGGCAAGTCGACTACAAAGAAGGTAAGTGTACGACTTGTCATTTTCGGGTATGTTCCTAGGGTGACTTCTAATCGGATCGTTCATTGGACGAGCACTGGTTCGTTGTCAAGGCCGTACAACGGGCCTTCGACAGGTGTTAATTGATTCTTTTTCAAACCAAGTTTTAAAAACGCATCGAGATAGAGCAAATCGTGAAAACTCTCATTGTCAACGAATACTTGTTTCAGCTGGTAATCGACGCTACCGTCGGAAACGAGTGTAGATATAACAATGGGGTCTGCATAGAAAAACTACATGTGCCAGGTCACTGTCACTAAAACTAATGACGGTGTCAGTAGTGCATTGTTTCTTCCTCCTAGTTTGCTACTCCTTGTTATCGGTCGAGTTCTTGATCAGCCGGGTGGTGATCATGTTGACCACTTCTACCGCAACCCGGTTTCGTAAAGGGGAACACCCCGGTCCTTCTCCTCCCGTCATGCGAGAGCTCTAACCAAGGTCTTTAACGAACCTGGTGAGATGACCCCTTCTGATCAGCTCTTCAATCTCCCGCTGGAGGGTCATGCAGTCCTCTGTGGAGTTCCCGAAAGATTGATGAAATTGCAGTACTTGGACGGATTTCCTCCCTCCGCCTTCTTAAGTGGTTTTGGCCAGTTAAGAAACTTCTCCCCAAGAATCTACATGGGAACGTTTGAACGCGTATCAGTCAAGGGCGTTAGATTGATGGGTCCGTAGTCTTTGCGCTTTGATGGTCAGATCCTGTGGTGCTTTCGGCGGGAGTGATTGCCACGGTTGTGTTTCGTCTTTCCTTCAGTTAGAAAAAAGCGAGGCTATTCAGTCCTATCGGGACGTTTAGCCTCGTTAGCCTCCTCCGCTACCGCGTAGGCCCTGGTGATAGACTCCACTTTCCAAAATGTCTGCAGGTTCTCATGTGCCAAGTGCCTAAAGAAGTCCCCATGCGCCAGCGCCAAGATAAAACTGCCTAATTTCATTTCCTCCGTGAGTTGAGGGATCCGCCTAGCTTTTGTTACGAAACGATCCAGAAACTTCCGTGGGTTCTCCCCATGCTTCTGCTTGATGTGCGACAAATGCCAAAACTGTTTTTCCTCCTTACGGCTGGAGGCATACTGTGACAAGAAAAGATTTGTAAGCTCCTTAAAATTTTAGATTAAACCCAAGGGGAGATGATGGAAACAGATGGGCACGTCTCCTTTTAAGGTGAGCAGGAAGAAGTGGCACGTGGCTGCATCCTCCAGCCCCTGTAGACCCAAATGGGTACGAAAGTGGGCGAGATGATTAACGGGATCAGCACTCCCATCGTACGAGTCAAGGGCTGGCATTTTAAATTTTGCCAGCATGGGACGGTTTAAGATCTCCGCTGTGAAAGGAGATATGTCGATATTGGCTGTGTGCTCATCGTCTTTAAAGACACGGTTCCATATCTTCTCTAGCCTCGGATCTGCTTGAACGACATTACCGGATCTTTTGGAGTTGAGATATGTCATCAACTCCGTTCTTTCTCTGGTATATTCAGTAGCCAGGCAGCTGCTATCATCAGTAGATCTAACAGCCCGGGAGGCTCCCTCCTGAGCCTGGGGCCTAGATTCTATGCAAGAATATCTGGGGTTCCTTCATTCTAGACTTTCCTTTGGGGTTGCGCTGATTCCCTACTTCTCACGCCTTAGACGGCTTTAAGCATGTCAGGACTCCAGTGCGCGAACGTTGGTTAGCCTTCTGGGCCTTCGGGCCAGAACTTTCTTTCTCTGGCCTCCTTGTCTAGATGCCGGTGTGGGGGCCTCCGTCGGTGTAACCCCCTACTGTGCTTGCTCCTGGTGGGAGTAGAGTATCTAAAGTATCCTGTTGGTTTTAGTATATGCTCCGCCAGGTTTTGAAAGAAAAGCACTGAAATCTCGCCGGCTACCCCATTGACCACGACACCAGTGGCGTGATCCTGGTCTGGCAAGGCCACATCTCTGGCTGGCTCGCTTGCTTGTACCCTTGTGTTCACCATTTTGATTGATGGTATTGGTTGAAAATGGCTTCGGGAAACGGCAGTTGGCTCTTTGTAAGTATTTTCCATTGATGGCGCCAATGATGCGTATCTAGATCCGACTTTAAACAGATTCGGATTGGATGAGACGTCTGTATCCGGCTCCATTCACCTAGTCCAAACCCTGCACACCACTATAACAAATAAGAGGTCAAGTGTCGGCAGGATATTATCCCACCGAAGACACCCAACGCTCAAATTAGCAATAAGCCTTCGAATTACGAGAAGGTAACTGAAAATGAGAGTTGAAATAGAGAGGGAGAGTCGGGTAGGAAGGAGTGTTCGCCTTTAGATGTAAGAGACGTTCTGGTAACTCGTCGAGAGCGCAGTTTCCCAACTCAATGTTCAAGGGGAACAAGCGGGAAGCTAAGTCCTATAAGCGTGGAAGCTTTGAACGACGAAGCTCGGGGAGTGAGTGAAGTCTCTAAAATCTGGAGGCTTGGTGTGGGATTATTGTAGTAAGTGATCGTGTGCTTAGGAGCGAGCGTCAGTATGCTCAGGGATTCTCTGTCGTACTTCTTTGTTGTTTTCTTTTTTGTTCTCCCCCAGAATGGAGACTCTGTGGGGTTATATAGATGGTGGGCAGGGCGACCTTCCTTGGTTAAGAAGATGCGATCCCTACATCGTGTTGGGTGGCCTTCCTTAAACAGGAAGTCGTGACTTGTGCATTCTGCTAGGATCGTTTCCTTTCTGATCGGGTAACGGTTCTCCAGATTATTTGTCTTTCTTTTGTACTTCTATTACCGTTAGAGTCCATTGTAGATAAGAAGAGAGAATCTTGCGTCTTCCTTATAGGAAAGGTGTCAAATCTGTTGATACCCTCTTTAGTGGAGATTGGCTTTAAGGAAGACGCGAAATCAGGAAAATGGACCGTTGCTTGTCATGTACGAAAACGTCTTCCAAATTGGGCCTGACTCATATAAGGTTTTTACCTTTTCTCAGTCTGCTACTACAGTGCTTCCGGTCAACAGAGATGTTGACTGTCTTGAAGGAGAGCGTTTGCCGCCTAGTTGGCTTTCCACACGGTCAACGCTCCAAACTAGCATCTGAGCTTTCTTGGATTTTGAGCCGTTTTTCTTATTGGACCTGCCTACTATGAGTTTACCTATTAATATTGTTTTTAAATCTTTAAGTAAAATTGTTATTCCAAATGTTATTCTAAATATGTTGAATTAAATAATTATAAGTTTAATTTGAAAACAAAAAAAAAATAAAATTGTTTATATAGATCAGTCTTATGAAAATAACGTTGCCATAAGAAAAGCTAGTGAACGAAATGTTTTGATATATATGAAAAATTCGAAATCATCACCATATGGGGGTGGTGGCGCAGTTGGCTAGCGCGTAGGTCTCATAGCTTCTGAGTAATCCTGAGGTCGAGAGTTCGAGCCTCTCTCACCCCAAATCTTTTTATTTTTTTTCCTCCATAATTTTTTCAGCGAGGATCCGATTTGGATCCGAAATATTATATCGGATGGGATCAATCTTCTGTCCAAACCTTCATCGTCGTCGTCGTCCTCCTTTCTCACCGTAAAGTTTCTCGATTAGTGTTTCTCCGGCAGGCCGGTTTAGATCCGACAGAAATAAATCGGATCGGACCGACGGACTTCCAAAAACCCCAAAGCTTTTTATTCTTTTTCTTTCCTAATTTATTCAGCGAGGATCCGATTTGGATCCGAAATATTATATCGGATCGGATCAATCTTCTGTCCGAACCTTCATCGTCGTCCTCCTCCTTTCTCACCGAAAACTTTCTCGATTAGTGTTTCTCCAGCAAGCCGGTTTAGATCCGACAGAAATAAATTGGAACGGATCGACCGACTTCAAAAAACCATCGATTCTCTCCGCCGTCTCGATAAATCCTAACATCTACGTCTCGCCTCCAAGCTCGATCACTCCGACAGCCTCTCTCCGGCACGTCATCAACATCATCATCCCCTCCCTTTCCACTCGGCGAAGAAGAAATGGCTCAGTTTTTCGCTGTGATGATAAGAGGAATAGAATCCCGATGAGGAAGAAACTGCCTAAGAAAGAGGGAAATGTTTACCCTTTATAACGATTAAAATTTATTTTTATACTAGTTAAAAACATAAAATTAAAAAAATCACACATCAAAATTTTTAATTTTAATTTTTAACCCTTATTATTTTTAATATAATCACAACCATTAGAAGTTCATCGGAGCAATGTCATGTGTCACACGGGTTGATTAGCAATGACAGCCACCGATGGAGGTGGCCGACCACCAACAGAGGGCAGTTGGCAGGGGATCAGCAACACTGACATGGATGTCGGCTAGTCGGACTGAGGCTGAAGGGGTGGTGGGCGGCCGGAGAGTGACGGAAAGCTTACGGTGGCACCAACGAAGGTTGCGGCTGCAAGCAAGAACAAAAATACCACATTCCCTTGAAATTTTAACTAAACAAGAGAAATTGTCCAACAGATGGGGAAAGGTTAGAATAAATAAAATTACATTTTCATACAACCAAAAAGCCCACGTTAGTATTTACAATTAGTTGCATATTTCTATGACTATATTTACAAGCCACTCTCTTGCTAATCAATTATATATCTTAATAACTAATTAAATTTAACACAAAAAATAACTATTAAATTAAAACATATATATATATATATAATAGGGATAGTAGAAATTGGCCGACCCAATAAAAACCTCACCAAATTCGGTGGCAAGCCCAGAAGGCATCAATCCTAGAAGCCTGTCAGCAATTCTGTTGACCGAAACAATGCCTCAACCTATCGAACAACCCAAGCTGGACACGGCCCACAGCATCATTTCCACAAGCTGAAGATCACCTACCTTAACCAATCGAAACCTCAAATATTGTCCTAAATTACGATCTCTCCAGCAATGGTAACTCCCAACTCAACATATCTCTCATAATGGCAACTCCAATATTTATCACGTACAGCATCTCTTCAATGAAAGAATCCTCGTCGACTGATCACGGTTACCTTAATCGGCGCTCATAATCCTCATGCCAGCCTACTAAATTTGCGCAAGGTGGCTGGCAACCAACATTGGCGCCCAAGTAAGGCAAAACTAACTCAGAAGCTACAAGAAGCTCTTAAAGCAGACTCCAAGGCCACACCTACATTTACGTTAATACTAGCCTCTAGACGCTGGCATCCACGCTCAAACAAGCCCCCCGAATGCTACTCTCAAGAGCTCTCAAGAGACTACAATCTGTCCGCAGAGCCTCCCGAGAATTCATTCACAACTCCCACCTCCTCGATGTCAAAACTGCTCCCCTCAAGTGCACCACTACAAAAACCGTTCCACGTCAAGTGCGACTCACTTTCTTGTATCATCATTCATACCCCGTTCTCTCTGCATCATTCCTCCTGTAAAAATGATTACTAACTTAAGTGTCCGAAGATAAATTAAAAAACGAGTTATCATTCCTCTGACTTCTTATATTTGAATTGTAGTACATAAGATCCTGACCAAGGAGTACGAAAACTAAACCTGCTTCAATCCAACCCGAAGACCAAGCGGTACCCTAGTCCGTCATGAACTCAGACTCAAGATGCATCAATATATATATAATAAAACTTACTTGGGATGGGATTTTAATATAATAATATTTTAAATATTATATTCTTTCATCTTTTTAACTATTGAGATTATTTTAAAAGTAACATAAAGTAAAATTTTAAATAATATTTTAATGTGTTAGTTTAAACTAAAAATAGATCTGAGAGATGGGAGAACTCAATAAACGAAGGGGGTATATACCGAAGAAATAAATATTAGAAGAAAGGGACTTGAAATTAATATAAAAAATTGGGAAATGAATACATCAGATACACTACCAAGGAGATGTTAATGAATTACAGGAACCAAGGAATTGGCTTCTTGTTTCTTGACATGATTTTTTTTCCTTTTTAAAAAAAAAAACAAAAAAACCCCACAAATGAGAAAGCATCGAGCTTGTTGGCACCCCAGCCACAGAAAAAACAGAGACAGAACCACTCCATGACCCAGAAGAAATACTCAAAGCCCACACGATCAAGCTTCCAAAACGCATATATATGGATATATATATATGTACTAACCCCTTTCCGTTTCATCTGCATCAAAAATGGCAAAGTCCTATGCCAGGTTGCCAGAACCCCGAGCACGGCCACCCATCCGTCCACGTCCACGCCCACGTTCATAGCCTCGGCCACCTCCTCGGCCTCTTTCATACCCAGAACCTGTCATCAGCACCGGCATATATTCATTAACACAAGGCTCGTGGTCAGCTGCTTAAATGGAGTATGGAAAACCTAGACGGCTAGAAATTCATAGTCCACTGAATTCCCATTCAATTTCACATACTAGAACTATTACAACAAGGGTTTTGTTTTGCAAATGCTATTAAAATAGACAACATAAGTTATACGAGATTGGATCTAGATAGACAGCATGGTGCAGGTAACTCTCTTTGAGCGCTGAATCTAAGATGGGTTGAACCAATGTTGGTCTATTGGATGCGGCTTAACTTGTATTATTCAAAGGATAATTCCACAACTTAACCTCATCACCACCATATCACACACAATAACTCTATCGTTGGATTAGGAGCAAAGGAAAAACATCCATTCCAATTTCAGCCACAACATATTGGCACACTTCTTATGATTTTTTGTGTTTTTTATAGGCAAATCTTCTTCCAATTTTTTTTTTTTTGGCACGAAGGGGGGGGGGGATTAAAGATGCAAGAATAGGCCTCAGAAATCACATTATTTGCAAACTGACTTTACTTTTCCTATAAAAATAGGTTCATCCCCAACGTAGCACTATGTAGGTCCATCATTAATTTAACGAACAAAAAGCAAACACCAATATCAATCAATGAATCCCTATTGCAGGTAATTAAGACGTTTTATTAGCAATAACTAATCCACACACTCACCGCGATAGCCCCAGCCCCTGCCTCGTCCTCCACTTCGGCCGCCCCAATTGGAATACCCACCATTCTCTAGTGAGAATAAATGACATGAAAAAAAAAAGAATGAATAATACCATAATGAATAAGGAAAACCTGGAAAACAGTAACTAAATGATACTGCAATCAGCAGTTCGTACCTTGGTAAGTTCCGTATCCAATGCTGCCCCAATCCTGCCATCGTCCTCGCCCTCTCCCTCTCCCTCTACCACGTCCACGACCATATGAATCTGCTTAAAGATAAAGGTGTGAAAAATTAAGGGTTCAAGAAGCTAATCAAAAAATAGCAACATGATGTTATATTACACAACTTTGTCTACAATGTCACCTTCATTGCCAGCATTGTAAGGTCCACGGAATTGCCTAGGTTGAGTCGGCTGCTGCTGATAATAGTACCGCTGCTTAGGCTGTTCAAAACGGGCTGGGGCTTGGTACCTTAAGAAGAAAATTTCACAGAAAGTCAGAAGGTACTCTACTACCCCCAAAAAAAAAAAAAAAAAAAAAAAAGTGGGAAGGGATGATTTTGCAAGCATAGCAAAGTTTAACAGCTAGAGAGGGGGTGATCGCATTTAACCGTATATGAAAATATTAATATCAGTATTGGTATTGGTTACAGTCATATCAGTGTCAGTCATAATCATATCGATATCGGATATATTGAAATCATAAAAAGTTTTAAAAATTGAAGCTAATAGGGTTATATTGATCTATATAATGCGATATATCACCAATATGTTAACATATCGTGAAATTATCACACTATTGGGGGACTTTGATACCGATATATATCAGCTCATATTGATATTTGCATCTATGCATTTAAAATTTCAGACGTGCAACTTATTCTTGGACACAGCAGCAGGAATTTATCACATATCCGTCTCACTAGAATAGCAAAAGGGAGCTTCGGCGAATGCAGAATTTTCATATTGCTGCCTTTCTATTAGCATCAAGTCAAATGTTTGTTCCACTATCGGACAGACAATGTGGAACTTAATTGCAATAATAATTTATTCAGTCCACACTCTCTCTACCTCACTCTAACAAATAATCACATAAAAAGTAGTTGAGAATGGAGATATTACCCTGGAGAGTTCTTGTTTAGCTCTTTGGTAGAAAGGGTGATTGTTATCATTGATACTTGGCGAGTCGTTTCCAAGCTAGAAAAGGTTAAAAATGAATCAGAAAATCATGTTACATATGATCATAAGATAATGTAAATGTATACCTAAAGAACCAGGACTCACGGGACAAGACCCTCTTCAATGGGCTCCCATACATCAGTTATGCTCACTGAACTGATGGCAATATCTTGATGCAACCGAGGGATTCTTTTCTGTTTAAGCATGCAAATATCAATGCTGTATGGCAATTTTACAAAATTTTTACAACAGGATCTCGAAAAATTACAGCAACAGAACACAGGGAACTGACCTTTATGATTTCTGCAATGGATACTGCCTTGCTGATTGCTTGTCCCATTGCTTTCAATACAATCTCCCTTGCATGTTTTTCCTAAGTAGAGTTACAAAAAGTCAATATAAAAGCAATATGCAGTTAATTATAAGAGAAGGATCGTCACGGATCAAAACTGACAAAACATCTGCAATTTCCTCTGACAAATGCCTAGTTCAATGATAAACTTGTGTATCAATTAGTTGACATCCCTTTTGGCATGCGGGGATGCAAGGAAAATGAATTTGAAGAGTGTTTCACTAACATTCCCATATGTGCATTTGGTGGATGTCCAAAATAGTGATGAAATTTGGCAATCAAAAACCACTATTCACCCATTCTCATAACAAATAAGGTAGTAGAAAGGAAAATGAAGAACGAAAATAGAAGTGGGTATTGCTGAACTGCAATAAATCATTACAGCACTTATATGCACATTCACTCGTGTTTTGGTCCACTTCTCAATTGAATCCCACAAACCAAACAGGTAGAAAGGGAGGCCAAAAGAAAACAAAATTTAGTCAATTGTTTTACATCCCAAAAGCAGCATATGAAAGAAAAAGCTAACATCCATACATTATAGTAATACAGAATAGTTAAATTTGGTAAAAGAACATGAAAAACTATAAAATCTAAATAAATAAGCAAACGAAGATTGATAGGAAAAGCATTTTGAGACCAAAATTTATATTTATCCCACTTATGAGCCCCCACCATCACGTGTGATTGATATCCAAATTAGTCCATGCCCATTTCCTTCTAGTTTAGACAAGATTGATTTTCTTCAATGTCCATAACACTATTAAAGATTGGATAGTGGAAATTTGTATCTCAGACTTGACATATCAAGTTCAGTGCAGGAATAGGAAATGTCAAAACTAGAAGTGAAGAACATAGCTTGCTAAAGTGCTAGATGGAGTTTCTATTACGTACATGTTCAATTCTGTGGATAGTAGAACTTACAATCAGCAATGCACTATGCCAACAAGACAAGGAACCAACTTGCCTAACCAATGCTCCAATCAAAAGTTCATATGCAGGTGCTTCTGAATCAAATAATTGGCTTGCAACGTATGCACAAAAGGAAAACACGACAGCAAACAGAAGTGGACCAATGCATAATGCTTCCTTTGCTGCAGACAGTGCGGATGGTTAGATACATGCAATCTCATCCTTACACTGCAGAAAGGAGGTTTCCATAACTTGAACATGTAAGGTCTAAGTTATAATGAAGATCTAGTCAACTGCACAAGGCTATCATGAGGGTCAAATGTACATAACCTTCCCTTTTATTGTAGAGAGGCTATTGCTATGGTTCAAAGTTCAAACCATTGACCACCGATAACAACTGAGAAATCTTAATTTTGTTTTAAACCTCACTAAAATCAACATAAATTCTAAATCATTTGAAGGATGATCTTTTTGTTTCTTTAAAGTAATATAGAAAACCCTTCAGTTCCTTGATGCAAAGGCAAATCCTGCTCCAGCTACCCAACACTTTATCAGAAAGAATTTTAATGTATGGGTCATGTAAACAATTAATAAAAAACCGCAAGATGCCAAAAAAGTTCTCCAGAACATACCAAAATACTAGTTTATTAGAACTCAAAATGGATTTGGAGCTATTATCATCATAAAACATGAGTCTAATGAGGAACCAAAAGATACACAACATAGAAAATTTTTAATTTATGGGAAAAAAGGACAGGCCATTTGTAGAAAATCAATATATAAACCATGTGGCTCAAAATCATGTTTGATTTTTCTTCCTAATGCAGCCAACAAAAACATAACCAATATTATGAAGTGCATGCCTAACTTAAGGAAAAGGGAAAACTCAACTCTCTCCTCTCAGAGAGAGACCTCATATGTCAACAGAAGAAGCATAAATATGCTTCCATCTGATATGTTAGTGGATTATGTCGTCTTTTAACTTGTCATGATGCCTAAATAAATACCTCCTGCCCCACAAACAATTCTGCATGAGGACGAAAATTTTGATAAACTAAATTTTGAAAAACTCTAATTTCTCTATGAAAGAACAAGAATTGACCCATAGTTTCATGGATAAATCCATGACTACACATCTGCAATGTCCAGGAAACTGTTACAGCAGATGAGTGCAGAACTATCAGGTCCACTAATGACTACAAAAGAGAACATAAACTTCAAAAGGATATAAAAAAAATGGAGGTCTTTTTCCACTAATATGTATTGGTGTATTATTCATGCATAACACGCTTTTTTAATTGCTGTATGTTACCCATAGAAAACTGCAGAGTACACACAACGAATAAAGAAAGAAAGTGTAATCTTCCCCTCATACCCTCAGAGGATTAGCATCATCACCATTAATCTCCAGGAACAAATCATGCACAAACAAATTTTAGTGTGGATGTGCATTTATCTCGTTTACAGAAGGGAAATAATTTCAAATTAGAAACCCATAAAAAATTATGAAATCAATAATTTTTAAAATAAGTTAATTTTTATAATTGTCAATGTACTATGCGATAACGGAACCGTATGAAAATACTAAACTTGTGCAAATTCATTTGTTTATTGGGATACATAAAAACTGACCATCTTTCCAGCATATCCCAACAGAGGGAATGAATGCAAATGTCCTAGAAAATTTTAAGTCAGATACATCGCTGTTATTTCAAGATTTTCAGCATCTACCATTTTCATTACTCCATATGCATTTCCATATATATTCGACCATAATTGTGCTCAATATACATTTCAGACAAATGCAATGGCTGACACAACAGTTCAAAACTTGCTACCACCGTCTTAGGGACAGTGGTCACAATAATCATAGAAAAGAGTAACAGAACAGGTCAACTGATAATCCATCCATGAGAGCAAAACTGGTCATTGCAACGAAGGATATTTCTCTACATCATAATGATTCATATCCAATATCCATGATCGTCATTCCCAACACATTGGGTTAGCCATCTGTTTGGACATCATTACCCCTGACAAACCAGAAATATATGCAAAAGACAAACGATAAAAAAAAAAAAACACGGAAGCAAAATTGAGGGGACTTTCCCCTTCCTCACCTCTTCACATTCCTCAAATGCGCCATAGTTTTCACACAACAGCCCTCTCTAGTCGTATATGCCAAAATTGCACAGGATAAGCACAATGCTTAATTATAAAATCCAATCGCCACAGTTGAGAACAACCTAACAAGCCGCCGAAACCGCTCATAGAAATGTATATTACATTATAGACGTATCGCTAATTGAAGTGATAAACACGTCTTCCAATTTTTTCAAAAGCACCCCAAAATCACCAAAACCCCATATTTCCCAACTCTGGGAAACGCATATAATCGTTTCATTTAAGCATTCCACCACAGACCAATAAAAACATGCCGGTGGAAATATATTGCAGAATCAAACAAGAACCGACAGAAACCCATTCAACGCAACAATAACAGGGGCGAAACAGAGACAGGAATAATAACTTCCACTGATAACAAAACAATACACAAATCTGGGTGAAGCACGTAAACAAAGAGAAGAAAAGAATAGAGAAATGATAAACCTGAAGAAGACTCGTAGCATAACTGATGTAGTTTCTGATAAGGCCCTGTGTGGTAATGCGAATCTCATTCTCGTTAATCGGAGACTCCGGCTTCGGTTTATCAACCCTCTGGTACCTATCCATGGTAGAGAAAGAGATGAGAGAAACCCTAAAACCCTGTCACTGAACGCCTTAAACCTCCTCCGCAGCCCTAAAACTGCTTAGAGCTCGGCATTTCATATTTATATTTGGCTGAGATTTACAGGGGAGATGAGAATTACAACTATCATGACAAAACACGTGGCGGGTGCGACGAGGTTGATTAAAATTTGAGAAATGATTGCGTTAGTATTTATAGATAATATTTTGTTTATTGATTTATTATTTATAAATATTTAATGTTAATAAACAAATAAAAATATTATACTTTGAAACAAAAATTAAAATGATTTAAAAAAAAGAAATATTTGAAATATTTTTATTTTTAACCCATTTTTATTTTACTATCCATTCTTCTGTATACAAAATAAACTTGATGCGTACCTGGATCCGATTTTAAATAGATTCGGATTCTTCTGAATGGTTTGAACCGGCTCCGTTCACTGAGTACGAATCCTACACACCACTAAAACAAACAATAGGTCAACGTTATTGGCGAAAAGTTATCCCACCGAAAACACTCCGACGCTCAAGTCAATAAAACAGTATTCAAAAGGAAGAAATTGAAAATAGAGAGAGAGTGGGAGTTTGAGTGTTTGACCCAGATGTAAGAGAGACGTGAGGTCTTCTTGAATTTAGGAGGTGAGAAGGCAGTAAACGGCCGTGATGGCTCGCTTGTTGCCTTAGGGTTTTTAGAGAATGTGGGTGGCAGAGAAGACAGATTTCTCTAAGCACACAATCGTCTTTCGGAAAGCGTAGTTAGTAGGAAGTGTTCCAGAAAGCGTGAGTCAATGAAAGCGTTGATGAAAGCCTCAATCAGAGCGTCAATGAAAGCATGCCTTGAATAAGGATTCAATGGTTCTTTTGTAGCTGAGAGGCCAATCCTCCTTCTTTGGAAGGAGCGATTGCCTTCCTAATTTGCTAACAGGCTTGCCTTCTGGAGCAGATGCCGATTGCCATGCTGATCGTGATTATTTCCTTGTGAGGCGGCCAATAACTTTTCAAGTTGGTTTCTTTCCTCCTTAGCATATTACCGTTGGAGTGCCTTGGTTGGCAAGGAATAGAGAAGATCTGACGCTTTCCTTCTTTAAAGGACGCCAATCTTGTTAATGTCTTTTTTGATCTGAGTTGAGATCGTGGAATATCCTTGGAGGATCGTTGTTGGCCTTTTAATGACTGGTGGGCCCAAACGGTCAGGCCCGTCACTGTTGAAAGGCTCATTGGGGCCCAACGTGCAAAACGCGGACGGTCAACGTTCGAGTTGACCGTCTGCGTGCGTGTTGGCCGCCCTTATAAAAGCTTTTCGTCGTCAATCGCCAGATGGGCCATGGGCCTGAGTGAACCAGGCCCATTACTGTGGAAGAGCCCCTTTGGGCCTAATGCGCACAAGGCAGACGGTCAACGTTTGAGTTGACCGTCTGTTTGAGAGTTGGCCGCCCGACGGTCAACGCCAGAGTTGAATGTCCTAGGTTTTTTTTTAGCTCTTGGGCCCGTTTTCCAATTGGGCAGCTAGAGTGTTGACCGTCATCTTGGGCCTTTGATTTTCGTGGGGCCAGTTCATTTTTGGTGTACCCATCAAAAATATTACTATCTATATAAAAATAAAATTCAAAATATCATATTTCTACGTATGTATAATACAAATGAGATAGTAACAATTTTAGAATTTTTAAAAAATATATGTAAATATTATTATAATATTTATTCATATACAAATTTAGACTTTTTTTTTTATCTGGACTATCAAAAAATAGAAAAATCAATAATATAAAATATATTTTATTATAATAGAATATTTAAAGCCCAGACGTGTGTTAAACGGTCAACGCTTGCATTGACCGCCCAGCGCACCAAGCAGACGACCAACGGACTCCCTCAAGACGGTCAACATTTTTATTGACTAGAAATATTGTAGCAGTAGGTCGCGAAAAAACATAAAACCTAATATTGGCTAGGCCCATTTTGGCAGGCATTCCCGTACACAACAAGCAACGGTCCTTTCCCTAATTTTACGCTTTCCATGAAGTCAATTTCATCTAAAAAGGTAACAACAGATTCAGCGCCCTCCCCATGTGAACGGCGCTAGATTTTCTCTCCTTGCCAATAATGGAGTCTAATGGTAACAAAAATATAAAAGGAAGACAGATAATCTGGAAATCCGTTACTCGCTCAGAAAGGAACCAATCCCATCAGATCACGCCAGTCAAACCTACCTACTCAAGGAAGGCCGCCCAACACCGGGCTAGGGATCACGCCAATAATAGAGTCTAATGGTAACAAAAATACAAAAGGAAGGCAGATAATTTGGAAATCCGTTACCCGCTCAGAAAGGAAACGATCCCATCAGATCACGCCAGTCAAGCCTACCTATTCAAGGAAGGCCGCCCAACACCGGGTTAGGGATCACGCATTCCTAGCCAAGGAAGGTCGTACTCCCCACCGTCTATATAACCCTAGAGTCTCCACTTTGGAGGGACACATTCTGAAACATGATCTGAATCACAAACACAAACGTAAAATACAGCGCAGTGTTTGAACATACTTTCTCCAAAACGCTTATTTTGCTAATCCCTCTCCAAGCCTCCAGATTACAAAGACTTCTCCCGCTCCCTAAGAACTGTCCTCCTAAACTTCCACGCTTTCAGGACATCGCTCCTTGTGAACATCGAGTCGAAAAACCAAACTCTCAACGAATCCCAGGAACGTATCTACATCTACAGACTAACGTTACCACCAATCTCATTTTCGCTTTCTCTCTTTTTGTTTGTCAGTTCACCTTCTTAAAAATTCGAAGGCTTATTACTGACTTTAGTATCGGAGTGTTTTCGGTGGGACAACATCCCGCCGGCACCTGACCTCTTGTTTATTGTAGTAGTGTGCAGAATTCAGATTCGGTGAATGGAGCCGGATCCAAATAACCAGGCAAATTCGAATCTGTTTAAAATCAGATTCAGATACGCATCATTAAATTATGAAATTAAATTTTAGCTTATGGTTGTTTTGGTGATTAATAGGGGGAATATTTTCTTATCTTATGTCAAATATGATTTCTGATAAATTATTTTGTGCACTTATACAGCAGAGCCGCATTATTTAATTGAAGTTTAATAAATAATCAATGTATAAATTTGACTTTATCTATGTCTTTTTTTAAAATAAAAAATTAAATACTACTATAAATAGTACTTAAAGACTAAAACAAATACTATTTTCAATAAAAAAACACAAAATTTTTGCTTAAAAATAAGATAATATTGGGTCCAGTAAAATTTTAAACTATTTCAAACTTATTAACCCAACCCGGTGATGTAAACGGAGGCCCAAAACTAATTAACACAGAGCAATGAGAGCATGCTTAAAGGTGACCCAATGGATCACGACCCAACAACAAAGCTCAGTCGAAATAATCACTCAGATTGCCAGACGGCTAATAGCTCAGGTTTGGACCATGTCTTATGTAGTGGTCTATGTTAACCTAAAAAGACGTGCTTAAGGATGTTAAATTATTTTATCAAGTAGTTGACTGATTTCATACACTTAGTCGATATTATGTGGCTTAGCTGATCACCCATCGACTGTGCATGACTAACACGTCCAACACAAATGGTGCCCATCAAAATGCACGACACAAAGCATGCATGGTAAATTGTTCCCTTTTTCTCTTGCGTTCTTGATTAATTCTATTGATAGAATTATAGAAGTAAATTATTTTTGGAACATTTCTAATATGGGCATATCTCTATTTCAAATTTTGTATCTTTATAATTATCAGATTATTTTTAAATAATATTTTAACTTTTATTTTGGCATTAATTTTTGTAATATATAAAAAATAAGTCCAATTTACTATATTTAGAATAGTATGTTAACCAACACATATGAGATAAGGAGCCAGTGGTGCCAGTCGAATGGAGTGCTTTGGGACCCAATTTAAGAGAACAAACAAGAGACTCAATCACATAGTTTCTTTTATACTCTTTGTTGATTTTGAATTGTGATCATGAGTTTTAATATAATAGTAAGATTTATCTATCATTATATTTGATAGTATAATTGGTAGGTTTAGCACAAAAAAAGATTAAGTCAAACCTGAATTTGGGCTCATAGACAGTGATGTGTCCTAGATTCAAACTCGAATAGATTTGGGTCAACCTGTCCGTCGGATTTTGATATCCGTTCGTTTAACTTTGGGGGTTACACACCACAATTTCAAACAAGAGATCAGGTGACGGCGGGATTTAATCCCATCGAAAATATTTCGACGCTCAAGTCAGTAATTGACCATCTGAAATAAAAATGTGGATGCAACAGATGCAGTATAAATGCTAATGAGTGTTCCGTGTAGGCGGGAATGCACTCTTGGGATGAGTGACTTACGGGGTTGCTCGTGAGGAGTAGAACTTTTCAACCCAAAGTTCGTTTGGAACTTTAAATTGAGAGAGAGCACTAGAGGGCTCGAGAGAGATTGAGAGCTTTAGATTACTCGAAGGCTTTTTACGGGCATTTTAGTGCATATTTGAGAGCATGTTTTTGAAGGGAGCTTTCATGACCTTTTATAATCATGGCATTGGGCTGTCTTTCTTACGCAGAGGGGTTAGATACCCGTGCTCTGCTAAAGATTGTTGCCTTCCTTAACGCAGGCGTGAGTGCCTTTCCTGCTGTAACGGTCGAAGAGATTAATCTCATTCTTTTTGTATTTTGTAACTGTTAAGGTTTCCAACAGATAGCACATAGATTCTGGCACCTTTCCTCCTGAGTTGCTTACTAATTCTAGAGGCAACCGTTACAGTGGAGCTTGCCTTTTTGGAGATGTGAAAAATTAGAACAGATGACCATTGTGGCTCTGAGATGGATATGTGGACCAATTACTACTTGGGCCGTGTGCGTTTTGGCCCCAATCGGTCTACTGACCACCTCTCCAGTCAACGGAAGGGTTGACTGTTCTAGGCTTTAATGAGCCGTCCAGCTCTTAGGTTTTTATCGGCCCACTTGCTCTTCATCTGGTCAACGAATTCGTTAATCGTCCAGGTAGAATTAGGCTATTATGGATTTGGGTCGTTTTCTCATTCGTGGGCCAGCCCATTACTAGCCCTCATGCTGGTGGTCTGGGACTCCAACCTCCAACATGTTTATGATGGGACGTTTCTGACTGGGCAACTTACTCAAAACAGCTTGAAACTGGCAATGGCACTTGGTTTGCTGATCGTGTCTCTTGTAGCTATTGATTATAACACCAAGATCCAAGAAACTGAACTTGAAGAAATGTTGACTGGATTCATTGACCGCTTTGGTAAGAATCTGGAGGACTCGGTAGGAACAGAAACGTTAACCGGAGGCGTTGACCGTTTTTGCTAGAATCCAGAGAACTGAACGTGAAGAATAGTATTGACTGGATTCGTTGACCATTTTGGCCAAAATTCGAGGAGTCGAACATGAAGAGCAACGTTGACCGGATCGTTGACTGTTCTAGCCAAAATCTAAAGAGCTTATGAGGAAAACAGTGTTGACTGAATTGGTTGACTACTCTGACCAAAATCAGGAGAACTTGTGGAAATTGAAACAACTGGCCATCATGACGTCGAACTATCAGACGAAAAGTCTATCGCGTGTCAACATGCAATGAATTTGCGTTCCCAATAATTAATTTTGTAGGAGATCTGATTCGACTACACCCTTTCCAACTGCGACACGTGTCCACAATAATGGGCGTGCTTTTTTGAGGTGTTATCTTGCCAACGGTTGTGTGCCCTTACAAAAACTAGTCCGCCCATTCATCTTCCCTTTGTTTCCATGGCTCCCTCTATTGCCGAAATTGCTTTTGTGATTACCCCTGGTGAAATGAGGGAGCTGTACATGGAGTTTAACATTCCGTGTAAGATTATCCCCGTGATGCTTAGTAAGCACGACAGGGCTTGCTTTCCTCCTCGGGGCTGCATCACTGTGTACGAGGCTCACCTAAGGAGTGGGCTTTGCACCCCCATTCCAGAGAAGCTGCTAGACATCTTTACAGCGCTCTAAGTTCCCATCGCACGGCTCCACGCCAATGCTGTGCGCTTCCTCTGCACATTTTGCATCTTTCTATGCTAGCATTCATGGATGCTAACGAAAGAGGTGGTTAGGGTGATGTTTCGATTCACCCAAAGTAGGAACTGGATCTCCCTTTTCCCCAGAAACCTTCCTGGTAGTGAGGCCATCTATGATTCGCTGAAAAATTAGAAGGACTGTTATTTCTTTGTGCGCATCGATGACTCATGGCCCTTATCCCAGGATTAGCGCAAGGTCCCCAGGATTTTCATCGGGATGCCCAAGAGTGATGAGGTGGAGGCCATGGAGTCATTGCTGGCGCTGATGAGGAAATACCCTAACGAGTTTAGGAGGGATTACCTAGTTTTCAGAGTTTAATTCGACCGTTTTCGAGCCACCTAAATGACTAGAGTTTAATTCGACCACTTTCGAGCCGCCTGAATGACCAAAGTTTAATTTGACAGCTCATGGGCCGACTGAATGATAAATGTTTAATTGCAAATGGGTGAAAATCCGCCTAATTTAGGGGCAGTTTAGGTCATTTATTTCATGCAACCTACAAACAAGTATTCATATGAAAAAAGAAAAAGAGAAAAAGGATATACAACACAATGCAAGTGGAAAAGAACTTTTCTTTTATTAGTGACAATGTAAGGTTACAAGCATGCTTATGCCACACAAATGACCTATTTGGGTCTGCACTGGAATTAACACTTTAGGTGGATCGCGTTCCACATCTGTGAGACCAACTTGCCGTTCTGGGTTCGGACTTTGTATGCTTCATTCCGCATGATGGCGGAGACTAGAAAAGGGCTTTCCTAATTAGGAAAAAGCTTGTTCCGGTTAGTGGTCGTGCCTATAACCTTTATGCTTCGCAAGACAAAGTCGCCAACTTCAAATTGCCGTGCTTTCACTTTTTTATTATAATAGCAGGTGATTCATTACTGGTAGGCTGTAGTCCGCATTCTGGTAGTGTCACAGGCTTTCTCCAACAAGTCTAGTTATTCCCTGAGCTTATGGGAATTACTAAGCGGGTCGAAAGCTTCGACCTTTAGACTTGGGAGCCTGATCTCAATCGGAATTGCTGCTTAAACCCCGTAACAGAGATTGAAGGGTGTCTCGCGAGTTGGTTCCTTTGGAGTCATCCGATATGACCACGAGACAGAGGACATCTCATCGACCCAAGAGCCCCCTGTATACACCAATTTGGTCTTCAAATCGTGGAGTAGCGTATGGTTGGTGACCTTCACTTGTCTGTTTGATTAGGGGTATGCCACCTAAGTATGGACCAATTTGATGCAGAGATTGATGTAATACTTGGTGATGCGTTTTTTTGAGAATTGGGTTTTATTATCGGTCATGATGACCTCGAGAATGCTAAATCTGCACACTATGCTCTGGCGGACCAATTCTAAGGTATTGTGCTCGGTGATATTGGCCAGTGGAGCAACCAGCATGGTGAAGTAGTCAATGCATGCGATGATGAACCTCCTTTGTCCAATAGCGATGAAAAACGGGCCGAGAATATCGAACTCCCATTACGTGAAAGACCAAGAAGTTTGGAGGGATCTCAACTCTGTAGGTGGTTGGTGGTAAAGAATTCCATGGAGTTGGCAATTCTCACACTTTTTCACGAACTCGAGGGTGTCTTTCATCGTTGGCCAGTAATACCCCTGGCGCATGAGGTTGAACACTAGGTTCTTTCTGCCTATGTGTGATCCACATATCCTAAGGTGGACTTTGCTCAAAGCGTAGTCAGCCTCCTCTGGAGTAAGGTACCGCAGGTACGGAGTCGAGTAGTCACGACGATAGAGCCGTCCATCGACTATGATGTACCAGCCAGCCGTCTTTTTTATCCGCTTGACTTCGTTCGCGTTCTTTGACGGTGCTCCATCCGCCAGATATCTCCAGCAAGGTGTCATCCAGTTCTTAACGTCGGAGACTTACATCGCTTCCTATTCCTCTATGCTGGGAGTGCTCAAAACCTCCCTCATATTTCTCAAGTGCTGCTCTGAGTCGTTGGCCGCCGCTGCTCTGGCAAATTAGTCGGCCTTCTAATTCTCAGTTCTGGGGACATGGACCAGGTTTAACTTGTCAAATCTCCGTATGACATTATTTGCCTTGGTCAGGTATTTCGCCAAGAGAATGTTGCACACCTCGAAACTCCCGTTGACTTGATTAACAACTAGCTCCGAGTCGCTGTAAATAGTTAACCACTTGACTGAGCATTCTTTGGCTAGCCGTAATCTGACCAACAGAGTTTCGTACTCAACAACGTTATTAGTGGCTGAAAAGTCGAGTTTGAGGGAGTATTTCACCTCAAACCCGTCTGGGGTCCTTATGACACCTCCAGCACCGCTGCCTTAACTCGTAGATGAACCATCCACATTGAGAACCCATTTCGGCTCTTTTGGGTGGTGATCTGGGTCCTCTGTGGGGTGCTCATCGATAATTGGGGTTGTGGTCTCGACAATGAAATCCACGGGGGCCTACCCTTTGTTAGCTGGCCTGAGTCGGAATTCGATATCGAACTCGTCCAACTCGATGACCAACTTAATTAGCCATCCAGAAATGTCGAGTTTTTGGAGAATACCCTTTACTGGTTGGCTGGTTAGGACTACCACGCGATGAGCTTGAAAATATTGTCTCAATTTACGGGCTGAGAAGACAAGCGCCAAAGCCAGCTTCTCAGTGCGGGGGTAGCGTGTTTCTACATTGGTCAACGTCTTGCTCACATAGTAGACCAGTTACTAAGAGTCAAAGTCTTGGCAAATAATAACAGAGTTAAGAGCCACTTCTGACACCGCCATGTAAAGGTATAGCTCCTCTTCGTCCCTAGGTGATGTTAGCAAAGGCGAACTGGCCAAATACTGCTTCCACTCATCGAAAGCTGCCTGGCACTCCGCAGTCCACTAGAAGTCGTTTGCTTTAGTTCCTCTTAGAGCTTTAAAGAAATGTTGATACTTCTTCTCTGACTTTGCCAAGAAGCGGAATAAGGCTGCTTGTCATCCGGTTAGCCTCTGAACTTCCTTGACACTTAATGGCAGAGACATGTCCGTGAGGGCTTTGATGTTCTTTGGGTTTGCTTTGATCCCTCGCTGAGAGATGATGAAACCTAGAAACTTTTCTAAGGATACTCTGAAAACGCACATTGAAGAATTCAATTTCATTTGGTGTGCGCAGAGTACCTTAAAGGACTCAACCAGATCGCGAATATGGCCACAGATGGTCTTGCTCTTGACGAGTATATTGTCAACATACACCTTCATATTACGATCGATTTAATTCTCAAACATCTTGTTCATAAGCCTTTGATAAGTGGCACCTGCGTTCTTCAAATCGAAAGGCATGACCCTATAACAATAGATGTTTTGGTCGGTCATGAACGAGGTATGCTTCTCATCCTTGGGGCTCATCCAGATCTGGTACTAACCCGAGCATGCGTCCATGAAGCTCAGTAGCTTGTGTCTAGAAGTCGAGTCCACCAACAGGTTGATCTTGGGTAAAGGGAAGCTGCATTTTTGGTAGGCTTTGTTGATGTCGATGAAGTTGACGCACATCTGCCATTTCTCGTTGTATTTCTTTATCGAGATGACGTTGGAGAGCCAATTCGGGTACTGCACTTCTCTGATGAAGTCAACGTCCAGAAGTTTCTTTACTTCTTCCTGAATGGCGATGAGCTTTTTTACTGAATGGTTCCTTCGCTTTTACCTGATGGGCTTACGATTGAGATCGAGTCCCAACCCGTGGACCTTCCTTTAACCGGGATCCATGTATGTTAAAGGGTGTCCATGCGAAGACATCAGCATTCTGTCTCAAGAACGCTATCAACTATCGCGCAGTGGTCTGGCAAGTGAGCCCCCAATCTGCACACACCTCTCCAAGTCCTCCGAATTTACTTGTACTAGGTTGGTTGTCTCATCAGGTTGTGCCTGCTGTAGGGTTGTCTCGTCTTTGTAGTCTAGCTCTTCTGTAGGCTATTTGTTGCTGTTTGGCACAATCTAGGACATGTAATATGTCCGCTCAGTCACTTAGTCACCCAACAATTCGTCAATACCGCATGCTGTTGGAAACTTCATTTTTAAGTGCGGTATCGAAGTACGACTCTGAACACTGCTAAGCACGGCCAACCTAGAATAGTGTTGTATATGGAAGGCAGGTCTACCGCTAGAAAATTGAGTGTGTGACTCACCGTTTTGGGGACGTGCCTAGGATGACCTCTAACTGTATCGTTTCTTAAATAGCCACAGGTTCGTTGTTTAGGCCGTACAGTGGCCCTTCTGCTGGTTTTAGCTGGTTCTTTTTTAATCTGAGTTTAAAGAAAGTATTGAGATAGAGCAAATCTTTAGAGCTTTCATTATCAATGAAAACTCGTTTCAATTGGTAATTCACGGTATCATCTGAAATAAGTACAGATACACCAAGGGAATCGGTGTGTGGAGAAGTTACATGATTCTTATCACTATCACTAAAGCTAACGACATTTTCTTCTGTCTTTTGCTTCTTCCGCCAAACTTGCCGCTCTTTGTGATCCGTTTGGGTCTTGGCTGGCCAGGTCGTGATTATGTTGACCACATCAGCCGCGATCCGATTTTGTGGTTTGGATGGATCTAGTCCTTCCCTACCTAAGGTGTCAGAATTCTGCCCAGGGTTCCTGACGGACTTGGCGAGGTGGCCCCTCATGATGAGCTTCTCAATCTCCTGTTGGAGAGTCTTGTAATCCTTCGTGGTGTGTGCCGAAAATCGATGGAAATCACAGTACTTAGTTGGATTTTCTCCCTTCATGTTCTTTAGTGGTTTTAGCCGTCTGAGAAAATTTTCACCACAGATCTGCATAAAGATGTTGGCCTGTGTGTCGTTGAGAGGAGTTAGGTTGATCGGCCTGTACTCCTTACGGTCCACTGATTCGGTCCTGTACTGCTTCTGGCGGGGATTGTCGTTGCCACCGTTCTTCCTCTTCCTATCGACAGGGAAAGAGCGAGGCGGGTCGATCCTCTCGGCATGCTTTGTCTTGTTAGCCTCCTCGGCGGTTACGTAGGCCCTGGTGATAGATTCTACTTCCCGGAAGGTCTGTGAGTTCTTATAGGCCAGGTGTTTGAAGAAGTCTCTATGCGTAAGGTTGAGATAAAACTGCCAAGTTTTATCTCCTCTATGAGTCTAAGGATCCTCCTAGATTTTGCTACGAAGAGCTTCAAGAATTTCCTTGGATTCTCTCTCTGTCTTTGCTTGATGTGGAAGAGATGTCAAGGCTGCTTCTCTTTTCGATGGCTAGAAGCGTACTGGGTCAAAAAGAGATCAGTGAGCTCCCGAAATTTTTGGATCGGGTCTGATAAGAGTCGGTGGAACCAGATCCAAGCGTCTCCCTTCAAGATGAGTGGGAAGTATCGGCACATCGTCGAATCCTCCAGGCCCTAGAGATTCAAATGAGTGTGGAAGTGATCCAAATGATTCATGTGATCAGTGTTCCCATCGTAGGAATCCAGTACTAGCATCTTAAACTTGGCCTGTAATGGGCGATGTAAGATCTCAATAGTGAAGGGAGATCTCTTCAGATCGGTGGCATGTTCGTCATCTTTGAACATACGGTTTCAGATCTTCTTGACTTTTGCCTCCACTCGAGAGGTGTTCCCCGATTTCTTGGAGTTGAGATAAGTCTTCAACGCCATTCTTTCGATAGCATGCTGTGTAGTCGGTCGAGTATTGCGACTGACAATCGTTTGTTCTGGAGGCTCCCTCCTGAGCCTGCGGCCTTGGCTTGTCTCAGGTATATTAATGGTTTCTTCTTTCTAGACTCTCATTCGGAGTTCTGTGGCCCAAGCGCCCTCAAGCCTGGGACGGCTTTGGGAGTTAGAGGCTTCCGGAGCATGAGAGTTGGTCGGCCTTGTGGCTTTCTTGGTCGGCTTCTTCTTCCTTTGGCCTCCTCTCTTGGAGGCCTGGGAAGGAACCGCGAAAGGTGGAGCCTTTTACTTCTTCTTGGCCTGATGGCTACAGAGCATTAAGAGTATTTTGTTTATATTGCTTATCTGCTCTACCAGGTTTTGGAGGAATGGCGCGGGTGCCCCTCCGACTAGGTTACTAGCAGAATGGTCCTGGTCAGGAGAAGAAGTATCTCTAGCAGGAATGCTATCTTGGGGTCTGGTGTTCACCGTTCTGTCTAGTGATACCAGCTTTGTAAAAGAAAGTGTTTGCAGAGATAAAAGTGGTTAGCTTTTTGTTAGTTTTCCACAAACGGCGCCAATAATACATCCTAGATCCAAACTTGAATAGATTTTGGTCGAGCTGTACGTCGAATTTCGGTCTCCACTCGCTTAGTTTTGGGTCCTGCACATCACAATTTCAAACAAGAGGTCAGATGACGACAAAATTTGATTCCATTGAAAATACTCCGACGCTAAAGTCAGTAATTGGCCCTTCGAAATGAAAAGGTGGATGCAGCAGATGTAATACGAATACTAATGAATGTTTTGTGTTGGCGGGAATGCACTTGTGGGATGCGTGACTTATGGGGTTGCTCGTAGAGAGCAAGACGTTTCAGCCCAAAGTTCGCTGGGAATTGGAAGTTGAGGGAGAGCGCTAGAGGGATCAAGAGAGATTGAGAGCTTGAGATTGCTCGAAGGCTTTTTGCGGACGTTTTAGTGCGTATTTGAGAGCGTGTCTTTGAAGGGAGCTTTCATGACCTTTTATAGTTATGACACTGAGCTGCCTTCCTTACGGAAAAGGGTTGGATGCCGTACTCTACTAAGAATTTTTGTCTTCCTTAGTGCAAGTGTGAGCGCTTTTATGACTGTAACGGTTCAATAAAATAATCTCATTCTTTTAATGTTTTGTAACTGTTAGGATTTCTAACAGACAACGTACAGATTTTGACGCATTCCTCCTGAAATGTGTACTGATTCTAGAGATGATCATTATAGTGGAACTTGCCTTCTTGGAGAGACGAGAAATTAGGGTAGATGACCATTGTAGCTCTGAGATGGACATGTGGACCAATTACTACTTGGGCCATGCGCATCTTGATTTCGGTCAACAAAAGCGTTGACTATTTTAAACTTTAATGGGCCGTCTTGCTCTTAGGTTTCCACTGACTCACTTACTCTTTATCTAGTCAATGGATTCGTTGACTATTCAGGCAGAATTAGACCGTTATAAATTTGGGTTGTTTCCTTATTCATGGGCCAGCTCGACTAGTGTCCCCATCAGACAGTTTAAATTATTAGAGCGTATACCAAACCATCTTATATGATAAATGGATTATTGGATAGTTCGCTGGATAAATCATCTAATGAGGTTGATGAATTGCCAGATGGTAGATGGATGAAGGCTGGTTGGAGCAGAGTATAGCCACATTGAGTAGAACAGAATAAAAATAGTAAATTGCTAGATTTAACAAACTATATCACTTAACAAATTGTCAGATTTATTATTATTATTTTTGTCTGATTTGATTGGAGGATAAGAAAAATAATCAAAGAACTGATATAAACTTCATAGCAATCTAATTGTTAGAATATTCATTTATATTAGTGTTGACACATAAAATTTTTTTCTCCGGTAACTTTATAAAAAATAAATAAGTCTGAAGATAGCAATAAGTTTAGGATTTATTTGCCTAAAAAATCTTAGATATACATGTAGATATTATAGCAATTGAACACTTATAATTTTAGCTGTATATTTATTTATAGATATATATTATAAAAATTTGATTTTTCTGTTATAAATGTTTATTTTTTGTATGTAATTTATAATTTTTTTTTGGTAATTTTACTTCTGGTTTTTTTTTCATGAGTTTTGACCTTTTCGTCTTTCAAATTTAGGTATCAAAGACATGATTACTTGTTGACAAAGCCTACAGCGGCTATAAGCATGTCAAATTCTCTGAATTCTGTACGTCTCCATCAGTCATCGGAGCAACATCAGAAATGGGTCAGGGAAGTTCCACTGGTCTGAACCGGCAAGGCTTACCGGGCGACCGTAAATCCGACGGCGACAAGAAGGACAAGAAGTATGAACCCGCGGCACCGCCTGCTCGGGTCGGCAGGAAACAGAGAAAGCAGAAGGGCCCCGAAGCTGCAGCCCGTTTGCCCACCGTGACCCCCTTGACGAAATGCAAACTGAGGCTTCTCAAATTAGAGAGAATCAAAGACTATCTGTTGATGGAGGAAGAGTTTGTAACGAACCAAGAGAGGCTCAAGCCCCAGGAGGAGAAGACTGAGGAGGACAGGTCGAAGGTTGACGATCTGCGAGGTTCGCCAATGAGCGTCGGAAATTTGGAGGAGCTGATCGATGAGAACCACGCAATTGTTTCTTCGTCCGTTGGGCCGGAGTATTATGTGAGCATATTGTCGTTCGTCGATAAGGACCAGCTTGAGCCTGGATGTGCTATTTTGATGCACAATAAGGTGTGTGAGACCTTTGATTTTGATATGTTTTTGGTGAATTTAGGAGACCTTTAGTTTTTGTGGATTTAGAAATCGGGGATAGTGCTAGCGATTCGCAAAAGAGGGTTAGGGTTTTGGGTTGTGGCGAGGGATTAAGAGCTTCATTACTGTTTTTGAGATGGTGGAAGTTTGAAAATTGCTAATCAGAATGTTGTGGCTGGTTGATTTGAGGAATTTGCGATTTTTTTTTCAAATTTTATGCGGCAAGAATTAGACGAATTGCTTGTAGCAGAACATTTAAGAAATTAAATTTACTAGTTTACGGAAGTTTGTGGTGGGAGTTTTGGATTAGGATCCTCTTTGATTGTAACTGGAGAGGACGGTCATTAGATACGCCCGATGACCGAATCATTGCTTTGACAATGAAATTGGTTTTGAATAATGCTATGTTAATCAAGTAGAAAACTTGAGTCGTTGGGTGTTTCAAGTAGTATACCAGTGGCCTAGCCTCCATTAGTGACAGAGCTGGATTCAAGTTTCTGGTACTCCTTGACTATGCATTGATGCATTTTCCTTTCAGGTTCTTTCTGTTGTAGGGATTCTTCAAGATGAAGTTGATCCTATGGTGTCAGTAATGAAGGTTGAGAAGGCTCCGCTGGAATCATATGCAGATATTGGTGGATTAGATGCTCAAATACAGGAAATCAAAGAAGCTGTTGAGCTGCCGCTGACTCATCCTGAACTCTATGAAGATATTGGCATTAAGCCTCCCAAGGGAGTCATTCTCTACGGAGAGCCTGGTACCGGCAAAACCTTACTTGCAAAGGTGTGTTTGCTTTTCCCTACTGCTTAATTTGAGCTTTCCATAATTCCTACTTGTTGAATATCCCTGTCTCTCCTCTGGATATTTAGATGTGTAGTGAAGGTTCACAATTATTGGAGTACAGATGTGTTGATTGGAGTCTTTTAAATACACGGATTTCTGATCTTTTCTATGTTCTTCATAATTGACTCTATATGAGAACATTTTGGACTTTTTATTAGTGCCAGTGCACATGACACTTGAAATATCCCCACTGGATTGAAGCAGCTGTTGCTATTATGTTTATGGTTCCCGATGCCGGCATCTAGGAGATTTGTATATTGAGATTTGATTTACTAGTTTATTTGGTTTGGTTTATTTTTATATTTTATTATATTTTAAAAATTTTTAAAATTTTATAATTTTGATAGTCTTTAGGACTACTATAGAAGGTTATATTTGTTTTCATTACTTACTTATTTCAGGTCATGTAATTTAAGAATCTATGCCTGTTTCTTAATTAACATATGAGCAGAGCTTCTCTTTCTTCTTTGATAGTCTTCTGTGATTCTCCTCCTATATTCTATTCTCTGTTTTCCCTTTCCCCTTTCTTTTCTTCTTCTCATTCCTATTTCACCATCTTGCATCAAATTTTGCATCATAGACCAACTTCCTAAATATATATATATATATATATATATATTTTTTTTTTTCTGTCAGGCCTCTTGATTCCCACACCATTTTATTGCCCACTGCCCATCACCAAACATAATAATAATAATAAAATACAAATTCCTGCCATTTCATCTATCTTTGTAGGGAAAAAAGTGTTTTCGAACAGGTGGTAAGAAAAACAAGAAAAAAAAATCCTTGCAGCTGTTGTCGAAGGAGGTAAAAAAGTAAGAAAAGAGACAATTTATTTTTCCAAATCCTAGTCGAAACTCTTGTCACCACCCGTAGCTTCTCCTCCAGTAGAAACCCCAAATGACCACTGCCTTCAACACAAGTCCCATTGCTGCCAGCTAAAACCAACCACCTTGCCACAAACTATGAAGCCAACCTTTCTTTTTCTCTCAGCCATAACCTAAGTCACAAATGAAAGAGTGTTTAAAGATGGGAAAATTAAGAGATCGAAAGAGGAAGCAGAAGGATAGCAAAAATAAAAGATTGACCAAAGAGAGAGAAGGGGGAAGAGAAAGCAAACGCACGAACTATGTGTGTGTAAGAGGGTAGGCTGAATTCCCTTCTTTGGTGACTTGCTGGCAAGTCTGGAAGTGCCTAGCCAAGTTTAAGAAAATTGTGAGGCCACACCTGTGGGTGCAGTTGATTGGCTATTTTTTCCGCATTTAATATAGGTTTATTCAATCCTTTTTATTAAAAGCCTAATTTGTTTTTGTTTAATAGCTTTTAATTTCATCTATGTGTGCTCCTTTACCCCTTTCCTAACTTTGCTTCTTACATAGTCCTCTTTATTTTGCTATATTTCTTTTTCCCAAAGAAAAAAAAAATATGTATCTTCTTTCCCTCTTAATTTCAAATAGTTTATCTTTATAGTGGATATTTACTACATTAGTGATATTTGATCTGCATTGTATGAATCATACTAAGTCCTGTTAAAAAAAATTGTCTTAGAATTCGCTTGCTTTTTATGTACTTATTTGATTGCCCTAGTTATCCATCAATTTCAATCACATTGGTCATATTGTTATTACATACACTTGTGTGGTCGTCAATTTGTTTCCCATAGCATCATTGACCTAGGCATGAATCCTAATCAATTTGAAATATTGAATCAATAGCTAGCCCAATTAGCCATCAACCAACAACTATTACAAAATTATGTCATGGCCATTTAAGCTGACCAAGCCACTACTTGTCAGACTATTTTGGATCTAACTAATCAAGTTATCACTTCAAAAATGTGACCATTGTTGTTAGATGCTAAGAATTCTGACGTATTTTGTGATAGGAACAATTATCGTAGGCAAGATAACTGGGTACCTTATAGGCATGGTCACAAGACTCAATATTACAATCGAGGGTGGGATAAAATTATGTGTCCATCAAGTTCCCTTTTATGTTTTCAATTAAGTGCCCATATTTTTTGTGGTTGTCTAGATCTTCAAGTTTTTTACTCAATGAGTTCGATTAATAGATTATTTTTTTGAGTGGTATGGTGTGTCCGATGACAGAAGAATGCAATTTTCTAGGATCAAATTGACCAAGAATGCTCAACTATTTTGGGAGTGTTGAGGACCTTCTTGTAAGACATTAGGCAACTTTTTTCAGGAGTTGGGCAGAGATAAAATGATACCTTTAAAAGAAGTACCTATCCTGTTATTATAACAGTAATTTATTAGACCAGTGAAATTTCCTTGAGTATGTAACTTAATTTGATGAGTTTTAAATAAGGCGCCAGATAATTGAAAATGAGACAATGACTTTAAGTAGGTTTAGGCAAGGTATGCATGATGATCTTATGAGAGAGCACGTCCTTGGGGGTGTTTCGTCTCTTGATCATGGTATAGTCTAGTTCGAGACTATGAGTTGGTTAATTGCAATCCATGACAGGTGTGGTGACAATTGTCCTTTGCATTCAACAATAACGAACCACTAGTTTGTCTTAGGACCACCACCTCCTAAATCTCCTCCTGTGAGGGATAGTAGAGGTAAGGGGATCGAAATCCCTAGAAGGAATTTCCAAGTACAATCCTATAACTTTAAAGGATTTGGACACATTTCTTGTAATTGTCCCATTAAAGTCTTACTTATTGGAAAGCACAAGGGAGTGGAGAAGGAGGATGAACCCTTTGAAGAACAAGTTTATAAACCTATGCTAGAAGAGTTTGATGACTTAGACTCTAATGACAATGACACATTATTAGGTTGCATAGCTAGTGTCATTATGACATTTTACATACATTCTAGTCGATGAGAAGGCTTGTAAAATTATTTTGGACGGCAATAGTATCGATGCCGTCTCGGCTAATACCATTTCCTATTTTAGGTAAACAGTTGTCCCGTATCTTAATTTGTGCAATGTCTTTTGGATTGTTACATTTTTCATAGTAGTTAAGGAGCGTTTCCTTGGGCCTATTCAATTATTTGATTATAAGATTTCTAGTTTGATGTCATTCATATGGATGTGATTTATGTCATTCTAAATTGACCCTAACTATACGGCATGGATGTGACTATCTAATATTGCGCTAAGCCTCCAACACATGCTTTTTTGTGCATAAGGGTAGGAAGATCCAATCTCTATCCTTTGCCTAAAAAAAATTTGTTAGCTATATCAATAGTAAGGATGTGATAGGGACGAACGATCGCATATCATTAGCCATGCATAGTTTGATAGTATAATTGTAAGCGAGCTTGACGTGTTTGTTGTGGTTGTTCTTCAAGTCCCTTTACTCCCTCAAGTTGTGGTCCCCTAGGATGGTCGTTAGGTCCTTCGGGACATTTATGATGTTTTTCTTAGGACCTTCCAAATTACTTACCAACTTTACGTGATATTCAACATATTATTAATTTTGTTCCTAGTGCAACTCTCCCAAATTTACATTAGATTAGGGTGAATCTTTCTAAATATGCTAAGCTTTAAAGGCAAGTTGGGGACTCCTTCATAAGGTATTTGTTCGTGAGAGCTTGAGTCCATGTTGGTGCTAGCTTTCTTGACATTTAAAAAAGATAGATCTTAGAGGATGTGTGTGGATAGTAGAGTTATTAACAAGATCATGGTGAAATCCTCTTTTCCCATTCCCAGGCTTGATGATATGTTGGATATGATGGATGGTGCTAGGATCTTCTCTAAGATTAATTTAAAAAGTGATTATAACCAAATTAGGATTTGCCCAGGGGATAGTGGAAGATAGCCTTCAAGATGAAGGATAGTCTTTATGAGTGTTTGATAATGCCTTTTGGGCTATGCAATGCCCCCGGTATGTTTATTAGGATCATGATGCAGGCCTACAATATTTTATGGGATAGTTTCTAGTGATCTATTTTGATGGCATTATTATTTAGGATAAGATAGCCTTTTTGGCTATGATAAGATAGCCTTCTAGGATTGATTATACGTTGAATATCATGGATGGTGTCAGGATTTTCTTTGAGATTGATTTAAAGAATGACTGTAGCCAAATTAGGATTTGCCCTAGGGATAGTAGAAGATAGCCTTCAAGATGAAGCACAACCTTTATGAGTGTTTGATCATGCCATTTGGGCTATGCAACGCCCTCAATACCTTCATTAGGATCATAATGCAGGCCTACAACCGTTTATGAGGTAGTTTCTAATAATCTATTTTGATGGCATCGTTATTTATAGTAAAAATAAAGGGTAACATTTAGACCATCTCACATATATTTGTTCTACCATTAGGAAAGAGTCTATATGTCAATATTAAGTAGTGCTCTTTTTCTATAGATAGTACTCTAATGGAGTTCTGCTAACCCTATAAAGATTTAAGCAATTATAGATTGGCCTGAACCCAAATACATCTATTGTGTTTGGAGCTTTTATGTCTTAGTACTTCATATTGTTGGCTCATTAAGGGGCTTATTATGATAATGTCTCCTCTTATTGAGTGTATGAAAAAAGGTGAATTCCATTAATCCCCCATTACTACTAGGGCCTTTAAAAGTTAAAAAGAGAACGATAGAAGCCCTAGTCATGTGACTCCTTGACTTTTTTAAGATGTTTGAGGTATAGTGTGATATGTCAAGTGTAGTTATAGACAAAGTTACCAGTTAAGAACATTATTTTGTTGCCTACTTTAGTAAGAAATTGAATGATGCCAAACAATAGTACTTTACTTATGATAAATAGCTATATGCAATTGTGTAGGCCTTATGGCACAGGCGCCATTACTTGTTATCTCTAGAGTTTATCCTTTGAGGCTTTTCATTTTTTAACTCCTAAGAAAAATTTAATCATAGGCATGGTTACTTGCTTAAATATTTTACAAGCCTATTCTTTTATACTGAAACATAAGAAAAGAGTCAAAAACCAAGCGATGGATGCCTTATGATGTCAAGTGTCCATGTTATATGCCATTCAAGTTAAGGTTCGTAGGCTTGTAAGAACCAAGGAAGAATATGAGACTTACCATGAATTTAGTAGATCTTTTTAGCTTTGCAGTGTGGACAAGCAGACTCCACCACATTTAGGATATGAATATGTTTCAAGTTAATAAACTTTACATTCTTAGAATGTTGGTTAGAGATTTCATGTTTTGAGAGGTTTATGGCGGTGGCTTGTTTGACATGATAAAATAATAGAGGAGGTTGAGAAAGTTTTATTAGCCTAGTTTGAATGAAGATATGGCTAGGATAGTTATCACTCGTAAAACATGCCAACTTGCCAAGCATAAGATGCAGAAACACCTTCTTTATACACCTTTGCTTGTTCCTGGTTGTCTCTAGTAGGATGTGGATATAGATTTTGTATTAGGGCTCCAACGTACCCCGATGAAGTATGATTATGTTTCTATTGTTGTGGATCTTTTCTCTAAAATGACCCACTTCATCCTTGAGCAAGACCTGTAATGCCTCTTCGTCGTGTTGCCAGATTATATTTTTTTGGGGATCGTCAAGTTGTTCAATCTTCCTAAATTATTGTATTTGATAGGAATGTTCATTTAATTAGTCACTTTTGGAGAACCCTATGGCACATAATTGACACCAAAATAAAGTTTTCCACTGCATGCTGCCCCCAAATAGATGACTAAATCGAAGTTGTTAATTAGAGTTTTAGACAATGTAAGATGTTTAGTTCAAGAAAATTTTAGGAATTGGGATTTGTTTTTTTCTAAGGGCTGGCTTGGTTATAATAGCTCTGTGAATGTTATAGGCATGTTCAGGTTATGCGTGGTTGTAAGTCTATTAAACTTTTAGACCTTATCCCGATATCGTTGCATACTAGTTTGTTCATGTCGATTGAAGGATTTGTACACCTCCTTAATAACTTGCATATTGAAACCAATAAACAATTGGAAGCAAATAAATAACTTTTGAGCTCACGTGCATAAAAAGCACGTTGAATTCAATATTGGAGGTAATATTTGTATTAGACCAAAGTGATCCCCGCCTGGCCCAATTTCTAAATTGTAGATCCATTTTGCTATTCCACTTAAAATGTCTATGCTATTGTTATTCCATCGCACTTTGGCTTTTACAATACCTTTAATGTTGAAGACTTAATTGCTTACAAAAGCCGTTTCTAATACTAGATGATACTTTTTTATTCTACTCATATGAGCCTACTATTGAGACCTTACTCACTTTTGCTCAATTACCAGCCCTACCTACACACAGATAATTAGATGAGAAGATTTTTTTCATTAGGAATGGAGAGGTTTAGCACTTCCTTATTTATTGGGTAGGCTAGCCCGATTCAAAGTGTACTTGGATTTCTAATGAGACACTCCAGCAGTGAGGTGCTTTTACATGATGATTTTAATTTTATCATTTGTTTGGGCATTGATGAATTCATTTGTTATCGAGAGATTGTGCTTCTCATTCTTCCCTGCTAATGCGTGCTTCTCTTTTTCTATTCTCTTCTTTACTTCTTCCTCTTATCTTTTTCTTTTCTTTTCCTTCTCTTTCTCCCTTTCCCACATCAGTCATCCTTCTCTTAAGGATGACTAAGATGACAAATTGCTAGGAGTAGAGGTCCGGGAGGAGGGAAGGTGGGATAGTCCCTATTTTTTGTGAGTCAATGCTCTGAATTTCATTATTTATTGAGGCCCCTTCCAACAAAATGAAAAATATGCGAGGTCTGGGTAGTCTGTTGATCTTTGTCAAGCCAGTTTTGAGAATTGTCTTCATCAAGAATGTCCTGTCATGAACTACTGCATTAGTTAATAACTGCATATGAAATGATGAACACTGAATTTTGTATTTTTATTCTCATTTAGTTATTGTAAATTTATAGTAATTTTTATTTAAATTACGTAATTAAAATATATATTTTAATTATGTAGATTTTATTTCTCAAAGAAAATTTTTTAGAATAAAAGTACACAAATGGACCATATGGAGTCTTCATTTTGTCAATCTATTCAACCATTGAAGAAATGCAGAGAAGATGAGCAAAGTCAAATTTTTTAAAAATTAAAATATTTGTATATCTTCAAAAAAAACAAAGTATGTATGTATATGTATATATATATATATTAAAAAAAGAAAAAGAAAAATAGAAAAAAAAAATGGGGAAGAAAACATCAGATCAAAAAAGAAGAAAAAGAAAAAAAAAGAAAAAAGGAAAAGAGGTTATGCGCATGCGTCTGGAAGTGAAGAGAGGCAGGGAGAAGAAGTGTGCCAAGAAGCATTTGCAGAAAAAACCATATATATATGTATATATAAATTACCGCCTCCCCTCCTTTATAAATAGAGAGAGGGGGGCGGGGGAAACGGAGGAGAGTTGGGGGGGAGGGTGAGTGGCTTTGCCTGAAGGCAGAGCTAGATTCGGGGGTTTGCTATAAGGTAGAGAGAGAAAGGAGGAGCGGTGGTTCTACCGAAAGAAAGGAGGAGGAAAGAAAAAGAGAGAGAGAGAAAATAGAGGGAGAGTTGGGTTCGGGTGAGCAAAAAAGAAAGGAAGGAAAAAGAGAAGGAAAAGGAGAGAGAAAAATAGAGGGAGAGCGGGTTTGGCGAGCAGAAGAAAGGAAGGAAAAATAGAAGGAAAGAGAGAGTGAGAGAGAGAGAGAGAGAAGGGGAGTGGTGCAAGTTAGAAGCAGGGGAGGAGAGAGAGAAAAAATAGAGAGATGGAAAGAAGTTTGGTAAAAATTGAGTGTATTAGTTTTTGTTTTACAAATTTAATATTTTAGTGCAGTGAGTTATGTTTAAATTCATTCTTTTGTACCTGCAATTCTCAGCTTAATATGAAGTTTATTTTCAGTTCAGTTCAACTCTGTCAATTTCGTACCATTCGTCTTTTATTTTCTCTTGTTGGTTTAGTTTCAGGTTGATATTAAAGTCTCATAATTTTATGTTGCATTGTGATGCGAAAATCAATACGTTACGATTAACCATTGCTAACATTTGACAGCTAACTCCTAACAATTTTATATTTATATTTACATTTTATTTTTTGCCTTTTTATTTTCTGAGCCTTGTATGATTGAGTCATTGCCACTCTTACAATTTTATATTTCTGTTATTTATTTTCTGCACTTTATTTATTGTCTTTTTATTTTCTAATTTTTGGATGGTTGAGTCACCGCTGCTCTTTTAATTTTATATTTCTGCACCTTAATTTTTTGCACTTTAATTTTTATTGTTGCTGGATGGTACTGCCGCCGTAAGCATTTTAATTTCCAGTAGTTTCTATTTTTGTTGTTTAATAGTTTGTATCATTTAGAAAAATTATGGCCGAACCATAGTTGTTTCGGCCATCTCGATTCTCATCAAATTAACATCTTAATTTTCTGTTAATATTTTTGTAATATAAAATAGTTATGAAGTTAGTTTCGCATAGAAAATCGGCTCTTTGTGGATACGATACCTGATTTATCGGAAAAACTTCACCGAACCCTTGTATATTTACGAGGTTAAAAAGAACCGTACCTATTGAGGTTGGGTCATGAAACTACGGTCTTTTTATGTTTATTTAATTGCATTGCGTCCCTTGTTGAAGCTTTGACCATCCATTATGTGGTACATTATCTTTACTTGTATAAACTAGAACCTGTAATTTTTTGGCATTACCACTAAGAACTGAGTTGATTTGTCAGAGATTTGGATATCAAGAAGTAATAAATTTATCTTCACATATTTAAACTTGGACTTGTGTCTCATGAATAATAATTTTCGGATTAGGATTGAATCCTAACAGTTGCAACAGTTCTTTGATATTTGTTGTCATTTGAATCCTTCAAAATAAGGCTCAGTTTGTGGAATACTTTCTGTTTGATGACAACTTTGTTTCTTTTTCCATATTTTTTTCTCCTCAGGCAGTGGCAAACTCAACATCAGCAACTTTCTTACGTGTTGTTGGAAGTGAATTAATACAAAAGTATCTTGGAGATGGGCCAAAACTAGTTAGGGAACTCTTTAGAGTTGCCGATGATCTTTCACCTTCCATTGTTTTCATTGATGAGATTGATGCAGTTGGGACAAAAAGGTAACTCAAGAGCTCAAACTAGTTCGTCTAGAGTGGAATATTGTCACTAATTTAAGCTCAATTTCCAGATACGATGCTCATTCCGGTGGTGAACGCGAAATTCAGAGGACCATGCTCGAACTGCTCAACCAGTTAGATGGTTTTGATTCAAGAGGAGATGTCAAAGTCATCCTTGCTACTAATAAGATCGAAAGCCTTGATCCAGCTTTGCTTCGTCCGGGTCGAATCGATAGGAAGATTGAATTCCCTCTTCCCGATATTAAAACAAGGAGGCGTATTTTCCAGGTACTTGTATTTCTATGCATTCATATATTCACACATACCTATATGTGGAAGAGAATGATGAAATTTTATTAGAGCCTCTCTACTTGTACAACCCATTTATAATTTTTATACAACTCTTCGCATATATAGAAAGCAAGTTTTTTTTTTAAAAAAAAAAAAAGAAAAAAAATGACAAAATTAAAAGAGGCCCACCCTCTCTACCTAAATATGGAAGCATGGTTGTAAAAGTGTTGTATATGAGTTGTATGAGTATTATTTCTCATTTTATTATGCTCTTGCTTGGATTCTTTTATTTATTACCAAGGTAATTCTGTGAATATGCAGATCCACACATCAAGGATGACATTGGCCGGTGATGTCAACTTGGAAGAATTCGTTATGACCAAAGATGAGTTTTCTGGAGCTGATATAAAAGCCATATGTACAGAAGCTGGCTTACTTGCATTGAGAGAACGTCGAATGAAGGTGAGCCCCGTACATCCATATCAACATAGACTGTGTAGCTGGAAAAAAGAAATCATACGGAGGCAATGTTGTTAAAGGTGTAAGGTGTATTAAGGCGCAAAGAATCCTTGAGATCGAGGTGCAGCTGCATGCATAGGCCTGATGGATGTGAGGTGTCTATTGATGAGATATGATATAGTATATTCTTATACTGAATTTAATTGCTAAAGCTAATAATATATTAAAAATACCAAAAAATATTAACGATAAAAATATGAGCTTATAGCTCAACTATAACAACTTAAAAGATGATAATTAGTGAGCACCACTGTCCACAAATGCACAAGAATAATGTTCAATGACAAACATAAATTACCGTTCTCAAAATACTTGCAACAAATACTGATATTTATCATTATTAAATAAAAGTTCATACATTCTCATTTGTTCGCTTATAGGCTGAAGTTATTTCTTCATATTTATATGTTTCTCTAAGTTGAAATCTTTATTATTTACAAACTTCAATATATTTGTTTTAGAGTTATTGAACGTCCACGGTTTACACTTTTTAAATTTATTGTGATGTGTATACTCATTTATTTTAATAATTCTAAATACAAAACCCTTTATTAGGAGATCATCCTCAAATACAAATACATTATCCTTGTAATGATCTTTATCAATTCTTCTAATCAGCTATTCATTACTTTTATCAATTTCAATTTCATAAATATCACGTTAATATTATAACTAATAATTATATATAATAGTTAATAATTAATTTATTTTTTGAAAAAAACCCAATAAGGCACTCAAGGTGTACACCTTGGGTCTTAAAAAAGGCACACGCCTTAGAGCCTAGGTGCATTTCTGTTGGGATTAACCTCATCTAGGTATGTTAAGGAGCCATGAGTGAGCCTCAAGCCTATGCACACGTTTAACAACATTATGCTGTGGTTGTGTTTCTCTGTTGTTTTTTGCATTGCTAGCTTTTGCTTGATTAGAATCACATTGCATCATTTTTATCATGTCATTTATGCTATATTTGGAAATTGATCATTAGTCTTTTGAATCTCAAATGTAAGAGCTATTATCTCAGTTAGAGAAGTATATTTTTTCCCTCTTGTTCCTACCAAAGAAAAAATTTGCCTTACTGGTGCTAATTGTGGATAAATTAGAGTAAAAACAGAGGAAAAGGATTCTGTGATGTGCCACTCCTGAATTGGAGAGCATCTATATAAATCCGTTTTCTTATTCTACTTGATTTAGTACAGTATCATCTGAGGGTAGTAAAATCGTTTTTATCAACAGACTCTCAAGTTTTTTTTAAGTAAGCATCTTCATTTCTTTCTTGCATCTATTGCAAACTCATATTTTCTCACTGTTGCTTAGTAGGAAGCGGTCAGATGCATTTGGATGCACATAAAATTGTGTTTGACTGAGTTTTGGCAAATTGTTGTTTTGTATTTCAGGTGACTCAGGCAGACTTCAAGAAAGCAAAGGAAAAGGTTATGTTCAAGAAGAAAGAAGGTGTGCCTGAAGGGCTGTACATGTGAAAACATTATCTTATGTGAACTGAAATTCCATTTTGTTATCCTTCTTTTGATCCTTTCAAATATTGAGCTCTATTATCTTTTCAATGGTTGATGCATATTTTTTAATATGAAAGGCTAATGTTAAGACAACATGTTAAAATATTGTTCCATTGTTTACTTTCTATTAGTTTTTAGATGATTTTTTAACCATTGGAATGGTAAATGAGCCAATGGCTTGAAGAATTATAATAGAATCCTCTCACCAATGCCCCATTGTTTTACCCGTTACGACACTTGCATATCGGCAACCATCTGTAATGTAATGATATGGCATCATGCTGAAGCATTATGTTGAAGTTTGTAATGTATTAGTTAGTGTTTTGGAGGGAAAATGAGTTGTAAACCCAATCGAATTGTACTCTTCTCCTAAGTGCAGTTGTAGTGGCAGCCGGGTAGCATAAATAGGAAGTTTGTAACAGATTGCAAGAATGTTGAATGAATGAATTGTTTCTCTCCTTTCTCTGGTCTGCTCTCCCTCTCCCGTGCATCTGTCTATCTCTTCTTTTTCCTCTTGACTTCTCATCTTGTCTGCTTTTCCTCTGTCTCCCGTGTATCTCTATCTTCTTCTTCCTCTTCATCTTCTTCTTCATGATCTCTTCTCACCTCCTCCTTGACTTTCTTTCTCTTCCCCCGTGAATTCTCTAATTTTTTTTCCTATCAAATCTGTCTTCCTCTCTTTAAATCTGATTTTTCAGATTAATTTCATGAAAAACAATCCATTACACCACAAGTGGTCTCATATAAGTACTTTTCTAGTGACATCTTTGAACCCATTCTATCCAAATACTAGAAAACTACTAAAAATAAAGAGTTGTGGACAGGTAGCCTGTTCTTGCTTCAGAAAAATATTACATGAGCAGTACAGAATTTTCTGCAGCTGGAGTTGGAGGCTTTGTTCTTGAATTATTGAGGCTCTCATCTGTTATTGCAATTCTGCGGCAAGATTTTATGATTTGGATGTTGTTCTTCTGCTACATCAGTTTCATCATCATTCTTAAAATTCATGTAAATCTCGAATTTCTTGCACCATAATCTCTATCAGAACTCTACCTTAAGATGGGAAATTCTATTATAGTAATTCTTGAGTGATCTTTCACTGGATGTCTTTTTTTCCTGTGTTTCATTTCTGAAGCATGATCCGGATTCCTACAAAAGATTAGAAAATTGAATTCTGGTAGACCCACCAGCCGTGTACATTATAAGCACCAATAATCTGTTTTCTACTTCTTGAATTATTGATTTTCTTCTTTATTTTGTTTTCTCTATCATGTTTTCTTGATTGCAATTCCCAATTCTGAGTACTCTAATTCAAATTAGCTGGATTCCTCACAATTGGTTTCACAATTGATTAGCTTCTTCCATCACAATTGATGTCATAATTGTTAGCCTTTCTATTATTCCGTGCTTTCTTGAAATTCTATTTTGCACATTGGATTCTCTTGAATCCTCAGTACTTGAGTTCTTTCATTGAATTTTTGATTTCTGGAATTGGTCACATCAGATTAAACTTGTGACAGACCGGATTAATCAAAATACCATCCAACATAATGTCCATCAATATTTAAATATAAATCATACAAGATCCAAATTATAAATAAAATTAAGCATAAACAGGATTCAAAATATGCCACAATATCGGTGGCTCTGGCACCAACCCAAAATACGACGTTGGACCTTTAGTAAGAAAAAATGCCTGCAAAAATATTAATTCAACATATATACATATATCTAACATATCGCGAAAGCAAAAATACATCCCTAATAAACTTTTTTCAACCTGCACAACGTGAAACATCTTGTTTTACTTCTACAAAATAATAATCCTGTTTATAATCAAACACAACACCGGCAGTTCCGGACAACATAAAAATATCACACGGGCTAACAACATCGCCCGAAAATCTATGATACAACAGCTCAACCTTTTAAGCATTGGCCACAACTTATTTACTTCATATCCGTCATTTGGAACTAAAATTAAACTAAATTACAACATCTAGATACAATAAACATTACCCGAAAACGTTAAACGATATAAATTATCCATAATCACAATAATTTAGGCTCTTCATGTCTACCTGATCCTTCAATTTTGATCACTTGATATGGGCTCGTGTAACTCATATGAAAGTTTAGTAAAAATAGTGAGGGAGTGAGCCAAATACTCAGTAAAGTACAAATATAAATATAAGCATGCACATTTATATTTTAAAACAAATTAAAAAGACGAAATATGATCATAATGCATACTTAACATAAAACTTGATTAAAAACCCTTTCCATGTTGCATTCAAATTTCTTACTTTAGTTCTGATTCCTTTAGTTTTCAAAACATGTGAAAATTTATTTATCTTTAGGGATCAGAGCTAATAGGTCTTACTAGCTAACGGAGTAGACAATCGAGAAAAATGATTGTGTTCACTCCACGCAATCGAAAGGCCTTATGCCTGTAATTTTTCCAGAGGTAGTGCATACGTAACGCCGTTTTATAGACCCCCACGGTAGGGCATTTTTCTCTATTATCACTGTAATATCCTAAGATATGTCAAGAAATATTATCCCCAGGAATATAATCCTTGGTCCAATTTTTTAACTTAAGGAATATTCTACACTTAGCTTCTTATCACTTAATTTTCACTCTTTGGAGAACGGTTCATAAATCTTAACAAATTGTAAAGTTCCTTTCTTATACTTTCATAATTTTCTTCGATGCATACACAGTTATTTCCTGTTATACGATGTTCACATGGCTTTAAATACATGCATAAATCGACATAAGGCTTAGGGAAAGCTGGGAAATTCATACTACGTTGAGTCAAACAAAACATTATAATTTTTGAATAACAAATTTCCTTATACAAAGTACCTAATATAATTTCTGGGACATACAAGATAACATATATACAAAATACATGTGAATAAATACTAAATAATTAAGATAACCACGTTCACGAAGCTAGGGATTCCGATTTTCAAGGCTATATTTCACATCTACTTAGAAGTAACGAGAGAAAATCGCAAAAGAGGGGTTATGGTTTCCAAATTAACATCATACTTCACAAAACTTCAAAATCAAAAAAAGAAATTAATATATACGTACATTTAATACATGAATATTTCAAAACCTAAGTTTGGACAGGTATTTGAACAAAAATATCTAAAAGGAACGAAAAGAAAAGAGCAACAAGAGAAAGAAATCATATGAGTGCATTTACTTCGATCAAATCTACGAGTTTCTTAACTAGTTTTACGCCAGAAACGGACCCGAGAGCCTCGATTTCCTATTCTCTGTCTTCTCCACCGTGCTCTCTCTCTCTCTCTCTCTCTCTCCTCCACCTCCTCTTTATGAAAAATAACAGAAGAAAACAGATCGCATGGGTCAAATACCCGAATTGGCGCTTGAGCGCAAGTTGAGCGCTCCTCAGGTGCACAACACTAGAAATCGCGCCTTGGGCGTGCATCGAGTGTGGTTCGGGCGCACCCAAATTGGAAATCGCACCTCGGGCACACCTCGGGCGTTCATCGGGCGCAATGATTCTGTTATTCGCGCTCGAGCTTGCTTCAGGCCCAGATTCGTCCGGTCCCATTTTTTAGTCCTTAATCTAACTTTTCGCATCATTTGACATCAATTTTGATTGTATTAGTTTAATTAACCATGATTAATATAATTTGAAAACCGGAACCTTACAAGAGTAGTATTGCTAATATTGAATTCTGAATGTCATAATCCTCTCCTGCCACACAATTTACTGTTATAGAGGTCCCTTGATTTGAACTCACCATCAGCAACAAAGAAGAGAAATTGGTCTGCGTCTAGGTATACTCTCGAATTCGATGTACGCTCTCGGAGTTCTATTGCTGGTATAAATCATGGATGATGTTGCTATACCTTGTTTATTGTGCTATGGTTCTAAAGTGGGAATCCTCAAAGTGGGGACAAAAGTTACTGTTCCATTGGTTCACATATAATTCTCAAGGGGTATCAAAGTGAGAACAAGATGTAGTTGACATTCTTATCTTCCGAGATTGTATATCAGCAGCAGAGCTGAAGTTTCAATAATTGTAACACAGATTCCATATTCTTCGTCTTGGTATTCTTGATTTTCAAAGCACACCATACTCTGGTTTTCTTCTGGGTGCATCAGTTCAGCATCACGTTGGACCACTGCACTAAACCATAGGTCACTGGATCGTTGCTATTAGTTACAAGTTACTACTGAAATTTACTGATACGATCTCCATGGTAACGCCGGCGACGATGACAGGGAAACCAACAGAAGGGGAGATCAGCGGAGGATGGCGGCGAGCTGAACAGGCGAGATGCCTTGAGAGAGAGAGAGACTTTAGGGAGAAGAGGGAAGGGTCGGGAAACAGAACGAGAGAGGAGGGAGTAGAGAGCGAGAGAGAGAGAGAGAGTTGAGAGAAAATATCTTTCCTTTCTTTCTCATTAATGGCTTAACAGTATATATATAGGGGTAACGGGAAATGGGATATAACGATAACGGGAAATAGGGAACAATTAACGGCAAAACGGGAAACGGGAACGGCCAAAGGAAATAAAAACAGAAATTAAGATCCATCGCATCCGGTTCAATTACGGTGCCGACGATTGTCGTCTGACTTCGGAGGGTGTGTAGACGAGTACGTAACATTGCCGTCCCATGAAAACAACATTGTCCTCAAGGTTGATCAAGCTAAAGGCGTGATGGGCATTTGCCACTGTGAAGCCGCCGAACACCCACTTTAATACAAACTCATCCAAAATCACATGTTCGTTGTAGCCAGAAATTGCCTCCGTTAATTGCAAGAGAGGTTGCTTTAATACGATGACGCCAAACATTGCAGTCTGCTCACTGTATGCCACAATTGTCCAAGGTGCACCCACAAAGCCAAACACTACAGCCTGCTCACTAACCTCATGGCGCACAATACTAAGAGAGTTCCCAACAAAATGAAGTGTTTCAAAATTAATGGAATGGATAACAGAACCTCCATACATGTAGAAGCACCTATCAAATGCCATTTGGGTACTCAGATCACCATTAGCTTGGTGATCAGCTTTATTGGAGCTACTTTCAACTGCAATGCCAGTCTCTAACATCAACAATTCCATGATCTCTTTACCCACCTTTTCCAGGACCTGCATTCCCTTTACAGTAAAAGCTTTCTCAGTCTCTAACAAGGACGGGGCAACAGCACTAGCACTACCATGCTGACGAGATTTAGCAAGGTTCACAGCAGAATGCTCCAACTTTTGAATGAAATGTGTTCCGCCATTTCTTGGAACAAGAAGAATGCAGCACTTGAAGCCCCTGAAGCAAGTCTAAAATCTGTCAGCTGAGGTTCAATTGTATCAGAGAGAAGGATATTTGAAGATTTGACATCCCTATGGGTCACAGGTTGAGGACTGCCGTTGTGTAGGTGGTTCAATGCCTCAACCACACCCATCGCCACCTTGGAGTATTTCTCAAGAAAGTGTTCCAATTCTTTAAAGGCGTAAATACAGCCTGCTGTGTACAATAGCACCGCCCTCTCCTTTTGTTCAGTGCAATTCATCATCCTTTTGAGCAGGGTTAGTAGTGCCCAACGTTGGAACTATCATAGTTGCTATGGCTCCCATTTTCACCCACGGGTTGTCACACAAAGAGGTCAGCAGCCTCAAAGTAACACGTTGCCAGGCAGTTCTTGGAGATCCCTCATGGCCCGTTCCTGGTTGTCCCAAAGCCTTGGATTCAGCCTCTCGGGAACGACGGCCAGCTAATGATGTAAAGGTTGCAGGCACATTGAAGACTGCTGTGGGCCGTGAATAGTTTCTGATGTCCCACACTCTGCATGTTTTGTCTTGATTGCCGGTGGCGAGGGTGCGCCCATCTAGGTGCCAGGCAGAAGCGAAAGGGTAATCTTGGTGGCCCACCGCTGTAGCAACATTCTTTCCTGTTTGAGCATCAACAAGCAACCCATCTTGATCATTACCAACAACAGTAATAAGCTTTCGATCTGGACTCACTGATGTGTGATTCACTGCCCAGGGGAAGCGGAAATGATTCAAAAGCTGAAATTTCTCCATCTCATACTCTCTTACACCACAATCATTGTTGGATGCCATGAAATGGATCCTACCACTCAAGTCATCAAATATCTCAACAGCATTTATGTTTGCATTTTCATCGTAAGTTGTCCGGGTGCAAAAACTTAAACCAAATTTATCCAAACGCTTGCATGTAAGTTCTCCTTGGAACCCCCCAGCAACCAAGAATTTATGTTTGACTGCTAGTGTACTAATGTGAGCTTGCGAGAAGCCTGTTAGCAAACTTCCCTGGTGTTTCTCTGTGGGCGCAACATGCCCAGCAAAATTAATGACCTCGGACAAATTTTGAGACAATGAAGACCAATGCTGGACAGAATAATTGGACATGAGGTACACATCATGTTTTGAAGTAGCACAAACCAGGTTCTTCAGCTGAAAATGAAGAATTGTAGGTTTCACCAAACGTGAATTATAGAATAACTCGAAATACTTTCCACTATTCTCCACTTGTTTGTGGTCCTTGTCAACCCTCTCACTCAACGGAGGAAAGTTTGCATAATTCTTGTACTGCTCAAGCCTTGTCAACCCATATTTTTCTTTTGTTATATTCAATCGGTCCCCTGGAATACCCTGGATATCTTTGCCTTGCCTCGCCAGGGCAGCTGAGGTATCAGTCACCTTTGTAAGCAAATCATACTCATCCACTTCAAAATTTGCACCATCTCTATCATTATACTCTTCGTCCACATTTTCAACAATATCAGCATCCATATCCGAATTACAAACTATGGGAACACATTGGTAGCCCCAACCACTCAACCTATAATGCTCAGCAACGAGGGTGAACAGCCACCTAGCAAAAAAGGATGGTTGGAGGTTCTCGGTTCTGCCACACTTGGCATCTACTGATCCACCAGAACATGAACCACCAGTTGGAGGCCCATGATCCTCAGTTCTACTCCTACTGCTTTCATTCTTAAAGTGATAAGGGGTTACAATGACAGAGCCATTCAACAGTTTGGGGGTGAGACGACCGCAATTATGCACAAGAGGAGCAAGGTGTCTGCACTGAGATTTCGGCCTAATCCCGAGTTGGCCGTGAAGTACCTCCTGGTTGGGCTGACAACCCATGGAATTTGTAATGTCTCTCAAATGTCGAGTGTTGGAAATACCCACTGTTGAGGGTAACACGTGTTCATCGTCCAACACCAGAAGAGGCTGATGAACTATTTCTAGAAACGGTTCTGTTGGAAATCCGTCCTCATTGGAGCCAGATTCTGTAAGTGGAATGAGCATCTGACCACCTTCACCCTCCAAATCCAGGTCTATCGGGTTTAATTTCTTGAGTGGGAGAAGGTAATTTGGCCGATTTGTGACAGTTTGTGGTTTAGCGATTTGGAAATCAGAGGGTGCAGTCGAAGGTGAGAAAAATGAGGCAAGGTTTGGAAGCCACGGTGGTTCGATGAATTGTTTCTCGACGCGAGGCAAGGAGGGAGAAATTTCAGTGAAGGTTCGCTGGAGTGCTGTGGTAGGTGGCTCGTCGAATTGAAAATCAGGAGACGCATGTGGATGGGGTTTCTAGATTCGAGTCAAAGGCGGCAAAGGCTCAGTGATGGAGGTTCGAAGCACTTCAGTGGGGGGAACCACAACCGCTGGTGAGTTTGAAATTAAAGGGGAATTAGCGAAGGTGGGAGCCGAATGCGGTGATGAAGTTGAAGACGACGGGGAAGCAGGGACGATTATTTGAGGAACTAGTGGTGGTACAGAACACACGGTGGACGAAATTTTCAGTTGGTGAGAGTGACGATACGAAACAATTGGTGTGACTGGTAGAACGGGTGGAGGAGAAGTAGAAGAAATCACTGAAGGTGAAGAGGTCACTCACCGTTTAGTGTTGCGCCGAGTCGGTGGAGTATTTGGTTGCGGGTTTGTGCCGCTATTGAAGCCATGGTGGATAGTTGGGTGGCTAATCGATTCGGTAACTCGTCGGAGATCCTTCGGGGCAAGACCGGCCCATTTCGGCCATAGCGCAAGGCGGCGCAAAATAAAGTCGTCCGTCTGTTCGCCTCCGCTTTTCTCTCAATGAAAGCACCAAATGATACGATCTCCATGGTAACGCCGGCGACGATGACAGGGAAACCAACGGAAGGGGAGATTAGCGGAGGATGGCGGCGAGATGCCTTGAGAGAGAGAGAGACTTTAGGGAGAAGAGGGAAGGGTCGGGAAACAGAACGAGAGAGGAGGGAGTAGAGATCGAGAGAGAGAGAGAGTTGAGAGAAAATATCTTTCCTTTCTTTCTCATTAATGGCTTAACAGTATATATATAGGGGTAACGGAAAACGGGATATAACGGTAACGGGGAACGGGGAACAATTAACGGCAAAACGGGAAACGGGAAACGGGAATGGCCAAAGGAAATAAAAACAGAAATTAAGATCCATCGCATCCGGTTCAATTACGGTGCCGACGATTGTCGTCTGACTTCGGAGGGTGTGTGGACGAGTACGTAACATTTACTCAGTAGTATTGCTGTAGTTCTCGGCTTCTTTCAAGTAGACTCAAGAAATTATAGAGCTGGACAAGTAGTTCATTTTATTTCTTATTGCAAAATTCTGCGGTGCTGATCCATATAGAAGTAGTGGAAAACTTGCTTCTCTCCTTGTCCTCGCGAGCTCCCCCTCTCCCGCGCATCACCTTCTTATTCTTGACTTCTCTGTCTTGTCTGCTTCTCCAATGTCTCCCTCCCCTGCATCTGCCTCTACCTTCTTCCTCATCATCTTCTCCTTCGTGACTGACTTCTTCTCATCTCCTTGACTTTCTTTCTCCTTCCTTCTGAATTCTCTAATTCTTTCCTTATCAACCTGTCTTCCTTTCGTTAAATCTGATTTTTTAGATTAATTTCACAAAACAATCCATTACGTGGCACCAACTTCCGTGGCTGCCGCCATTATCGAATTCTCTAACCAGGCCACCGGACTCATTCACCACCGCCGCCGCCAGCATTCATCGTCCCCTGCCACATCTCTAGTGGCCATTGACTTTCAAAACTTAGCTTAGAGTCGGGTGTGTTTCGTCGCTTATTATAATTTAATTTTTTCTCGCGTTGTTTGACTGGTGCAGAGGGAAAGCGTAGCATTAACTGGTGCAATTAACGACATCGTTTAGGCGTTTTCATTTTATTGTTTCTTGTGTAAACTACAGCGGCGTCGTTATGACATCATCATCGGGCAGTTTTCAGGTGTACGGATAGTATGTGTTATTTTTATTTATTTTATTTTATTTTTTGAAATTTTGATTGCTTAGCCATACACCAAATAAAAGAGAGCCCTCTCCCCATTATCTGATTAAATGTGATTTTTTAAAAAAGTGAAAAATATATATTAATAGTTATATTTTTGAGAAAATTTTTTATAATATAAATATTTTATTATTTTAGTATTTTTTTAAAAAAATTAAGAATAATTTATTTTATAATTTTTTACTGTATAAAAATATTTTTTTTGGCAAGTATTGTATATATATATTTTTACTGTATAAATTTAAGAATCATTTTTCACTATATAAAAATAATTCTCATTAAATTTTAATTATCTAAAAATTAAATATGCAATTTAAACATGACTTTTCGAATTTTAGTAGAAATTTGTTCAACTTTACCTAAGCTTACAATTGGCTAAGCTTAGTATTTTTTTTTTTTTTTCGTATATGTAATTTTAGGAAGATTTTTTTTATATTTTTTGAGATCTACTTTATAATATAAAATTAAAAGGCCGAAATAAATAATTTTAGCTCTTGAAAAAAAATTCTTAAACCATTTTCATGTAGGACTTATAGAAATTTGTTGGTGTGTTTGTTGATAATGAGGTGGGCTAATTGCATGATGCCGTTGATAGGAAAAGAGAAATATAAGAGAAAATAAAATGGTATGTAGATTTCTCTTTGATGTGGTTTTTAATTTATAGAACGAATTAAGAAGTCATTCGATTTTTTATTGCATGTTGAATTAGAGTAGGTCCGATCTTCGTCATTATTAATCTGAAACCCGTGCACTATAAACTATAAATGAGAGGTCAGAGAATATGTGAGACTCACTTTTTAATTTATTCTCCAAGGCTCAAATTAGAAATCTTTGTTAAAAAATAGAAAGATATAAAAACGATGTAAGATAATATAGAATTGTTTGTGAGTAGGGGATGTGAGAAGAGGGCTAGCTCCTACTTGTACGCCCAACGTGGGGGCGTCTTGGAGAGGAAAGAAGGATTGGACTCCTTTCTGGTCACATGCTGTCAATGGCTCATTAGGATTACACCTGGTGGGTGGCTCATTAAGGTTATACTCGGCAGGAAGTGGCTTACTGTGGGAAAGAAAGAGTTGTGCAAGGAAAGAAAGCTTGGTTCTTCCTTGGCTCCTAAACATCGTTCATGGGCGGTTTTTCCCTTGAAAGTTGCCTTCCTCCCATCCTTTGAATGATGAGGGGGTTTTAATGTTTCGCGGAGAATGATTTTGCACTAAGACTGATGATAGGCATTCCTCTAGGATTCGCTACCCACTGCTAGATATTGACGGGAGATATTGTGTTAAATGTCGTCTTATAACATTGATGTGACCGTGGCTTATGGTGGCCAACAAGGGCCAGGTCTCCATTTGCGTGAGTTGGTTAGGCTGTTGTTGGTCGGTGAGCACAGTGATTCTCCATGGTTGACCACCAACTCTATTGGTTGGGACCTACCGTATTAGCATCTTCTACGTTGTTAAACTACTATTGCCGTGGTAGAGGGTGGATTTTATTGTAATTGATGGGGCTGTAGAGGCTATCTCTTGAAGTTAGGTTGCTGGTTTCTCATGGGCTTGTTTGTAGCAAATATGTTGGTTGGACGTTTTCTAAACTTTACTTTTGCGTTGGGCTTCGATGACTAATGGGTTGGCCGCCAGATCGTCTGTTGTCATGACTGGATTGGCCCATATCGTGGGTGGATCCATCACTCTTAAACCACTACCAATTTGGAAAAAAAATAATTTAGATTATAACCAAATTATACATAAATTAGATCATTAGTTTTAATTTAAATTAATATTATATGATTTTGTTAATTTAATTTTCTAAAATTAAGTTGAACAAAATATTTATTATTTTATAGGTATTATTTTTTATTTCATTAAATTGAATATTTATAAGTTTAATGTATTTAGAAAAATAAAATTATATAGAGATTAGAGAAATTTAATTAAATAAAAAATGAAACCTGTCCCTAAAAAGGAAAAAGAAAAAAGAAAAAAAGAAAAGCGAAGAGCGAATATCAAGGGTAATATTACCATTGTCGAATAAAAGAGAAATATTATTTATGTATTTGGTTATATATTTAATAATATTTAAAATATTAAAAATAAGTATGAGTTTTACTGTATTTTAATTTTTAAATTTTTTTGCATACTAAAATATTAATTTTTATATAACAAAGTATATGATTAGATATATCAATAACATTATCTTATAAAAGCAGTTAATATTGCCGGTTAAGAGTTTAATAATAAAATAAAGTAATCCTAAAATAAAATAATATATATATATATAATTAAAAATTAAAAATTAAAATTAAAAAAATACAAATTATTGTAAACCCTAATCCTGATATTCATCTGGAACAATAGCAGGCTACCTCTTTTCTTGTACGGAGAGGAAGTAGTAGTATAATACGAAGTTCAGTTGTAGCAACCAGTTGTAATCTCCGTTTTTGAGGTTGTTATCTTCTCCATCTCACCTCTCGTTACGTATGGATTTCGATTCCTTTCCCCCACTTGATTCTTTGTGTACCTTCGGTGCGACGGTGGCTATAGACGTATTTGGCTTTTGTATGATAGTTTTGGCCGATTCCGGCATATTAGGTTGTAAATCAGCTGCGTTTTTGTTATTTTGACAGTAGAGAGTGTAGTAGACCAGTAGGTTTCTGCTAAATTTATATAAAAAACGACTGCGTCTCTGGAGTTTGAGACCTTTGGTTTCTTGGACGATTGCTTGATATAAAAGGGGTTTATAAACCTAACTATAATTAGATCGTTGTCATATCATCCCCATTACTTTGATTTTTATTATCGATGCGAAGTCTTTATATGTGTAGTTCATTATTGTTGATGCGAACTTTTGATAAATGTAGCTCTTTTTGCATGTTTAGTTATTGGAATGAAATAATGTAGAAATAAAATAATTATTCACACGGAATAGAATAAGATAGAAATAGAGTTAAAAATTTTTATTCCTATATTAATTACTTATTTGGAATAATTATCAATAAGTTAAGAATTAATATTATAATATTTAGTATATTATAATAGTATAAAGAAGATGGTAAAATTTTTTACTAATAACTTTTTTATCCTTATTTAAGGAAAAAAGATTTTTGAGGTCAGAAAGTATGAATAATGCTACAACAATGGCTGCTAATATTATGCATAGCAGAATTCTGATACTGGTTTCTCTCCCCATAGTTTTTGGAGCCTTCGTGTTGTGAAGGTGAAATCATCAACTCGCGAGGCGACCGTGCAAAGAAACAGATCTCCGCTTATAGTTTTTTCTATCTTTACACGTTTTCGTATGGTACCGCATTGGGTAGAGCCAGCATTCAAATACCCCATATGAAAAATCCAATAGTCTCCACTGTTACAGCCACCTCGGTGGTACTCCGAGCACATGGTACTGCAGTAGTGGCACTTTTGTGGGTCCCGTTGATTGGCCTTCCCATCAGGGTAGACGAACGGGCTGTCGGTTTAGTATTGGTTGCAGCTGCAGGTGCAATGACAGACTTTAAACTCATACATCTGAAACTGGTCAGAGGAGTATGGGTTGTAGTTTGGGTTATCTTTGCGTTTGGACTCACTGTTGTACGGGGTGAATTTTTGCATGAGGGTTGTGGTCTCGAATTTGGACGGCATCAAATTGGAAAAGAAAATAGTGACAAATGGCTGAGAGACGAAGGACGAAGGAGGATGCAGCCAGGGTTTTGAACAAAGGATAAAAGGACGAGGGGCAAAACGATAATAATTGCGGGAATCGTTATTCCTTACATACAAGGAATAAAAAATACCTAGGAAAACTTGATATTTTTTATTCATTGGGTTGGAGGAATATTTATTCATTCGGGAATAATTATTCTTTGTAAAAAAGGAACCAAATATAGGAATAAATATTCTATTGATAATAAAATGGGAATAGAATTTCTATTCCTTCCAACCAAACATACCATTTGTGTTCTTTCAATAGTTATGATGCTATTGAGCATTCAAGAGGGTTGGGTGTATTGGCAATTAGGGTTGTGACTTGTGAGTAAGCAGAGTTGTAATTCTCCAACTAAAATATTGAATTATCTATTGCCACCTCGCCATGAGTGTATGCTTTGGATGAACTGCATAAATCCGCTAATCTCTCTCTGTTTTTGTTTGTGTGATTTGTTTGCTTGTCAAACAGTATCTTTCTGAGCCTTTTTGCTTGGCGGAGGACTTTCCAATATAGATGAAGAAAGAACTAGAAGTTATTGGATGGATGAGACTTTGCCTACCGCTAGCATTAGCTATAAAACTATCTCCTTTGTCTTTCTGAAGGACCAGGGTCTGTTTTTGCACCCAATGCTAGACTGTTAGTGTTCTTAAATTATCATAGTTTTTGAGTATCGTATGTAAATGATAATCCCTTAATTCAGAAATATGGAAAAGACAGGCGTGCTCAATTCATCTAACTTTGATTCATTTTGTTGGCCTGGTTATGTCAATATGCTAAGAATTGTCTTAGAAAGGATATTTGGTTCTTGCAGAATCTTGTAATTTAAATTTGTTGGTGTTGCCTGTGCGGCTAATAAAACACCATCTGCCACTGAGATGTATTATTTTCTCTTTCAGGGTCTTGGTTTCGGGAAGAAAACTAATATCATATAATGGGTCCTCAAGAGTGTCAGGTCTGCACGGAAGCAAAATCCAAGTACAAGTGTCCATCATGTCGTATACCCTAGTAAGCATAATGCTGCCATTTGCCCATTTCAAATTATTTCTGTTCTTAGATAACTAAAAACATCTTATCTTTATTGGAAATGTGCAATAGACATGGTTCCATTTATTCTGCTTGATAGACTAATAAATTCCTGATTGCAGTTGCTCTCTTGCCTGCTTCAAGAAGCATAAAGGTATGACCATTCAATTCAACTGCAAAATCATTGTTTGCAAAAAAATTCAGTGACTATCTTGTCATATTGATTTTGACTTGTATGTGTTGTTTTCATAGTGAAGGTTTTCTTGTATGACTTTTCCCTGACTATGTTTTAGCAGGCTATAATAGAACTGGAAATCATTTTTAGTCTGAAAAGCAAGAACACTTCAATGAGGAAAAAGTATTTTCTTTGAACTGTATTTAAAAGTTGATTTGAAGCTTTTGTGCAATGGTAATACTGCTCTATTATGATTTGGTGGTAATTGATTCCAACCATGTTTAGGGATAAGGGCCCCTGAAATGGAGCCTCGTGCACTCAGATGCCTTCTCATAATATAAAAGTCAACTATTATGGAATTAATTATTTGTCACTAGAAAATGGGATCTGATATGAGCTTTTCTTAATATTGCAGAAACTCCCTGTGCTACGCCAACATTTCCTGAAGAAAAGTCAAGTAAGAAGTAATACCGCCTTGTTACATCTGAACATCACTGGAAAAATTTATTTGGTATCATTCAATATTTTCTGTTTTCATTGTTGTCTTCTTATACTGTAAGCTTGCACTTTTCAATGCAATGATTGATGGCATTTGTTACTGGCAATATATCTACTTCCTCCTTTTTGTTCTTTAAGAAACGCAAGGTTTCCTGGGTTTTTACCCATCTTGTAAGGATGCTAGTGGACTCAAAATTTTATGGTTTCGATGTAGTTATGTCATGTTGTTATGGCCATTCTTCTTGGTAACTTGCTTGGTAGTTTTTATTTTATTTTTTGTTCTGTGTATTCCTTTTTTAAGTTGTCTACCACTTTCCATCATGTAAAAAATAAACTAGGAAATGATTGTTTCTTATTATCTGAAACGGATTAGCTTCTATGCTATTTTGAAGAACAATGCTACATATCCCACCCAATTATCCAACCTTCATCAAACTTTATTTTATTTTTTGAATAACATTATATTAGTCTGATTCACAAATTGGAACAAAATTAATAAAAAGTGAAGTGATTCATTTGACCTGAACTTCAGAAAATTAAATTTAACATAAAATTTTCACATTAAGTTTAAGGTAGAAAAATATATTTTTGTATACTTCACCATTTAGAAAGCTGCTCCAAATTTGTTGAGTAGATGAATGTAAGTTCAATTTTTTCTTTAAAAAAATACAGTTGGATGAAGGTTGGATAAAAAGTATTTCCCAATTGCTAGTGATCAGTAAAATAAGACTAGTGGTTATCTTGCTTCTTGTCGTAACTGCAGCAACGAAGTAGTCAGCGATACTTCAGAAAGGCTACAAGTACAGCAAACATAATAATAATTTTCAATGGATGCTAACAATTCCTGCGATGAAGTAAAATAAGTGACTAGTGGTGATAGTGCCCATTATTTGTGAAACTATCTTGGTTACTTTTAATGCTAATTGTTTGGTGATGTTTGCTCTCTGTTGACAGCAATAGTTGAATTACGTGGAGAAAGACAAATCTATGTTGATGAACCATGTGAAGTTTTGCAAAAGGATCAACTACAGTCTATAGGTATGAATTTCTGAAAAACACAGAAGTTGAAAATCTCTGCTGCATACCTTGATCAGAGGTATATTTGGGCAAAGATCATATGGTTGCTTTTATGTTCTCATCTCCAATAGAAAGCATGCGGCATCACTCCTGTCCTGCAGCCACTACACTATCAAGCTGAATTGATAAGTTTTTGAAGCTTAATAATCTTCTCAATAACCTTTGACAATAGAAGTCAAGTTAGCCTTGCAAGTGCTTTATGTTTTCCTTGTTTTGGATCTCAATTTTATGATGGCCATTATCGACGGTAGGCGATTTCCCCGAAGAGAAACGATTTGGGGACACCCATTAATACCTTTGGGTAATGAGATATCTTATCCATCTATTTGTTTTTATGTATGTTTACTAGTATGGATAGATGGATGGTGTGCCACGTCACCCAAGGTTGTTTCCCTAAGAACAAACTTCCCTGAATAATTAGTTTTGAAGATTGACATTCAAAATCTTTTTCTTTCTTGCTCACAACGTATAGTCCAAAATTATTGATTTCTCTTCGGAAATATACAATCATTCCCTTACTTTCAGCTTATTGTGCATAGTCCCTCACTATTGGACTTCTATGCCTTTTGCATTTCTTCTGCTTCCCTTAAGCATTGTGCCAAGGCTAGGAAGTTGCAATATTTTTTTTTTTTTTTTTGGTAAGTATAGGAAGTTGCAATGTTAACAAGCCGAGATACTTAAGGATTTGTGTGTGCAGCATAGGCCACTTAACAAGCACTAGGGTTGTGCCTGTGCCTTAGTGGAAGTGGCTTTGTTGCTGTGCATTGTGGCTGCTGTTGTGAGAAATTTTAGAATGAACACAATAACTGAAACACAGAGACAAAATTTACGTGGTTCATTCAGGAGATGAGAGTTACATCCATGGGCAACAAAACGATAATGGTTTTCATTATACATTAAAGGAATACAAGTAATGGAGTCACTTCAATCCAAGTTCCTAGAAGATGGAAGGAACTTGATCAAATTCTTCTCAACCCCAAATTTTCCCCTGGGATAGTGTGGAATGCCTAGCTCTTGGCTAGTTTGTTTGCATTCAAGAATGCACTCATCCCTTAATGTAGATACATAGAAAGTATTCCAAGGGATAACACTAGCTAATCAAATGTGTGTTTCCAAGATGATATAAATTGCATTCATCACAATCAAAGGTATTAATCTTTGATTCAATTCACTTCTCTAAGTCAAGCAGTCATCAATAACTATCCTCAATCCCCATGGTAGCAATGAACGTAATGCATTAAGCCCATTGGCATTAATGACTTCATCAACTGTTTAATTTCATTTTCTAACATCTGCATTAACTAGGTTTGACAAGAAGTTGTTAGAATCTTCCTCTATTTTATGTCAACTTGTGGATAGGATTATAAGATTGGGTCTAATACACTTTAATATGTCATATAATTCTAGCCATCCAACTTGTGATGGAAAAATTTTTCATGGTTAGGAGTATAAAAGAGGATAAAAAATGAATGAATCCAAGCAATTCTCAATTTGATAAACCGGTTCAGTGTTTTAATTGGAACTGTGGTCTTCAAATCTCATTTCCACAGGTCTTTTAGAGTTGTGATTTGTGATTTGGTTCATGTGGTTGAGTTACTTATATTTTGTTTAATTTTTCCTTTTTCTTGATTGGCCGGCAATTCCTTTAGAAAAACACCTGACCCACAAGACACTGGGTCAGGTCCTGTGGGTAACTATAGAGTGCAGCTTTGGTGGATTGTAAGTGTCATCAGGTTGGATTTTCTTTAACTTGACCGATGTGCCGCCTACCACTGGCATAAAAGGACAATTCTGTGCATTAAGCTCCTGCAATGCGCAGGATCAGAAAAGAGTAGGATCACTTTCGTGCCTACTGTTTGTGAGTTATCTTTTACAATGCAAAAGGTCGTTTCCACAAACTGAACATCAGCTCTTATAATGATAACTCTACGGTTACACTAAGGCTCCCCTTTTACCTTACCTACTAGTAGCATGCTTTCCACCTGTCTACCCGTATCATATCATAAAAAGTGCAAAGGAAAATGGATAGAAGTGTCTTTTCCATGCTTTTAGAGCTGTATGTACTTATTTTTATCTGTTAAGAAACATCACAGAACTGGATGAGCGGTTCAGACATCTGCAACGATGCCACTGATTTTGATTCTTCCCGCAGAACCTATAAAAAGGAACAGGGTTATTCTCTTGTGCATCTACTTGTTTGTTTTACAGCTTCCTCTAGTGAAATTAGAGATGCTTTGAAGGATGAAGATCTCCAGAAACTCATCTGCTGTATTGACGGCTCTTCAAATGCAGAGGATGTGAGTACTCCTCCATGGAGCACATGAAACATTTCTCTAAGTTGAATATTTCCAATAATATATATCTTGGGAAATGTCTAAGGGACACCCATTAGATGCCTTCGGGCAATATGGTGGCTCATCCATCCATTCACCCTATCGGGACCACACAAAAATAAATGGATGAATGCAAGACCGTCTTAGAATGAGTGTCTAGAAGGTGGCCCTTTTATATTGCTTTATGTATAAAGTGGTATGAAGTATAATATGATATGCTGTGTCCCTTTATGCATCAGGAACTCGCCAAGGCAATGGAAATGGATGTATTCCAAATATTCACCGACAAGGTATTTTTTTGCCATTGAAGGCACTTCTTGCACAGGAAGTAAATAACTATTATTAGGAGTAAGTATTTCTTGGAACCAGATTAGAGTTAATATTATGTTGTTTGGTTTACGGAGCAGAATGAATATTACCTTTTGAAATAAGGTGGCCGTGGAGGGATGTGGAATGGAGGTAGAGGAGCTGTGGGGGAAACTTCCCCGTCAACGGATGTTGACCGGCTATAATTGAGGCCGGTGGTGGTGGGTGGCCTGTCTGGTGCGGTTGCCAGAGGTGGGCGGCATTGGCTAGGTGTCACCGGCTGTGAACATTAAAGGTCCAAGAAAACTTAATCTAGTGACTTCATAACTTTCTAAGTATAACATATTTTTCCCGCTGTTTCAGATATTGTCTGCGGCGAATCTATAGGGGAGTTCATGCAGCTGCGGCAGCGACAGGATGAATGATGCATGGGTTTGCATTATGCAGCAGGGCGGGTCACGGCAAATGTAACCTTTTATTTCATGACCGTATAAATACATGTTAAAATTTGATAATCTTTTATTATATATTTACATCGGAGGAGTATTATTAGTGTTTTTTTTTTTGTTTTTTTTGAAATCTGTATGCTCTTTAGTCATTGACAAATTATCCCAATAGATGAGGAAATATGAGATTGTATGCTTCTAGGATAACGTTAAAATGTAGCATTTAATATTTTTGTTATTATTATTGTTATTTTTTCGGTAAGAAATTTGGATGCCCCAAACAAGCCTTGGAATTTGATTAAAATCATTCGGGTCAAGAAATTCTCATCATCATGAAATGAAATATTGATTGATATATAATATATCGATATCAGATGAATCAGACAAAAAGAGTTTGACACATCACGATCAATCACCGGCACAACTGTTGCTTTTCTTCTCTATAAAATAAAATATCAGTCGATACGTAAGCTTTGGTTAGATATTAAATGTGATGGTATTAGGCTTGGCTTCTTAGTATCGATATTTTTTTATATTGTAATAATTTTTGTGGTGATAATATATAGGTCAATATTCTGAGTATTGGTATTTATATTTAATATTTTTTTGTTAGGTTTTAATTAAAAGAAAAAATTAAAATTATTATATTTAATATTTATATATATTATATTATGTAATAATTATTGTATGATTGTAGAAAATGTCAATATTTTCATTCATATTGGTACAAAACTCCCAAAAGTAGAATTTCTGGGTGGGTCCAACTGTCACCATTAAAGAAAAAGAAAGAGAGAATGACTTAAGTAATTTTTATTTTTAATATAAATCAAATAATAAAATATTTATTATTATTTTATTTTATTTATATCTTATTATCCTGCACTGTCTAATTATTTTCAAATAATATTTTATTTATTTATATATTATTTTATACAGTAAACGAACACACCGCAATAACTTAACATCCAAGCTAACTAAATCCCACTCCACCCGATCAGGAAAGATAATAACGGAGAAATTGCGGTCTCTTGCTTCAATCACAAGCAACCAGACAAAAGCTCGACTAAAGGACACGATCAAGTGTCACGAGGAAGAAAAAGTCAAATTTGCCCCTTCTATAGAAGAAGAATTTGTTTGATTAATTGATCAATTTTACCGCTAATTAGGCAATTTCTCGGTCATATTTACTATTTGAGATTATTTTTTACGGAATTTTTAAGAAATTGCTTAAAATTGATGAGAAATGATAAAACGATCAAAAAAATATAAAGGAAAATTAGGTTTTTTTCTTTTTTGGTTAAGTATGAATATTTTAATTATATTTTTATCAGTTTTTTGTTTTTAATTTTTTTTAATACTATCTAAGCATGAAAAAAATATATATTTTGTATTTTTTTATTTTATTAAATTTTTAAATTTTGGGGGAAAAAAACAAAACTACAAGGCTTTAAATTTTAATCCACAAGCGGGGGATAATCCCAAAGTAAAATACAAGATTATAAAAGTACAATAAATATTTTAGGAGTTTTTGAAAAAAATAAAATTTTAATTTTTTCCAATAACTTATTTTTAAAATAATATTAAATAAAAGTTAAAGTATAAAAATAAAATAAGAATAATATATATATATATATATAAGATGATAATAAAAATTATATTATTTAATTTATGCGAATAAATATTATCAGCGCTTCAATAGTCATGTGTTGATGGCGACAACGCTGTCAGGCGGCTACAGGAAGGGTGGTCCCCATGACAATATTTATTTTGTATAAATTATTCTTATTTATACGTCTAAATTATTATATATATTTAAATATAAATATTTTAAATTATAAATATTATATTATATATCTATTTATCACCAGCGATATTAATTTTTTTTCTCCCTCATTTCTTATTTTCTCATTCGGCTTGCACTTTTTTTTTTATTCTCTTTGATTTCCGTTATATTCAAGCAATAAAAATATTTTTTTTAAAAAAATATATATTTTAAAAATATTATTGGATGATATAATAAATTGACTTTGATTGTTAAAGGGTAGGTTAAAAAGAATATTTGATTATTTTTAAAATAATTAAAAAATATTATTTATTGATATAAATAAATTAGTATGGACAGTTTAATATATCACGTAAATCATAAAAAAATATTTAATTTTAAAATATTAATATAAATAATTTAATTTAAATATTTTAAAATGATATTTTTATATAAATACTCTAACAATAAATAATTAAGTTCAAAAATTAAAATGCGTACCTAATTTTTATCCGCATAAATAAAAGCAAGTCTAGCGCTCCCCCCTTTCCCTTCCCTCTGCTACGTCAGAGAGGTCTCAGAATTAGAGGAAAAAAGAAAAAGATAAAAAATCCTCAATTAATAAAAAAAATATAATTATTTATTTTAATTATTAAATTAAAATAAAATATAAAAGTAGGCTATATTATAATAAATAATTAAAATTCTCTTTCAACTGTCTACGTCTTATGGACACCCGGCAGGGCAGCTCCGGACTTGATCATCAACGTCAAAAAATTAAAAAAAAAAGGATTTTTTTTTTTTTGGTTAGGTCTACCGTGTTTGGCTTTTATTGGCTTTAATGTTTATAATTTATATACAAGTCTGAAAATAGAAATGTTTTTTAAAAAATAATATATTAAAATAAAACTATAAAAATCTGAATAATGTTTTTTTAAAAAATAATTATATTTTGTTTTAATAAAATTTAAAATTTTCAGAATAATATAAGAGGGATACCCGTTAGATATTTTTGTGATACCCTAAAATAATATAATATTTTATTAATTTATTTATATTAATAAGAATATATATATATAAATAAATAAATAAATTTAATATATTATTATTTAATAGTAGTAAAAAAGTATTTATTTATATTTTAAAATAAGTTATCATATTTAGAAATAATAATATTATTTATATATTTAATTATATTAAAATATTATTATTTTTTATATGAAGAGAGATAAAATAAAAATAATCAAAATTAAAATAAAATAAAAATTATATTTATTTTTAATAATTTTAATATAATTAAATATATAGTTAGATATATATATTTATTTATACTAATTGATTTTATTTTAAATATTAAACAATGATGAGTAAGAGCCTTTACCGATCGTCCGAGCCTAGTAAATATCGAACAAGTACTCAACGAACCTAAAATCCGAAGCACCATCGTCTATAGATAAGCTCCTTTGGATCCACGACCCGAAGCGGCTCTTTCATGGCGAATTTTCGGTCTGGCTTTTGATAATTTTCACTTCCAATTTCACATTCAGAGAAAACGCAGGAAACAATTTTAATCTCTCCACTTTGTTTTGGAAAACAAGCACATCGTTTCGTGAATGTATGAATGAATTTTGCGATTCAAGTGGCGCCCAATCGTCCTCTTCCGAGTTCCAGTACTTCGACATAACTAGGGGGAGATCTTTGTATGCTTTTGTGCTTAATTTCGATCAATTTTGGGTGTGATGCATAAACTTGCATTCTCAAAGTGTTTCGAGATTCGAACTCGTTCAAACTTTTCTTCTTCTTCTTCCTTTTTTTATAACTTCGTAGAATTGTTGCTAAAGCTGCTGATGTTCTTTTGTCCTTTTTTTCCTCTCTCCTTTCGCAGTTTTGGTTGGTATTTTGTCAAAATTAAGGCTGTTTACGTGTAGATCTTGTGATTGTGGAAGTTTACGATGGTAATGCGAAGTTTGATTCATCGCAGCCTTGTCTTTGATCTTCAGTCACAACTTTGTTAATTTTGCTTTTTTCATTTCCGGTTTTCTTTCCTTCTCTAGAAATAAGCTTGCTGCTGGATCGTCTGATCATCTAAAGGGCTTAATAGTGAGTCAGTTCGTGATCGGAACAAATAATGGCGCAGAGCAATTGGGAAGCAGATAAGATGTGTGTATTGTTTCTGTAAATTACCACCCTTCCCCCAAAAAAATAAAAAAAAAATAAAAAATTATGAATCACTGAGTTGCAGTGAAATTCTTAGTTTTGAGTTGAGCTAAAGAAAGAGAGTTCTAGATTTTAATTATAGTGCTATTCATCTCATAATAAAATAAACTTTGTTCAAATAAGAAGGGTCTGATATTGTCGTGGTCTTGATAATTGAGTGGTGTGTTTGGAAATCCATTACATGTAATCCATCACTTTGTTGAGCACAATTGAATTAAACTCAAGTATTGAAAAAGCTAAATTGCGTCACTTTGTTTTGCTGTTGAATACTTTATTTGTAAGTTAAAATATATTCTAACGTGATGGAGTTACTTGCACTTGCTAATTCCATTTATTTCATTGATGGTTGAGGTTGACTTTAGAATGTGGTTGAATTCACTGAAGACGAATTAAACTTTGTTTAAATAGGAAGTCTTATGTTATCTTGGTCTTAATTAAAGAAATGATGTGCTTCATTGTAATTAAATGTAGAGTAGTTGAATTACATTTGAGTATCTGGATAACTAGTTGACATTTACATTCTTTGTAACTTTCAACATGCTAAACATGATTGAGTTATGCCAGACTTATACGGAAGTTTTGTCAAGATAATGGTTTTTGTTTATAATGTTTGTAAATGCATAGAAACACTATATGATTTCAGTTTCCTTTTTTTTCTCATGTGCAATTTAGTTTCATTTTTCCTCTCTCTCTCTCTCTCTCTCTCTTGTTTCCACTTTTGTGTGTTTGTATGTGTGTTATGCAAGACTTTATGAAATTTAATTACTCACGGATCGTTAGAGCTATCATGTTATTTCACTATTCCACAATGCAAAATTAAATATAAATAAAATATCCAAATCAATGCTTAATGTTCTTTTTCTTAAAGAACTTGGAATGGATTTCTCTTCCTTCATTATTATTTTTCTTTTCTAATGAGAGTTACAAAATTTGTGAATGAGTATTGCTTTTAGTTTTTCTGGAAAGTTTCTTAGATTCAGAATTAATGGAAAATTAAATAAAATTTCCTCCTATTTAAATATGAAAAATACTTGTTATAATTTAGAAAAAATTATCACTCGTTATCTTCAACAAATAATGGATAATTTTCTTATTTATAGGATGGAAAGATGGCTGACTTCTTAGCTATAAAATTTTTACTCTTTTTATCAAAGATTAGGTTCATTAAGGAAATAATTTCTTTAATAAAATATAGCAAAACTTATAAGATCAAAACCCGTAATTGTTTTAATGAATTATTATTATATACAATGTCATTTGGGACAATTCTAATATGTTAGTGCAAAGTGCTAGCATATTGATGGTTTAAGTTGTAATTACCTTGAAGTGATTCTGATCTTTAAGTCTTCTGCTTCTTTTCTTTTCATACTAGGCTGGATGTTTACATTCATGATTATTTACTAAAAAGAAAATTACATGCTTCCGCAAAAGCATTCATGGCTGAGGGCAAGGTTGCTACTGATCCCGTAGGTAATGTTTTATGCATAGTCGATCTCTGACAAGTTCTGGTCATAGAAAACTTTTTGTTAATGCATATGTTTTAATTGAAATTCACAGCTATTGATGCTCCTGGAGGATTTCTTTTTGAATGGTGGTCTGTCTTCTGGGACATTTTTATTGCCAGAACAAATGAAAAACACTCTGAGGCTGCAGCAGCTTACATTGAGGTTCTTATCTTTGTTTTTTTTTTTTCGTCATCTCTGTTATTGCATACTACATTTAGTTATGCATCCCATTTTTGATCCTTTTGGAGTTTGTTATCGTAAATCAGAATTTGTTATTTTGGATATGGTTGGTGAGTATCCATGCATTAAACTTACGTTTTCTTTTCAAATAAAAATCAGACACAACAAATGAAGGTGAGAGAACAGCAACAACAGCAGCAACAACAACAACAGCTGCAAATTCAGCAGCTGCAACTTATGCAGCAGAGGAACACACAGTTGCAAAGAGGGGGCCCTAATCATCCTCCACTTAACGGTCCTGTAAATGGTATGAATTCTGAATATGATGGGACAACCATCAGCTAGTGTCTTGGCCATGAAAATATATGAAGAGCGCATAAAAAATCCTCATTCACTCGATTCAGAGGCATCTGCAGGTATTATTGATGCCAACAGGATGGCCCTTCTCAAATCAGCAAGCAGTCAGCAAGGGTAATTTGTTTCACTGAAATTTAACTTCGCATGAGCATGCTTTGCGTTGCCTGGCCTGCAAAGATCATCCATCATCTCTTGTTTTTGTGTTAATTCAGCCAGTTGGTGCAACACAGCTCTGGAAGCATGTCTGCAGCTTTGCAGCAAATCCAGTCACGGCCTCATTTGACTGCTGTAAGTACCTGAGCTATTTTCTGTTCTTACCTTACTAGACTTTCCTATTATGGCCCCTCTTTCTTACATCCGACGATGCGCTTCTTTCTATGACTCTGCTTGATTTGTGTGTTCTTTGGAATCTTTAGGATATCAAAAGTGAGGTTAACCTAGGTGCAGCTCAGAAATCTTTGCCCATGGATCCATCATCGATATATGGACAGGCTATTTTACAGTTGAAATCTGGACTAGGTGGTGCAGGTAAAATAAGTGACACGCTTTAAGTCTAGAAGGCGTATATATGAATACAGCCTTGACTAATTGTGAGATAAAAAAATTCGATCCAAGATTTTATGTTGAGTGTTGATTTTTGGATTGCTTTGCCTAGTATTTGTCCTGTATGAGAGAATGTGCATGCATGCATGATCTGAATGGGTATATATATACTAGATGACAAACCAGGTACTATATATTTTGATATAGACAAATTTTCATATATATGATTGACTTCCGCAGCTAATTATTGATGGTTATAGACATGCATCAAAAATCACATGCCAATGTATTAGAAAAGAGAAACTTTAACCTTAGCACAAGTTAGAGTGGATTATAAATTATTGTTGATTTTCTTGTTGATGTATGTGCTCAATCAAATTTGACCTTACTGACATTTGTAGCACTTCTCCTGTGTTAATGAAGATGATGATGATAGTCTGCACCCTTTGTTAACAGATGCAGATATTTCTCTTGAAGGAACCCACTTTGAAGTTTAGGATTTCATTTAAATTGGTTGTTCACAATTGCACGAAAATTAGGTGTCGAGGCCTGGACCAATTTAAATAAGACTGGTGGTAGTGATGAGACACAAGAATCTGGTGAAGGTAAAGTTTGATGGGATATGGCAGTTGTGTATTACGAACCTCAATTTTGGTCATGGTTGTCATCTTGTATGACTTCATAATTTGATGTGCAAACAGCCAAATATTCTTCTTGCATTCAATTATCTCCATCAATTTATTAATATGGCTGAAAAGGTATGTTGGCTTTGCTATCTTGTGAATCTATTATTCTTTAACTCCAAATAAAAGTTAGATAGACCAAAGAATGTTTCATGAGGTCACAGTCAAAACAAACCTTCATTCATTCAAGAGTGGAGGAACATCAAGGAGAAGGTTCTGGTCATCTTCGTCAAATTTCTGATGTGGATAGTTGCATCTTAACATCCTATGATCTGGAAGTTGATAATCGATATACCCCCTTTGCAAACTCCCATGTCGGTGAATCCCACGAGATCATATGATCCTTGAGACCCTCCTCTTACAAACAATTTCCTAATCATTTAAATTTTAATTATTTACATTTTTTTGGAAAGAAGGTGAGCTTTGGCAGCATGGTAAAATTGCTCCAGAGCTTCTTGGAAGTCCCAGTTTTTGACTGTGAAAATGACCTAAGGTTAGTGAAATATGTAATAGTTTAATTTTTTTCAATTTACTCTATCATACAGAATGATGCTTCCACAAGCACATGAATAAATTTTTGCTAAAGGGGAAACAAAGAAGAATTCTGTGATTGAAGTTGTGTGTGTGATCGAAGGGGAAACAAAGAACAAGTGTAAGAAACACTATGAATTTGGACTTGCTAAGTCGATCATCTCAAGGATCTATCCAAGATTGCATGAAATAAACTTAGGTGGTGAAACTTGGGATCAATCAATCTGTAGTTGTTATCTGCGGCTAGAGGATCACCACTGAAGTTCTTGTTGGTAAAGAACTTGTATGATGATGTGGAGCTGAAGTGCAGAGAGTTAATTGAGCACTGAAAGACATTTAAGAGAATGGTGTTCCATCAAAATAAGGTGATGTGAACCATTGGAATTGTTCATTTCAGGTTGATGGATGCATCCTCCAATGAGAGAGACTGAAATGTGGGTGACTATTGTGGCTAGTAGGCCTTGAGTTGAAATAAGCTCGTCCAGTATGATCTGTCACATCATTGCTTTGAAATTCCATTAATTGTACAAATATCCTTGAGAATGACCATAATTTCTCTCTTTTTGGAGTCTTGCAATTCTTTAAAAATCAAATCCGAAAGTCCAGAAAATTTGGAACTTTTTTGTCCCACTGGGGATATTTATTAGAGAAAACTTTAGCTGGTGCTATCTTCACTCTACACAACAGTGGCAGGAGAGTTATCCAAAATAGAATGGAACATGAGATTTTCTGTGCTTAGTGAGTCTAATTGGATAAAGTCTTGTGCTCTTCTCGTTGAATGAGTTTCTGTGGCTCACGATGGGTTTTGATTAAGAGGGGGGGGGGGTTTGTGGCTATGTATAGTAGGGAAGTAATTTGAAGAGTGTGTATCAGATGAGATTTAAAGGTATAAGAAGTTGACAATGGGATTCCAATAGTCATCAATGGGAAACAGTGTGAAGTTACTTTTTGTTAGCACATTGTCCTTCCCGAGGTAGTGGGGATGGCTTAAGTATCTTGTAGCTAGGGCCACCTGAGGCTTTATTTTTTGTTATGGAGAGGAGCACTTTTAGCTTTAGGGGGTATTGAACATGCTGCTTCTATGACCTAGATCACATCCCAAGGCAAATCCCATTAGGCAAGGGAAGTCCTCTTTCCAATTCAAGAACATGCAGCTTAAGCATTTTGGTAAATTGGTGAAGAATATGAGGAAAGCCTTCAACTGATGGTGTGCAAGTTCTGATTGCTATTGATTTAAAGTTGTTGAAGGAAATCCTCGGATATGGAACTAAAAGATTTTGGATGTATTTGATTGAGGAGGGAGAAGATATCTAGTGGAAATTAAACCATTTTAACCTCCTAAATTTTTTTCTTTAAGGGGGAATGAGTGGTGGGGGCGTTATTTAAATCAAATCTTCTCTTGTATGAGCCAAGTAAAATATGGCATGGTTAGTAATGAATCCAAGGTGAAACACGACTAAGAACTTCAACATTTTGGTGTGTTCTTGATATCATCGTGTTTGTTAAGAATTTTGAGACGGTTCCAATAGTCAAGAAGTATGACCTTTGGTTCTCTCTCTCTCTCTCTCTCTTTCTCTTACATCATCATTCTCTATAGTCATCAACATTGTGTGAGATTATGAATACTTGATGATCAGAGGGGTCATGGCTGATTTCTGTGATTAAGAGCTGAAAAAGGATGACCATAGGAGGATCTACAGAAGAGTAGCTACATGAACGGACAAGACAGTTACCCACATCTCTTCATAAAACTAACTTGAGGGATTGGGAACAAGCATAACGTTGAGTGGGAACTTGGGGTTTTACACCAGTTAAGAAGTTCATAAGGCACATGCATATGTCGAGGAAATCTTTGATGCGTGGAACGGGTGGCAAACATTAGGCACTAAACTAATATAAGGCAATCTACAAAAAGAAGGTACACTCCATTTACATTCACTATTTAGCCAACTAGATCATCAGTGCTGCAGTTTTATTTTACTTCCTCTAATTCTTTTGTTTCTCTATGACTTTGCCACAGCTGTGGAGGATTTTTAGATGTTTCTAGCTTGTTTTTCTGTGAAAACTTGGTGAGGACCTTGGAAATAATTAATTAAAATCCTATGGGACTCTTTTCCTTTCAATTTTGAAATTTCCCTGATTTCTCTGTCAAGAAGATTATAAGAAATCTTTGCCGGGAAACCCCTGCTCTCCAGTTTAACCACCTTATTATTGAAAAGTTATCATTAAGAATACCTACTTCTTAATTTTTCAATCACATGTTAGCCTATCTCATGTTTTAGAGCATTAGTATCCAGTTTTTTTTGCCAATAAATTGTGACTTGCATAGCTTGTATTTAGATGGATTTGAAAATATTTGATTGGGGGCAGGGATGGATCCAAGATTAGAATCTTGGAGGTGGCAAGACTACAATGACGAGTTTACAATATAATCAATAGTAAGCTTTAAATAGGGGGACCTTGTTATGTAATTAGATAATGTGGAAATAGCTATGGAACAAATTTAAGTTCAGGTTAAGAAAAGGTTTAAAAAACTAGCGTCTGTAAATCACTAATTTCCAATTTTAGCTTGGTGTTGAGAAGCCAAATTATTAAATGTCTATTTGTTTTGAGTTAAAGCAAGGACTAAATTCAAAAAAAACCAAGCTAATCTAACTATGCCTTTTCCCACAAGTTGTGGCCATCTACTTTGATATTTTTGTGGCCATTTAACTCAATTGTAGACAAATTCTTTTACTAGCTCCAGACATGTAAGAATATTTGATGATTTTCTTCAAACTCTTGTTTGGTCTTTCTCTGACCCTTTTGTACTGAATTCTTCTATCCTTTCATTTTTTCCTTATTGGTACACTAGTTGGCCTTCTTTTCACATGACCAAATTACTTCAATTATGTCTTCTATTATCATCACTCTAACTTTCTCCTCAGTGATGTCAGTTTGATGACCACCCATCCTTAACATCTTGATCCCTGCCATTTCCATTTTCTAACATGTTGGTAGTTTACTGCACACCATTACATTCACCTAATAGCCAATTCATAGTATTTACCTTTTTGTTGAGTGTGTTCTCCAATCAGACAGAATTCTTGAAGTGCATCTCCAATCATTTAATATTCTTTGATTATGTGGTTAGCACCCTCATAATTCCCACCATCTTTCTGCACTATTTACTCAAGTCATATCATTGTTTAAAAGTTGTGGTAATAGGCCATGAGTTGGCTAGAATTCATATAAAAACTCTTCTATGGAAGTTCATGAAAAAAAACCTAGTAGTTGAAATATTTCCTAGAAAATATAGTTTTTAGATTAATGTGATCTATTTAAATAGTAGTAGCTATTGAGTTGATAGGAATGCCAAATAAAAGAAGCACTATCCATGTGGCCCAAACTTGGTTCATGTAGTTGAGGGGGAGAGCTGTGGTAGTGTGGTAGAGGATCTAAAGCAATATTCTGTTTTGTATAAACTATAGTACAAGGAGAGAGGATCCTTTTTTGTGGAAATAGTACCATGGTATTCTCTTTTGGCGGGCGGTGATTAATTTGTTCTGCGGGACTCTTGGCAATAGTACATGCTGGTTGAAAGCTTTGGGTATACAACTGTACTATCTGTTGGAAAGCTTGAGGCCAAGCGGTGAGGGATAATTCTTTTGGGCACTATTTTTTGATTTATCCTGATCAGCTGGGGGATAATTCTTTTGGGGCACTATTAATTGATTCGTTAAAATCAGTTGGCCCCCTTAATAGGCCAGCCTCATCTAAGCTTTCAACCAGCATGTACCATTGCCAAGAGTCCTACAGAGTAGATTGACCACTCCTTGGGGCCCTGGGTGGGGGATAATTCTTTCAGGGCACCATTAACCGCTTTATCCAAATCAGTTGGCCCCTTAAGTGTGCCATCCTTAGGTTAGCTCATTTGACTATTTGGATATTTGTAGATATGTAGCCATTTTAGTTCGTAGAATTGGATATAATTGCTTTGGTGTAAGTATTACATAGAATTGAGTTTATCATTGTCAAATGTTCTGCATATGATATTTTTTTGTTCTGTTTAAATGATATGCTTGAATACTACTGTGACTTCTTTCTTTAGGGATAAATCCGGGTAATACTAGTCTTCCTCTGAAGGGCTGGCCTCTAACTGTAAGTCATTATTTCCTGTCGTTGTCCTGGAAATCCATTGAAGTTATTCTGAAATCCTTGACATGGATTGCTGATTATCGTCAGGGCATTGAGCACATGAGACCGAGTTTAGGTGTGCAAGTACAGAAGCCTGCCCTACCAGTTCAAAATCAGTATCTTTTGGCAGCGCAGCAACAACAGGCCTTGTCACAGTCTCAGGCACAAAACAACCTTGGAAGTTCACCCAACTATGGAGATACAGATCCCCGAAGGTTTGGGGGATTGCCTAAGGGTAGCTTGAATGTTAAAGAAGCTCAATCTACCAGAAATGAAGGATGCTGTCCTATGCAATCAAGTTCACCACAGGTCATAGCGCTCTTCAGTTCCGTAAAGAGCATCTCTTGGGTTAACATGAATGATTGATATTCCAAGACCTGTGCATGAATGATTGGTGTTTCCGTAGAAACACCAAGAGAGTCATGTGCATGCATTTTTTCTATATTTACTTCTGTTTTCTGCATTTGCAAGTATATATTGCCATTCATTGCCAAAAATGCATTCAAGTTGAAATGCAACACTTTCTGCTTGGCAAGTTGAATTCCTTTTCATGTTAGAGTAGTCACATATTTTTTACATCACGACAGGAGGGCCTCATATATTGAGTACTCATTAGGATGTCATGTTATATGTATGTCTTAAAGTCTATATATGAGCATACGAAATTTCAAGAATCTGAAGTTATTTTCCTTAATGTCAGATACTCACTATGCTGCTCAATTCCTTTCTTTCATCAGAACACTAATAATGCAAAGATCACAATTCTTAGCTGTTAACACCCAGCTCAGGAGAAAGAAATAGAAACATGGTCCTATTTCTGTTCTTCTCTTGAACCTGAGTACCTGGATTTCTGCATGTAGATTTAATTGTTATACTACCAATTGGTGGGTAAGATGCATGATAGTGGTGTTCTCTCGTCATGTACTCATTCCTCATGGCCTGTATGACCATAACAGATGAAGATGTCCCAGATACAGCAATCTTCATCACAACAGCCAGACCAGCTGCAGCAGCAACTGCAACAGGTTGTGCTATATCATGAATGTCTAGTTACAATTTCTCGTGACATGAGCCAGTAACTGTTCCACATAAAGATTCCATTTAAACTTCTTCCTGCTGCAATCTTTTCTAATTAGGTTAATCTATCTCCAATTGTTGTCAATATCCAACAGAGTAACAGAAAAAGAAAACCGCATTCCTCTTCTGGACCTGCTAACAGCACAGGAACTGGAAATACAGTAGGCCCTTTGCCTAATTCCCCTCCATCAACTCATACACCCGGTGATGGCATAGGAACCGGAAATAGTTTACAGCAAGTTAACAGCGTGTCAAGGAGCATGATGATGTATGGTGCTGAGGGCACTGGAGGTCTGGCATCATCTTCAAATCAGCTGGTATGCTTTTTATGTTTAATTCTTCTATTCTCTGCACTTATCTCAGAGATGTACATGATTTTTGCAATTCTTCTATGCCATGGAGTATATGATAATTTATTGTTTTGGACTTCTTATATTTAGTTATTTTTCCTTTGAAAATGTTTTTTTTCTTTTCTGGGGAGGTCCTGGTTGCACATTGTGGTAGTCAAATTGATTACTTTTTAAGCATGCAGTTGTCAGAATCAATGTCTTATGGATGCTGGTTCTGTTAGATTAACATAATCCGGAGACTGTTATAACGGTTCTTCTACTTCAACATTATTATGCAGGAAGACATAGAACATTTTGCCGATGTTGGCTCCCTGGATGACAATGTAGAATCATTTCTATCACATGATGGAGGGGATGGACGAGACCTCTATGGATCTATTAAACTAAGTCCTGCTGAACAAAAAGTGGAGCCCTCCAAGGGTAGACTTCGTTATTATATTTTTTATGCAAGTTTGAATTAACTCTTTGACTTCTAAACTTCTCATAGAAGCTGCCATGTTTTAGGTTTTACATTTGGTGAAGTTGGCTGTCTACCCACGAGGAATAAAGTCACCAGCTGCCATTTTTCTTCCGATGGGAAGTTTTTGGCTAGTGCAGGCCATGACAAAAAGGTAAGATGGTTTTCCTCCGTCGCATGTTGCCAAAATTCAAGGTAGGGTGAACATTAGCTTTTCTACTATTTCAAGCTAAAATAAACAAGTACTGTATTTTAATGAAGGATGCCTAGTTTACTAGCCTATTTGTATAAATCAGATTTTCTTATCTTCCCAATGGTTTAGATTATTTGTAAAGTAATAGAACGTAGAAATTGAGGCGCTATTTTAATGCATTATTTTAATCTTAGACTTTCATAGTGCAAGGATAGATCTCAACTATTAGGAGGATAAGGAAACCTAATATTTGGGAGGACCATAACAGAACCCAGTTAGATAAGTGATGTTAAATTCAAACCATAGTTTAACAAATGAAGTGCTCAAACTTAATCTGCATCTGTTAGGCAATACTTTGGAACATGGATAACCTGCAAACCGAGAGCACACCAGAAGAACACAAATGTGTAATCACAGATGTCCGTTTCAGGCCAAATTCGACTCACCTAGCTACCGCTTCATTTGATGGATCTGTTCGACTTTGGGATGCAGCCAATGTCAGTTTCCTATCTCTCTGATCAAACTTTTTATAGCATGTATGTTTCTTTCTGTTTCCTGAGTGACGCCCATAGTTAATTGCTGCAGCCGAGCCACTGTCTGAATGTCTACCCTGGACACGGTTCCCATATTATGTCCCTGGATTTCCACCCAAAGAAGAACGACCTTTTCTGTTTCTGTGACAGTAACAATGAAATTCGCTATTGGAACATCAGTCCCTTCTCGTGTGCCCACATATTTAAGGTTGGATTTTTTTTTTTTGGGGTTATTTTTAGCATCTTTGGTTAGTTTGATATAGGGAATGAATTATCGGCTGACATATATTAGTATTGGGCCCTTTGATACCAATAATTTTCTAATCTTGTGACAAAATTGGGATATATTATTGTATCGGTGATATATTATGATATTTCGGCCAATATACCATATATTTTTCAATATATTGGCCGATATTTCTCCCATAGGTACCGAGTCATTAAAAAATTTTCTTTTGGTAAGTACGATACTAATATGTATTACCAAATACAGCTGATACCGATGCCGATATTTGCACTTATGGTTTTACATTAATATATATATATTCATTTTGTGGTAATGACTATGCTGTTTCCTTGATATTTGGACTAATTATAGGTTGATATGGTAAAATTCTCACAAATTTGAAAGGGTTTTTGTCCCCTAACCACCTACAATTTCCCCCTTTTCAGTCTGCCGCCACCTTGAATTTTTTCTCTAAAAGCACTTTCCATTTGTATTTCATTTCAATTTACTTGTTCAGCTCAATATTTTTGGTAAATTCTGTTAAACTGTGTATTGAATAAAATATAAATCCTCTTTTTTTTTTTTCAAAATATGTGAAAATAGGTGCAAAACATTTATAGAAAATTTGTTAATTTCCCTTAGAAATGTGATGAGAATTGTGCAGAAGTGCATAATTGAAATGAAATACGAATAGGAGGTGGCTATTATTTCTTATGTTTTTGAAATCTTTGTGTGAGATTTTTAGGTAATTGTCCCCGTAAACTGATTATCTGTAGCTTTTCAAATATTTTCACCTTTTGAACATATATTAAAAACATGAAATTATCCTTATAAAGGATAGGTAGGCTATCATCCACCCAAAGGTCAATAACAAAAAAGTTTATATCCATGTTTTTCTTGAACAGCTAGCATGGAACCCATTACCTTAGTTATGATTTTATTTTTGATTATGCATATGTATGTTTATATATGTCGATTATATTTTGATCCTGGGTGGATCACAGGGAGGTACCGCACAGGTGAGATTCCAGCCAAGAGTAGGGCAGTTTCTGGCTGCTGCTTCTGATAAAGTGGTTTCGATCTTTGACGTCGAAACATATAGGCTTGTGCATTCTTTCCAGGTTAGTTCTGAGTTTTTGGTCATTGATTTATGACTTTTCACAAATTAATCTGTAAAGAAGTCGTTGTCGTGGTCGTCTTCACTAACCAGATACTTTGCTATTAGGCACACTCTAAAGTCGTAAACTATGTTTGCTGGGATGCGAGCGGAGAATACTTGGCATCTGTCAGCCAAGACAGCGTAAAGGTCTGGGCATTGGCCTCCGGAGAATGCATTCACGAGCTCGGCCCTGGTGGCAACCCGTTCCATTCTTGTCTTTTCCATCCGAGTTATTCACGTCTCTTGGTGATTGGAGGAACACGGGTAATTATTTCTCCTTTCCTTGGGTAATATTCTGTTTATGTCGGGCTAGGAAGACACCTTTTAGCCATCATTTCGATGTTCTTAATCACGTGGCTTCTTATCCATTTTTCAGTCTACACTAACGGGTCTGCATAAGAATAAGTGGATTGACGTGAATCACATCGCCCAAGGTTGATCAAGGGTGTTCTCGAAACATTTATGTATATGTCAGGATGATAGAAAAACCCAAACCCGATATCATCCAACACGGCCCGACTCAAATTGATCGGGTTTGGGTTTGGATAAAACTTAAATTTCATTCTTGGGTTTGGGTTTACTATTCTCTAACTTTATTCAATATAAAATAATTTTAAAAATACCAAGCTAACCTTAATATAAGTTTAAACTTTAATCTTTTATTTTGTTTTATATAACACAGATTTTGATTTTGATTTTGAATTTTTTTAAAGTAACACGTGCTCGATGAGCTTCTAACCTAACTTTTATAATTCTAAATTATTCTCATTGAAAAGTCTTTTTTTAGTTTTTTTGAGCTAAATTTCATATAACAGATTATAATTTAAATGCTTATTATACATCATGTTTACTTAATTGAAACCTAAAATTAGCTTTGGTTGGATTTGAGTTTAGATTCAATCCAAATTATTGGTTTTTACCCAACGGGAAGTATTATGGGTTGGGTTTGATTTATGAGTTTAAAGTTTTTATCATTGTTGATTGGTTTTTTGTAGTTCTGTTGTGGGTTGATTGCTCTTCTATATAATTAAATCCTACTCTCTCTCAATAATAATATCCTAGATTTAGAGATAAACCTGAGAAAATTTAGATTAAATTAATAAAAATGATATAAATTACTGTACTAAATCTGCAATGCTGGAGTCTTACGGCTGGGTTTATGGACATGAGTTCGGTTCCTATTTTGTCTTTGCGGGTTTAACCAAGGCATGGCACCTAGAGTCCGTTCCGAACCCACTAAGGTTGAGGCCGGATATTCTTCGTGGCCCCTCCTCCCAAACTGACCACTCATGTCATTTTATGACGATCAATGCTTTCTGTCCCATGAAAATCGACAACCCTTGTCGAACTTCGAACTTCATTTAAAAAAAAAAATTAAATTATGTTTATGTAATTTAACAAAATTTGAATACTATTTTAAAAGACAAGGTAAAAAAAAAAAAAAAAAAGAAAAGAAGATTAGACAAGGGCTGTATCATTGGTTTAGAAATAAATATTTCCTCATTTCTGCTGTCTCCATTTTTTTGGCTCTCCGTGGATTGCAGTTTCTAGAGCTCTGGAACATGGCTGACAACAAGAGCATGACGGTCCCTGCCCACGACGACATAATCTCGGCGCTTGCAGCATCCGTCACTGGTATGGTTGCATCAGCGGGGCACGATTGCTCCGTTAAGCTCTGGAAATAAACAAACCAGAAAAACCGGCCACTTAATCTTCCACACCTTTCCTCGACATCATCTCGTAAGAGTTTGCACTCCCGGGAGGCAAATGTTGCAAGAGACGGTGCACAGGTCCGGAGACCGGCACATTCTATCCTGCTTATAACGGTATGATACGACACACTGGAAATTTATACTCATTGTTATCGTCTAATTGTTGTAAGTGTATCTAATTGTTGTAAGTGTATCTTATCATGGAGTGTTTCTATTATCATACAACATTGACGATTGTGCTCGGTTAGCGGGCGGGGATGAAGCCGAGATGCAGAGGGGATTGGTTGGGTTTGATTAATTTATAGAACTAGAGAGCTGCATCAAGCCAAAGTAGTTCTTGTTTGGTGATGCCGTTATTACCTCTGTCTACCTCGTTCGTGGCTTTATGCTCAACTTACATATTGTCAAAAGATGGGATTATGGACGGCCATGATTGTTTCTTGGGTGGCGTTAGAAGATATTTGTGGTTAATTACAGATATTTTTAATGATATAATGTTTCATTTATCTATTTATAACAACGGGCTTATATATAAAAATAGACCTATGAATGAACGTCACGTTATTTAAATGTGTTTTGATTTGGGCTGGGGCTTATCGCATGCTAGTAAGGTCTGGTTATTGAGAATAAGATATAAATTGAATTTTTTTGGTGAATTTTTTTTAAAGTTAATTGACGTTACAACTCATCTAAATATGAACTTCATGCGTCATTGGATTCGAATTGTACAGATTAGGAAGTTGTTGAATTTTTTACGTAGGGTTGAATCTAAGCGGGTTTGATCTTTATTTTTGCTAACGTGGGCCATGAACACCACAAATAATGAACAAGATATTAGAGAATTGGAAGGATTTACTATCTGATTTATCCTTTAATGCTTAAGTCAAAAATCTTTCTCAATTGATGGAAAGATACGATGATATAAGAAAATGCAATTAATATACGTATGTGGGGGAATTGAGTTTTGTGGAGGATTGGGCTCTGAGAATGTGTTCAACGAGGAGCGGCTTTGAGAGTCGACGGATGGCTCAGTTTTGATAGTGTGCTCGATAGGGAGTGGTTTTAAAAATTGGTGTGGCGGGAAGAGCTGTATGATTGAAAGAGTTTTGATTTTTTCTGAGCTCTTATATGCCGATTCGGGTCCTCCTACAACGGTGAATGGCGTTTGTAGTGCTTTGCAGAGATGATGTTGGCGCTAAGGCTCGCGATAGGTGTGCTGTTAAGATTCGCCGACCTACCCTGACGTCAGTCGTGGTCGACGTATCAATTGTCGCCTTATGGTGGTGGTGTAACCGTGGATGATCTTTGTTGACATTGGCCTCACCATTCCGACAGGTGATTCCCATTGCCACCTTTGCTCCGGAATTTCTTTATATTATCAACCCTGTTCTCCAAACAAGTCGATCCATTTCTATCATAGCAGAATTACAGCAACTTATTCAATACGAAGTTGCGCCAGATTATGGACATGGTATGATCTTCGAAAGTGGGCTTACTTCTACAACAGCTGGTGGATATTTACTTGCATTAGAAAATAATGGTTTATGGGCATATTCTTCAACGACAAGTCTCTGGAAATTATTTAAACCATTTAAACGATCATGGATGCCGCGACAGGATAATTATGTAATTTTGCCTCCAGATGTGCTTTATTTCCTTTGCGATACATTTCACCAGGCTCCTTCTATCCAACATGTCTCTCTATCTATGGGAAGTTCTACAAAATTACAATTACTAGCCGATGCATGGAACTCCGCCGATGTATTTAGCTGGGATCTACATCTATTTAAGTGGCAAACACATACTTCTCAGAAGGCCACTATTGCTCTTATTAAATTTGAACAAAGATATCAACTGATGATTTGGATTCGAAGACAAACAGAGTGGAATTATCTTCGAACGATTACTGTGTTCAAACTTATTAAAGAAGTTCGACCAATCATATATGGGTTTACTATTAGCAATGGAACATGGCTTATCTTTACTTCTGCCATAAAGCTCTATCGGTATAATCTTTTGGCACGAGATATGGCATCTATTGAAGATCTAGGACCACATCAAATGTTCAAAGGCTTGAAATATTCCGTCTTCCCTGCTGATACTATCCTCATACAACCGTTCATCAGCTCCTTTCGTATATGAAAAAAAAAAATATTTTCTAACAAAATTTTGTGCAGGGACATCCCATAAGTAGGAGAAATGTTACTCTCAATATTTTCTCTACTTCAGCAAATAATAGACGAAAAATGAATAGTAACTCCCGTGACTAGTGGACGCGTTTTGGGGGATCGCCCCCAAGAACAAAGCCATGAGGGCCACGCCCAAAGCGGACAATATCCACTAGTCCCTGATGGTATCAGAGACAAGTGCCTCGGCTTCTTGTGTCTGGGGAGGGAATATGTGACACTATTCTCTTCGGGTTTGTTCTTGTTTAATCTCGGCATTGCTTTTGCATAATCTATCTGCATATTTCTGCATACACGATAAATTCGTTATCACTTGCATTGAGTCGGAACAACGTTGGTTTAGCCTGTTTAACCGTTGGTTTAGCCCGTTTTAAGCAAAGAGTGCGATTGGGTGGTCTCGAGGGTGGTCCCGTCAACTGATTCTGCAAGAGGTTTGTGAAGAATTGTGTCTGTAGAACCGTGTTGAGAAAATTATGTATTAAGTAGTAAAGAAATTAAACTATGGCAACTCGACTAAGAAGAATGATCAGGAAAAGTAGTTCATCTTTAAGTATGACAACAAATTCTAGAGAGTCGTTAATTATATCTAGTAGTAAAGATTTTACTAAATGGACGATACCTACACAACAAGTAGAAGAGATTTATAGAATAGGAACTTTTGATTTTAAAACTGCTTTAGCTATTAAAGATCATGAACAGACAATATCTATTCAAAATGAATATGAAGAAGTTAGGTTATTATCAAATTTATCAATAGAAAAATTCAAAAGTAAAGGATATAATTATATCAATTACGGCCTAATACAAATAGCTATCAAACCTTTAATTAAATTAGGAATTGATACTCCTATTCTATTATGTCTTAGAGATCAAAATTTACTAAAGTATAAAGATTCTATTCTAGCAATTGTCCAATCAAATCTTTGTAATGGTCCAATTTATTTTAATTGTGTTCCAAACTTTACTGTTGACCTAAAAGATCCAACTATCTTAAACACACTTGTCCTAAACGTCCATCTACCTGGATTATCTCATCAAGAAGAACGTAGAGGATTCCTAATTCTCTATCGCATTTATTTTAAATTGTTAACAATACAATTTAACCCAAAATGTCTAATTCAGACTCCTCTTGGTGAAACAATAGTCTTGTACGTAGAAGCAGATCATGCTACTACGTTTACGCCAAAATTATTAAAGTGGGATGAAATCACGTTGCCACCACAATGGCAAGTTAATCTTACCCAACCACCCAGGCATTTAACTAGAAGAGAATTTTCTGAAATTACAGAAACCCCTGAAGGAAATATCATTTTTAACTTCCGGACTCCACAAATACCACGATTATTAAGCTTTAACTCTAATAGATCACAAACGCTTTTATCTGATTATGAAAGTGCTAAACCGTCAGTTAGTACACATTATCAATCTACACATGAAAATCAGGAAACTCGACATATTGAAAGTAGAATGCCTATCCCAGCCATAATTACTCGAACAACTCCCGAATCTCCTACGTTTTTAGACATGCAAACTATTAATGTTATATCTCGAGATCCAAATCCTCATTTATAGAATCTATCTAATGATGAAGTCTATAAAATTGGAACTGGATTACTTTTTAGAGACAATGAAAAGAAAATATCTAATAGAGATTGTATCGAACAAATGAGCTATGATATACAATATGAAGAAATGTACGGCAAATGGCAGAAAAAATATCCAGAACTCAATAGGTCTGAATTCATTCATGATATAGAAATGTTAAGGAGAGAATTCATGTCTGATAAAAACAAAAATGTTAGGGATTGGTACTTTAAAACGTATAATAAAGTACAACTTGAAGAATTTAGAGTACTATGGAAACAACAAATGATGTCATTAAGAAAAAATTTACCATTTTTCGAATGGTTTTTTCCGTATATTCAAAATACTATACGACCATCTCGAAATACGAAAAATATTAATGTCAATACTAGAACTACTACTTGGAATACAACTAATGGACAACAAGTTACATCTGTCCATCCTCCTCTTACGGGTTTAAAATTAAATAAAGATAACAAATCTATTACTGCAGCCCCGTTTAAGACAGGAGCTGACAGAGAAAATGAAAGTGAGGCAAACTTAGAAGACAAAAAAAAGGTATATGAACAAAATAATTATCAATCTCAAATACTCCATACGGTTGCTCAACAAGTAGATAGGATTGAACATACTTTGCATATAAAAGCAGGAAATACATATCAATTTCCNACACAGTGTAGCCCCTTTACTAAGTTCCCCTTTGCCCACTATTACTGATGTTCAATTTTCACCAAAACGTTCAGAAATATTGCTAGAATAAATAACTAAACGTTTAAATGAATTACCATCGTCGTCTACTCCTAAAACGACATACCTTAAAACAGTTCAAACATTGGATCATCTTCAATCTAAAACAATGACCAAAAAATTTAGTAAGCAAAAATTTAAAGATAAAAAGGTTCAAACTGTAGAAAAACGAAAGAAGAAGAAAAGGAGAAAGAAAAAATATAATTTAGAGGAAATTCCATCTTTTCTCTTTAAATCCACCAAACAAATGCCCTTATTAGGGTTTAAATTGGTACACTCTCCAACACTTTCTTCATCTCCACAACAAAAGAAAATGAAATTATCACTCTCTCTACTCTCACCTAACACTAACTTAATGGAACTTCCATTAGCAAAAAATAAAGTAGTGGATTCCAAACATAAAGCACTAACGTATTTAGTGAAATTTGTACTATCTCCACTAATTCTTAAAGAAATTACCATTTCATTTACTAAGTATGTCGCTACAACAACAGATCCAAATAATTTAGAATCAATGCTTTTACAGCAATCTATAAGTAAAAAATTATTAACAGATGATATTATAAAATTATCCGATAACTTATCATCTAAAGAAAGGACATCAAAATATAAAAAATCTTCTATTCTAAATATGTACATCTTAAAATAACTTTCTGTTTTTTATATTCAAATAACACCAAATGAAATACAAATACAAAATCAATCTTTTGCCTTCAGTATAACAAAAAACTTATCCACCTTTGATCATCAACCTCGACCAATTGACTCTCCTGAAGAAACTTTATCTCTAATTACTACTCCTAATCCTCCTAGGAGTTTATCTTTTATTTTAACTTTTAATGATGAACCAAGAGACTCATCTAGATATCCAATAGATCAAGTTATCCTCAATTCTCCATCTTTACACAATCAATCAATCATTCTATGCAAAACATTTATCAAGGAAGATCAACCAACTCCTAGTCCATTACAATCATTATATAATGATCCCTTTCTTGATCCTTTCCATCCTTACACTCCCTTATTCAAATACTTACCATACAATGATCCTTTTTAGCTTTCTTTCACGACTTTTCAGCCTTGTTCTCCCATGTTCAAACACAATGTGTTTGGGGGGGGGGGATATGGGGTCTAACTTTAAGAACTTTAAATATAATTCTGAATTTACTAGTTCTAATTTTCATTCTAAAGATAATTCTAACTTCACGATTTTTGGCTCAAAGTTCACAACTTCTAATTTAACGAGATTTACCAATCCAGTGAAATCAACTCTTGACTACAGGAAATTTAGAATATTATTATTTGAAAAATCTATATGCAAATTAATTTTTGATTCCTCTATAGCACAATCATACTTAGAAACTCATAAACAAATAACCCTTCAAGATAATACCAGGCAATCTAGCAAGTATAGATCACTAGCTTCAGCTAGAATTTGGAATAAGAAACTACTAAAAGGATTAGCAAATAACTTATGCTTTATACAAGAAAGTAATAAAAATATAAAGTATAGGAACTTTCGATATCGAAGAAAAGGGAATACTGATCACATTTCAATTCAAACTCAAACTAACTGGCAATATATCAAAATACGATATTCAAACCAAACCATTACTAAGCAAAAAAGAAATAGTAATTATATTTCGTTTCAAAATCAAAATCAACATATTATCAAAAATTATCAACAATATTCAAATCAGAAAAATATACTTAAAAGGTCCAATCTAATTTTAAGAATTAATCAAAAAGACTATAACAGAAGGGATAGTAAACGCTATAGCATCATGTATGCATATTTATACTACACTCATAGCATACATATTTTCTGCATACGTATTTTATTCTTATATCAATATTTTCTTAAAAGAATTCACATAAAACGAAATCTTTTCAAAACATATTTTCATCCATCATCAATATCTGTTTCTTGGACAAATTTATTCTATAAATTCATCAAAGCTAGTTTTAACAAAGATTTATTAAGTTTTACGCCTTCATACAGGACCAGTATGCCTCCTAAAAAGGACAATGGTAAGCAAGTATAGCCTCCTTCTACTCCAGTTAAATAAACTGTTCGTGACTATGCCATGACACCTCCACAAATTTTACCTACTGCTCCTCATTTAACATCAGCCTCTTCATCTTCTTCCTCTCAGTTGTCTGGCTATTATATCAAACCTATCAAACAACATATTACCATGACAGGCCTCTACAAGCCCTTATCTCTACAAGAATTACTTAATGTTACGAATCGTATGTTTCAGTCTAATCGTTTATATCCGACTACAGAACATCTAAAAACACAGCAATTCTATGAACTAATCCTTGTTGACTCAGATTCTATAGAACTTAAACATCATTGAAACTCTCATGATAACTCTATTACCTACTCTATTTGCAAAATTAAAAGGATCCGACCTCATCAAGAAATTGCTTTTGATCCCTTAGATCTAAAATCATTTTCTGTTCACTATCAACCAATGGGATATAATTATCAAGACTATAAAAATGCATGGTATAATACATTCTTTCTTCGGTCTTACAGTCATTCTTGGTTTTTTAAATTTGATCAAAATTGCCCCAAGCAAATTCCTTTCTGGTTTTTAGAATGGTGGCTCTATTTCGGACCTTGTCCTGCTATTTATCCAACTCCTATTAATGAAGCTCGTCTTTACTATGAAACCCTCGCTACAAAGATATTTATCGACCATCGAAAAATTTCTTTTCATATCGATTATGCGATTCCATGGATAATGTCTTGGGCCTTTAACTGTCGATCAATGTATCCGGATACACCACTATCTATTGTCAGAGACTTTAAGGTAAAATGGTGGGATAAATTTGATTTCAAGACCATTATTCCTCAAAATATTCAGAAGGATTTTCAGGCTAAAGAATCATTCCATGAAGACCTCAGGCAACTATCTCCAACAATATCTCGTCACGGAGATCCTTTGGTGGATAACATTTATCATCAGATTTACTCAAAAGCTACACCAGCTGTACAAATCCCGAAGACTTCTCCAACACCATCTGTACGATCTCAGAGAACTGCTATTCCAAGATCTTCAGTTCAAATTCATAATGACATTAACAATATGCTTCAACATATTCGAGAATCTCAAGAAAGATCACAACCAGAGTTACAAATATTCGAGAAGCACAAGAAAGAGCACAAGCCAGAGTTGCTAATATTAAATCTTTACTGCAAAAGCAACGAAGAAGTTGGGCTTCTATCGCTGATGAAGAAGACTTACCTGCAGCCGAAGCCGCTCTCGCTAAAGAAATGGCTAGTACTAGAGCAGAAGAGATGGGCTCATCCTCATCATCTACACCACCGGCCAGCCCATTTCCTTTTGACCCAACAAAGGATCCAGCCGAACATGCACAAGATCCGTTTGATCTTTAAAGCCCATAATTTAAAAAAAAAAATGTGTTTTCTAACAAAATTTCATGCAGGGATATCCCATAAGCAGAAGAAATGCTCCTCTCAATATTCTCTTTACTTTAGCAAAATCCCGACAAAAAATAAATAGTAACTCCCGACCCATTACTATTCACGAATAGATATCTAACCACCCCACTTTCTCAAAAGCATTAACAAGATGGATACCAACCCATACCAACACAAAAGCAAAAAGAAGATGCTAAAGCAAAAAGAAGATGCTTAAAGAAGTGACAAGACATTTATCAAACCAAAGCATTATACTTCAACGGTCCAGATCAATCCATCATCAACGGCCCTGATCAAATCTTCTCATCTATATAAGGGCACCCAAGCTTGAAGGCAAAGCAGAACAAGGGCTAAGAGCCAACTTGAGAGAACAACTTCCAGAGTGAAGTTGAGATAGTCTGAGAGCTCCATCCACGAGAAGCAAGAAGAAACTCTTCTTCTCTTCTCATATCTATCCTTGTAAATATTTTAGTTTTCTTTCTGAGTGTTTCCTTTGAGTGTTGTATTTCTTTCTGAGTGTTGTAAGTTTTGTTTAAGAGGTTTGTGTGCTACCTCTGTCTCCTGTACTGAAGTCTGTAATGGTTTTCGTTCTATAAAGCTTTGAAGTTTTCTGAAACTGTTGGTATAATTTCTCTTCTCTCTTTGATTTCTTGCATATTTTGAAGTTTTGAATAATTTGATCCTACGTAGTCCTAATTGCATCAGTGTAGCCGAGTTGCCCTCGGCTTCTTGGGTCTGGGGAGGGAATAGGTGACACTGTTCTCTTCGGGATTGTTCTTGTTTAATCTCGGTGTTGCTTTTGCATAATCTATCTGCATATTTCTGCATACACAATAAATTCGCTATCTTTTGCATTGAGTCGGAACAACGTTGGTTTAGCCTGTTTAACCGTTGGTTTAGCCCGTTTTAAGCAAAGAGTGCGATTGGGTGGTCCCAGGGGTGGTCCCGTCAACTGATTCTGCAAGGGGTTTGTGAGAAATTGTGTTTGTAGAACCGTGTAGAGAAAATTGTGTATTAAGTAGTAAAGAAATTAAACTATGACAACCTGGCTAAGTGAACTAATCAGGGGAGATAATTCAACTTCGAATATGTTAATAAATTATAGAGGGTCGACCTTTATACCTAGCTATTATACTAAGAAAGAATTTGTCCCAGACATAGAATCACTTAGAAAAGAATTCATGCTTGATAAAAATAAAAATGTTAGAGATTGATATTTTAAAAACTTTTCAAAAAATGAATTAGAAGAATATCGAATTTCTTGGAAAGAAACAATGATAAAGGAACGGAAAAATCTACCCTTCTTTGAATGGTTCCTATCTTTTACTCAAGAAAAGAAAACCAAAGAATACAGGCAAATTAAATCTATTAAGGCAGAGAAAAAAAATAACAAAAATAAAATATTGCTAGAAGAAAAACAACAAAAAAAAAGAAAATATTGATAAAATCACTAGAAGTACAACCCATATTAAATGAAAACATCTCTATAACTAAAGAAAAATCTACTAGTACTAGTGATCTTAAAAATCCTAAGTCTGACGAAACTAAAAATGATCCTAAGGATTCATCTACTAGTAATCTTGAAAAATCTGAATCTAATGAAATTGATAATGATTCTAAAAATTTATCTACTAGTGATCTTGAAAATTCTAAATCTGATGAAATTGATAATGATTCTAAGGATTCATTTACTAGTGATCTTGAAGATATTATATCTTCTGATAAGAACAATGATGAACCCATAGAACAACCTAGTGATAAACAAATAGATCTATCCTCATTATCTGAAAGTCCTTCAGATCTATCTGAGATATCCAGTAATATCCAACCTAACAATGATTGTATATCTGAAACCTTAATTATTCAGACTATTGACTCGCCTTTACATAAAAATGATAAAATTAGTCAAGAAATTAATAGAGTAAGGAATATGCCCAATTCCCTTACAAAAAATTATTATCTGCAACCTACGCCACCAGATATACAGTATTCTCCACAAATTAATGATAATATACAACAGTGGAATATTAATGAAAAATCTGAATATGAAAACACTTGTTCTGCTAAATCTAATACTACAAAATTACTGGAAATAGATTTTATTGGAACTTTAAAATATTGGTGGGAAAATGCTTCAAACACTAATGAAAGAAATTATATATTAAATCATACTAAGTCTGTTCAACAACCAAATTCCTTAGACATTCTAATTATTACTAGTACAGCTTATCAAAATCAGGATGATCGACACATTGAAAGTAGGACGCCTATATTAGCAATAATTACTCAAATTACTCCTGATTCACCTACCATCAATGATATATCTCGGAATCCTCCTTTATGGAATCTATCTAATGAAGAAGTTCATAAGGATGAAACTAGATTATATAGAAATACTGAAAAAGAAATATCTGATCAGTATTGTATTGAACAAATGAGTTATGATACACAATATGAAGAAATGAAAAAATATCCTGAACTCATTAAGTCTGAATTTATTCCTGATATAGATATGTTAAGAAAAGAATTTATGTCTAATAAAAATATTAGGAATTGGCGCTTTAAAACATATAATAAAATACTATGGAAACAACAAATGACATCATTAAAAAGAAATTTACCGTTTTTCGAATGTTTCTTCCATATATTCAAAATACTATACAACCATCTCGAAATACGAAAAATATTAATGTCAATACTAGAACTACTACTACCAGGAATACAACTAGTAGACAACAAGTTACATTTGTTCATCCTCCTCTTTCAGGCTTAAAATTAAATATTGGTAGTAAAACTATCATTACAACTCAATTTAAGAAAGGTATTGATAAAGAAAATGAAAATGAGACAACGTTAAGAGATATGAAAAACGTATATAGACAAAATAATTATCAGTCTCAAATACTCAATATGATTACTCAACAAGTGGATAGGATTGAACATACTCTTCAAACGAAAGTAGGAAATCCATATCAGCTTCCATATAGTATGATTCCTTTACTAAGTTCTCCTTTACCTACTATCACCAATGACCAATTTTCAAAACGTTCAGATTTACTGTTAGAACAAATAACGAAATGTTTAAAGAAATTACCATCAAAAACATTAGTACAAATATTGGATCATCAACAATTTAAAATAGTAACTAGAAAACATAATTATACTAATAATCAAAGATTACATAACAAATTATTTAAAGTCCAATTTGTTAAGAAAAAATATAAAAAAATTCAAACTGTAGAAAAACGAAAGAATTAGAAAAGGAAAAAGAAAAAAACATAATTTAGTGGAAGCTCCACCTTCTCTTTTAAAATCCACTAAATCCACCAAACAAATAATTCTACCAAAACTAAAGATGGTACAATCTCCATTCTCACAACAAAAGAAAATGGAATTACCACTTTCTCCACTTTCACCTAACACTAACTTAATGGAACTTCCATTAGCAAAAAATAAAGTAGTGGAATCCAAAAATAACACACTTTCACTACAATATTTAGCGAAAGCTGTACAATTTTCACTAATTCTTAAATAGACCATTATTTCACCTACTAAGTATATTTCTACAAAAACAAATACTGTCACTATAGATCTAAACAATTTAAATCCAATACCTATACAACAACCTATAAGCCAAAATTTATCAACCAATGATATTATAGAAGTATCTAATAACGAATCAATTAAAGAAAGAACGTTAAAATATGAAAAATCTTCTGTCCTAAACACCTATATTCTAAGACAACCTTCTATTTTTCATATCCAAGTAACATCAAATAAAATACGAATACAAAATCAATCTTTTACATTTAGTATAATAAAAGAATTATCTATCAACCTAGAATCTTTTAAAGAAACTTTGACTCTAATTAATACTCCTAATCCTCCTAGAAATTTATCTTTCATTTTAACTTTTAATAACGAACCAAGGGCTTCATCTAGCTATCCAATAGATCAAGTTACCTTCAATTCTTCATCTTTATACAACAAATCAATCATCTTATACAAGATGATTATCAAAAAAGATAAACCGATTAATCCATTACTCTGCAATAATCTATTTCTTGATCCTTCCCATCCTTTTTCTCATGAGTTCAACTACTTACCCTATAATGATCCCTTTTTAGCTTCTTTCAAAACTTTTCAGCATTGTTCTTCCATATTCAAACACGATGTGTTTGGGGGGGGGGGTATGGGGTCTGATTCTAAATCTAACTACTTTAAAAATAATTTTCATTCTAAATTCAACTATGATCACAACTTTAACCTTAACCATACTAATTCTAAATATAATCTTAATTTTATGTTTTTTGGCGTAAAGACTACATTAAAGTTATCTACTCTGGATTATAGAAAATTTTGAATATTATTATTTGACAAATCTATATTAATATTTGACTCCTTCATTTCTCTTTACATAACCCAATCACTCTTAGAAATCTGTAGTCAAATGACTCTTCAAGATAATATCAAATTACTTAGTAAGAACAAGAAATTACTAAGAAAATTAATAAATAACTTGCACCTTATACACGAACGAAATCAAGAAAAAGATATTAATTACATCAATTGGCATTATATCAAAAAACAATATAAATATTTTTCTTTACAAAATCGATATCAAAAGACCTATCAAAAAACTCAACCATATTCAAACCCAGCAATTAATAAGCTAAAAAGAAATAAAAAATATATTTCGCCTCGATATCAATATCCACATTCTTATCAAAACATTAGAAAATATCAGCAATATTGGAAAAAAATATTTGAATGGTCTAATCTGATTTTAGAAATTTATAGAAATAGCTACACTAAAAGGGATAGTATATGTTATAGTACCACATATCATGGCATACATATTTTCTGCATACATGTTTTGTTCTTATATCAACATTTTCATAAAAAGATTTACATAAAACAAAAGGTATTCAAAGTATGTTTTCATCCGTCATCAAAACTGGTTTTCTGGATGAATTTATTCTACAAATTCATCAAAACAAGCTTTAACAAAGATTTATTAAGTTTTACACCTTCATACAGGACCAGTATGTTTCCTAAAAAGGATAAAGGTAAGCAAATACAACCTCATTCTACTCCAGCCAAACAAACTACTCGTGACTATATCATGACTTCTCCACATCAAACATCAGCCTCTTCATCTTCTTCCTCTCCATTGTCCGACTATTATGCCAAGACTATCAAACGACATATCACCATGATAGGCCTGTACAAACCCTTATCTCTACAAGAACTACTCAATATTACAAAATATATGTTTCAGCCTGATCGCCTATATCCCACTGTTGAACCTCTAAAAACACAGCAATTCAATGAACTAATCCTTGTTGATTCGGATTCTATATAACTCAAGCATCACAGAAATTTCCATGATAATTCTATCAATTATTCCATTTACAAAATTAAAAGGATCCGACCTCATCAAGAAATTGCTCTTGATCCCTTAGATCTAAAACCATTTTCTGTTCACTATCAATCCATGGGATATAATTATCAAGACTATAAGAATGCATGGTATAATACATTCTTTCTTCGGTCTTACAGCCATTCTTGGTTTTTTAAATTTGAACAAAACTGCCCCAAGCAAATTCCTTTCTGGTTTTCAGAATGGTGGCTCTGTTTTGGACCTTGTCCTGCTATTTACCCAACTCCTATTAGTGAAGCTCGGCTTTACTATGAAACTCTCACTGCAGAAATATTTCTTGATCATCGTAAAATTACTTTTCATATTGATTATGCAATTCCGTGGATAATATCTTGGTTCTTCAATTGTCGATCAATGTATGTGGATGCACCATTATCTATTGTTAGAGATTTCAAATTAAAATGGTGGGATAAATTTGATTTCAAGACCATTAACCCTCAGAATATTCAGAAAGATCTTCAGGCTAAAAAATCATTTCATCAAGATTTTAAGCGACTATCACCCACAATATCTCGGTATGGAGATCCTCTGGTAGATAGCATTTATCATCAGATTATCACAAAGAATGCACCAGCTGTACAAATTCCAAGGACTTCTCCAACACCATCTGTACAGTCTTGCCAATTGCGAAGGACTTCTCATCCACAATCTTCAGCTCAGACTCATAATGACATGCTCCAGCATATTCGAGAATCACAAGAAAGGTCACAAGCTAGAGTCACAAATATAAAATCATTATTGCAAAAGCAAAGAAGAAGTTGGGCCTCTATCGCTAATGAAGAAGAATTAGCAGCAGCTGAAGCCGCTCTCGCTAAAGAAATGGCTAGTGCTAGAGCAGAAGAAGTGGGCTCATCCTCATCATCTACACCACCGGCCAGCCCATTTCCTTTTGACCCAACAAAGGATCCAGCCGGACAAGCCCAAGATCCGTTTGATCTTTAAAGCCCATAATTTGTAAAAAAAAAAATGTTTTCTAACAAAATTTTGTGCAGGGACATCCCATAAGCAGAAGAAATGCTACTCTCAATATTTTCTCTACTTCAGCAAATTATCGACAAAAAATGAATAGTAATTCCTGTGACAGTACTATTCACGAAGAGACATCTAACCACCCCACTTTCTCAAAAGCATTGACATGATGGATACCAATCCAAAAGCAAAAAGAAGATGCTAAAGCAAAAAGAAGATGCTTAAAGAAGTGACAAGACATTTACCAAACCAAAGTACTACACTTCAACGGCCTAAATCAATTCATCATCAACGGCCCTGATCAGATCTTCTCATCTATATAAGGGCACCCAAGCTTGAAGGAAAGAACAAGAGCTAAAGAGCTAAGAGCAAAAGAGCTAAGAGCCAACTTGAGAGAACAACTTCCAGAGTGAAGTTGAGATAGTCTGAGAGCTCCATCCACGAGAAGCAAGAAGAAACTCTTCTTCTCTTCTCATATCTATCCTTGTAAATATTTTAGTTTTCTTTCTGAGTGTTTCCTTTGAGTGTTTGTATTTCATTTCCTTTGAGTGTTTTGAGTTTTGTTTAAGAGGTTTGTGTGCTACCTCTGTCTCTCTATCTTGAAGTCTGTATGGTTTTCGTTCTATAAAGCTTTGAAATTTTTTGCTGCTATTTGGTATAATTTCTCTTCTCTCTTTGATTTCTTGTATATTTTGAAGTTTTAAATGATTTGATCTGCGTAAAGTTTGAAGTTGGTATCACAATTGGGACTAATTCTTCTTCTCTCTTTCAAAACTTCAAAACATGTTTTAAATTTTGAGAGAAGAGAAATTATCTGCGTAGTAAAACTTCAAAACTTTATAGAACGAAAATCATACAGGACTTCAGTACAGGAGACAGAGGTAGCACACAAACCTCTTGAACAAAAACTCACAACACTCAGAAAGAAATTAGAACACTTAGAAAGAAATACAACACTCAAAGGAAACACTCAGAAAGAAAACACTCGAAGGATAACTAAAATATTTACAATGATAGATATGAGAAGAGAAGAAGAGTTTCTTCTTGCTTCTCGTGGATGGAGCTCTCAGACCATCTCAACTTCACTCTGGAAGTTGCTCTCTATTTCGCTCTTGGCTCTTGTTGGCTCTTATTCTTTCTTGCCTTCAAGCTTGGGTACCCTGATATATATGAGAAGATTTGATCAGGACCGTTGATGATGAATTGATCTGGACCATTGAAGTATAATGCTTTGGTTTGGTAAATGTCTTGTCACTTCTTTAAGCATCTTCTTTTTGCTTTAGCATCTTCTTTTTGCTTTTGGGTTGGTATCCATCTTGTCAATGCTTTTTGAGAAAGTGGGGTGGTTAGATGTCTCTTCGTGAATAGTAATGGGTCGGGAGTTACTATTTATTTTTTGTCGGGATTTTGCTGAAGTAAAGGGAATATTGAGAGGAGCATTTCTTTTGCTTATGGGATGTCCCTACATGAAATTATGTTAGAAAATATTTTTTTTTTTTACAAATTATGGGCTTTAAAGATCAAACGGATCTTGTGCATGTCCGGCTGGATCCTTTGTTGGGTCAAAAGGAAATGGGCTGGCCGGTGGTGTAGATGATGAGGATGAGCCCATCTCTTCTGCTCTAGCCATTTCTTTAGCGAGAGCGGCTTCGGCTGCAGCTAAGTCTTCTTCATCAGCGATAGAAGCCCAACTTCTTCGTTGCTTTTGCAGTAAAGATTTTATATTAGCAACTCTGGCTTGTGCTCTTTCTTGTGCTTCTCGAATATTTGGAACTCTAGCTTGTGATCTTTCTTGAGATTCTCGAATATGTTGAAGCATATTGTTAATGTCATCATGAATTTGAACTGAAGATCTTGGAATAGCAGTTCTTTGAGATCGTACAGATGGTGTTGGAGAAGTCTTCGGGATTTGTACAGCTGGTGTAGCTTTTGAGTAAATCTGATGATAAATGTTATCCACCAAAGGATTTCCGTGACGAGATATTGTTGGAGATAGTTGCCTGAGGTCTTGATGGAATGATTCTTTAGCCTGAAAATCCTTCTGAATATTTTGAGTAATGGTCTTGAAATTAAATTTATCCCACCATTTTATCTTAAAGTCTCTGACAATAGATAGTGGTGTATCCAGATACATTGATCGACAGTTAAAGGCCCAAGACATTATCCATGGAATCGCATAATCAATATGAAAAGTAATTTTTCGATGGTCGATAAATATCTTTGTAGCGAGGGTTTCATATTAAAGATGAGCTTTATTAATAGGAGTTGGATAAATAGCAGGACAAGGTCCGAAATAGAGCCACCATTCTGAAAACCAGAAAGGAATTTGCTTGGGGCAATTTTGATCAAATTTAAAAAACCAAGAATGACTGTAAGACCGAAGAAAGAATATATTATACCATGCATTCTTATAATCTTGGTAATTATATCCCATGGGTTGATAGTGAACAGAAAATGATTTTAGATCTAAGGGATCAAGAGCAATTTCTTGATGAGGTCGGATCCTTTTAATTTTGCAAATAGAGTAGGTGATAGAGTTATCATGAGAGTTTCGATGATGTTTAAGTTCTATAGAATCCGAGTCAACAAGGATTAGTTCATAGAATTGCTGTGTTTTTAGGGGTTCTGCAGTCGGATATAGACGATTAGACTGAAACATACGGTTCGTAACGTTGAGTATTTCTTGTCAAGATAAAGGCTTGTAGAGGCCTGTCATTGTAATATGTTGTTTGATAGGTTTGATATAGTAGTCAGACAGCTGAGAGGAAGAAGATGAAGAGGCTGATGTTTGATGTGGAGTAGTAGGTAAAATTTGTGGAGGTGTCATGGCATAGTCACGAGCAGTTTGTTTAACTGGAGTGGAAGGAGGTTGCACTTACTTACCTTTGTCCTTTTTAGGAGGCATACTGGTCCTGTATGAAGGCGTAAAACTTAATAAATCTTTGTTAAAACTGGCTTTGATAAATTTGTAAAATAAATTTGTCCAAAAGACAGATATTGATGATGGATGAAAATATGCTTTGAAAAGATTTTGTTTTATGTGAATTCTTTTAAGAAAATGTTGATATAAGAATGAAACATGCATGCAAAAAATACGTATGTTATGAGTGTAGTATGCATACGTGCTGTTATAGCGTATGCTATCCCTTCTGTTATAGCCTTTTTGATTAATTCTTAAAATTAGATTGGTCCTTTTAAGTATATTTTTCTGATTTGAATATTGTTGATATTTTTTGATAATATGTTGATTTTGATTTTGAAGTGAAACATAATTACTATTTCTTTTTTGCTTAGTAATGGTTTGGTTTGAATATCGTATTTTGATATATTGCCAGTTAGTTTGAGTTTGAATTGAAACGTGATCAGTATTCCCTTTTGTTCGATATCGAAAGTTCCTATACTTTATATTTTTATTACTTTCTTGTATAAAGCGTAAGTTATTTGCTAATCCTTTTAGTAGTTTCTTATTCCAAATTCTAGATGAAGCTAGTGATCTATACTTGCTAGATTGCCTGGTATTATCTTGAAGGGTTATTTGTTTATGAGTTTCTAAGTATGATTGTGTTATAGAGGAATCAAAAATTAATTTGCATATAGATTTTTCAAATAATAATATTCTAAATTTCCTGTAGTCAAGAGTTGATTTCGCTGGATTGGTAAATCTCGTTAAATTAGAAGTTGTGAACTTTGAGCCAGAAATCGTGAAGTTAGAATTATCTTTAGAATGAAAATTAGAACTAGTAAATTCAGAATTATATTTAAAGTTCTTAAAGTTGAAGTCATTTGAATTAAAGGTAAAGTTAAAGTACTTAAAGTTATGAAAGTTAGACCCCATATCCCCCCCAAACACATCGTATTTGAATACGGGAGAACAAGGCTGAAAAGTCGTGAAAGAAGCTAAAAAGGGATCATTGTATGGTAAGTATTTGAATAAGGGAGTGTAAGGATGGAAAGGATCAAGAAAGGGATCATTATAGAATGATTGTAATGGACTAGGAGTTGGTTGATCTTCCTTGATAAACGTTTTGCATAGAATGATTGATTGATTGTGTAAAGATGGAGAATTGAAGATAACTTGATCTATTGGATATCTAGATGAGTCTCTTGGTTCATCATTAAAAGTTAAAATAAAAGATAAACTTCTAGGAGGATTAGGGTAGTAATTAGAGACAAAGTTTCTTCAGGAGAGTCAATTGGTCGAGGTTGATGATCAAAGATGGATAAGTTTTTTGTTATACTGAAGGCAAAAGATTGATTTTGTATTTGTATTTCGTTTGGTGTTACTTGGATATAAAAAAACAGAATGTTGTTTTAAGATGTACGTATTTAGAATAGAAGATTTTTTATATTTTAACATTGATACATTATCAGATACTTCTATAATATTATAGGTTGATAAATTTTGACTTATAGGTTGTTGTAGAGGTATTGGATCTAAATTGTTTAGATTTGTAGTGACAGTATTTGTTTTTGTAGAAATATTCTTAGTAAGTGAAATAGTGGTTTCTTTAGGAATTAGTGGAGATAGTACATATTTCACTAAGTAAGTTAGTGCTTTATGTTTGGATTCTACTACTTTATGTTTTGCTAATGGAAGTTCTATTAGGTTAGTGCTAGGTGAAAGTGAAGAAAGTGGTAATTCCATTTTCTTTTGTTGTGAATATGGAAAAAATGGTGGAGAGTGTACTAAATTGGGTTTTAATAAGGACACTTGTTTGGTGGGTTTAGTGGATTTTAAGAGAAAAGATGGAATTTTCACTAAATTATGTTTTTTCTTTCTCCTTTTCTTCTTCTTTCGTTTTTCTATAATTTGAATCTTTTTATATTTTTTCTTAACAAATTAGATTTTAGATAATTTGTTATGTAATTTTTGATTATTAGTATAATTATGTTTTCTAGTTACTATTTTAAATTGTTGATGATCCAATATTTAAACTGTTTTAAGATATAATATTTTTGGAGTAGACAATGTTGAAGATAATTCATTAAGACGTTTTGATATTTGTTCTAACAATATATCTGAACGTTTTGATGAAAATTGGACATTGGTGATAATAGGTAAAGGAAAACTTAGTAAAGGAACTATACTATGTGGAAATTGATATGAATTTTCTACTTTCGTTTGAAGAGTATGTTCAATTTTATCAACTTGTTGAATAATCATATGGAGTATTTGAGACTGATAATTATTTTGTCTATATATGTTTTTCATATCTCTTAACGTTGTTTCACTTTCATTTTTCCTATCAGTACCTTCCTTAAATGGAGCTGCAGTGATAGTTTTACTATCAATTTTTAATTTTAAGCCTGTAAGAGGAGAATGGTCAGATGTAACTTATTGTCCACTAGTTGTATTCCAAGTAGTAGTTGTGTTGATATTTTTAGTATTTCGAGATGGTTGTATAGTATTTTGAATATGCGGAAGAAACCACTTGAAAAACGGTAATGACATCATTTGTTGTTTCCATAGTACTCTATTATATGTTTTGAAGCGCCAATTCATAATATTTTTATTAGACATAAATTCTTTTCTTAATATATCTATATCAGGAATAAATTCAAACTTAATGAGTTTAGGATATTTTTTCATTTCTTCATATTGTGTATCATAACTCATTTGTTCAGTACAATACTGATCAGATACTCTTTTTTCAGTATTTTTATATAATAATTCAGTTTCATCCTTATAAACTTCTTCATTATGAGATTTATCAATAATAGTAGGTGAATCAGGAGTAATTATTGTCAATATAGGCGTCCTACTTTCAATGTGTCGATTATCCTGATTTTGATAAGGTGTACTAGTAATAATTAGAATTTCTAAGGAATTTGGTTGTTGATCAGACTTGGTATAATTTCTTTCATTAGCGTTTGAAGTATTTTCCCACTAATATTTTAGAGTTCTAATAAAATCTATTTTCAGTAATTTTGTAGTATTAGATTTAGTAGAACAAGTGTTTTCATATTCAGATTTTTCATTAATATTCCACTGTTGTATATTATCATTAATTTGTGGAGAATACTGTATATCTGGTGGCATAGGTTGCAGATAATAATTTTTTGTAAAGGAGTTGGATATATTCCTTACTCTATTAATTTCTTGACTAATTTTATCATTTTCATGTAAAGGCGAGTCAATAGTCTGAATAGCTAAGGTTTCAGATATACAATCATTGTTAGGTTGGATATTACTGGATACCTCATATAGACTTGAAGGACTTTCTATAGGTTCAGTAAGTTTTGTTTCTTCATTAGATGAAGAAGATTCAGATTCTTCAAATTTCTTAGAGTCTTCATCAGAAGATATAATATCTTCAAGATCGCTAATAGGTAAATCATTATCAGTTTCATTAGATTTAGAATTTTCCAGATTACTAGTGATCTTGAGAATTCTAGGTCTGAAGAAACTGATAATGATCTCAAGGATTCATCTATTAGTAATTTTGAAAATTCTAATGATTCTAAGGATTCATCTACTAGTGATCTTGAAAGAACTGATAATAATTCATCTATTAATGATCTTGAAAATGAAATTATTTTTTTATATACAAATAAAAATGTTAAGAGAGAGAGAATTTTAATTATATAAGAAAGATATGACTGGCTCATGAGATTAACTAAGTTAATAGTATAAAATGATGAGAAGTTAAAATCATGGAATAAATACATTTTTCTGTGTCGTCGTCTATCACAAGGTGAAATGGCAGACAACATCTGAAATTTTCGGCGTTGTAAATTTGTCTGAGATAGGTGGATTCAGAAATTTTTTTAGTGTAATAGAGATTTTGAATCAATTATAATTGCATACTTAGTCTAAAATGGTGAAGATCGAGTAATTTATAAAAATAAAAATAAGTGAATTATTTTGACTTGTAAATTTATGTCCAAATAATAGGAAAGTAAATTAGGTTATTATCAATTTAAACAATCTTAATTTGTTCGTATATTTGATATATAAAGTTAAATAAATTAAATATCTGCTCTGATTGTTTCAAGTGAAAGCAATATAACGCTCTAGTATTTTTTTTTTTTTTTTGGATAGATTGGACCTATAACTAGTAGATGCCATTATTAAGAAAATTAATGTATATATATAGTATCCTTTGGATCTAAAATTTTGTAATTGGACCCATATGAACTTTATGAAGAATTTGGATGAGTTGGAATCGAGAAATGTGATGACCCTAATTTCCTCCCATTTCTAAAACTTAATTTGGACGCCCCGTGACCGATTGCTAAACCTAATTTTCTCATTTACTTTAGCCATTTAGAGGGAAAAAAAGAGAGAAAAATGAATTAAATTTCTCCTCCATTGTTTGGTAATTTTTTTTTTTTTTAATTTGTTATCCTTTTATTGAATTAAATTGGCTCTAATATATTAAACGGGATGCCTTGGGTTTATTTGAAACCATTCAAACCGGATCTCTAGAGAAATTTCATTCAATTGTACAAAAATAACGTATTTATAACTCAATTCTCACACGTTATCAAAATCTTAATGTTTATACCTATTAACATGAAATAATGGAACTTTTTTTCATCCCCTAATCCGTATTATTTCACATTCTTATAGGTGACTGAATGGTCCTGAGCCACCTCGGTAGAATCGCATATTTAAAGTATAAGAAAAGTGAGGTCTTGATTCAATGATCCAAGTGAAAATTTCATGGCATGAAAGTGAATTGCCCGTGGCCATGAAGAGGACATAATAAGAGAAAAATGTAAAATTTGTATGCTCACAATGTCTATCTTATAATGTATCTTTATAAGTTTCTTAATGCCTATAACACCTTTTTATGAAAGGGTATAGAGATTTGAACAGCTAACCCTTCTAGGCCGTGGACTCGATAGAAAATTATGGGGTGCAAAGTGTTATTTTTGCACGATTGTGTATGATATATTGCAGATTCATAGGCCCCTTGATATTTGGTACAAATAACATAGGTGGGTAAATATTAAAAATTAGAAAATTCACTTTTATGGCCGTGGCTTGACGGTGCGTGCGAAGGTGCAAAATGCTAGTTTTTCATGACTACGTTATAATATATTGTAGACCCTCGTGCCTTTTAAGGACTAGAAGAATATATATATTGATGGGTCTAAAGAATCGCTCTTATCCTTCATAGTGGCCGAAAACCATGATAATTCTAGCACAAAGATCATTTATATTATTTATATATATATATATTTTATTTTAAAATATTATAGATCTAGAACCTTTAGAATTTTTTTTATCCAAAAAATAATTTTATTAGTGTTTTTATGCATTTTCAAAAGCCACAGCATTGGGTTTTATGCAATTTAAAATTTGGCATTATAATGAAATTGCCTTTATCAGGACATAAAAAAATTTATTTAATTTGATCATAGTATTAAATTATGTGAGTTGACATTATCATATTTTTATAATGAATATAATATAATATGTGATATAAGTAATTTTTATAATATATTTAATTTTATTTTCTTCACTAATATATTTAATTGTTATTTTTATACCGATTATTATTATGAGAAAATAATTTTCCCAAATCATATAAACCACCTAAAAATTAAAATTTAATTAATATTTTTCAAAGCGTTTTAATATCACATGAACATTAACATACTAGAAATGTGATAAATTATTACTTTTTATTTCAGAAAAATGGTACTAAAAATAAAAATATATTTTTATTTATAAAATAAAAATTAAAAGTAAATATAATTTTTTAAGATTTATAATTTTATTTGTAAAGGCTGAGCACCTCAAAATTGGGCTTAATGATTTTCGGCCCATTGCTTTCATCTGAGCACTGCTGCCTTCACCCAATTTTCAAACGTACAAGATTTTGACAACGGAAAATTAAAAAAAATAATAAATGATAATAAAGATAATCCAAAAAGGTGAGAAAATATGAAAAGATATATAAATAAAAAAAATTAGATTGCCAAAATTTACCACAAAAAAAAAAAAAAATAAAAAAAAATTTTCGATCATTTCTACATAAAAAAAAAAAAAAACTCACAAAATCAATAGGTTAAAAATGGCTCATTGTTTAGTTTGTTTATGAATAAACAAGCCGAGCTCGAACTTGGTTTGGGTTTGGCTTTTTATACATAAATGATATGATAGAGATGAACTTGTTTGCCGGACCAAATTCAAAACTCACATAAAATCAAGATCTTAACCGAGTTTAAATAAAGACTCTGAACGGGTATATATCGACCCGACATGAACATGAGCCCAAGCAAATTAAGCCTAGTCAGGCTCAAGCCGGATTGTTCATCTAATGAGCTTTAAGATCAGGCTCGATCGTTGCTCGGTTTTGCAGGAAGACAAACTCGAACGACCCTTTACAAAGCTGAGCCTATGAGAGCTGCTCACGAACGATCCGGCTCATTTGAGGGCCTAGAACATCTACTTATAAATAACAGGAACAGACGCTTACCTTCTCGCTTGTAATTAATCTCATCCGATGGAGATCCTTAGGCGGGTTATGGAGAAGGTGCCGAGCTACTTGAATGCTTTGCCTCGGACATTTCAAGTTCCACTGCATTTGTGTCTGAAGATTTCTTATCCTCCATGGCCATCTTTCTGAGTTTCTCTAGTCGTACAGCTTGAAGCTCATATCTATTGACCAAAGAAGAAACAACGTTTAATGCAAGCAAAAGGAACCTAAATTATGGTTGCCGCATAATTTGATGGAAGCACGACAATTTCCTTTAGTTCTACACTCCCAATAGCACTTACATTAAATTTTTTTTCCAAAATATTTAAATAAGACCATTTATACTATTATTCTAAATTTAGACATTTACTACAATACCATGCGACACATCAAACTGTTTATACTAGCCGTCTGTATCAATTAAATAATATTTTTAATTTTCTTAAAATATTATAACATAATTTTCACTCTTTAATAAAAATGAGTGGCAGCCGTAAGCATCACTGTTAAAACGCTTGAATGATATTCCGCACGCAAGGATAAAAATATCGATATTGGTATTAGTCACGACCACATTGGTAATTGACATTTGGGAAATCCTATTGATTTCAAATATATCAATTTGTTTTTATTTTGGAAAATCAAAAGCTGATGCGGCTATATTAACCAATATTTTGAATATTGTTGATATATCATAATATTATTGATAGACCAACATATAGTTATATATATAGCGATATTGTCACAACATTGAAAAATATTGGAACCGTAAAACTCAATACCATTACATATTGACCGATATTTATATCAGCGCCTGCATATCTCCGCATAACATAGATGCCCCGAAGCCAACAACAAAACTTTTATGTCCTATTTGACTAGTATTGGAAGTTCCTTCCAAGAAAAAAAGACAACATTTTCTAAATAGTAAGAAGTACATGGAAAACTGGCTTATCACTGTGTTTCTGAAGGGCAATCTAGAGACTTAAATTCTTTTCCTAAAATAAAAAAAAGGGCCTACTGCATGGGGCCGCATAGTCAGGTGCCAGCAGTCTTATCCCTGCATTATAAAGTAGATATTTTTATAGTTTGAACTATGACCTCCGAATCATAGCAGAGAGACCAAGTTGAACCGGCTAATAGATGTCATAACTCACGGCGGTTCAGGTTTGTCCCACTGACCAAAGAAAAATGAGAAAATTGAAGATCTTACTCCGAAACAAAGCTTCTAACAAGTGTGAAATAAATTCGCCAGAATTGTCGCTCCTTCAACTGGCGAGGGCATAACTGGTACCTCATTTGCGAAACTTCCTGCTGAAAAAAGAGACCCATAGAATTATCAAGCAGTCAATCAAAACACATAATACACATTGGAGCAGCAAGAGAAGCCTGAAAACCATTGATGCAAAGGGGCCCCTTGATTTTGATATTTTCCGATATCATGATAATATCGTAATGTATTTCCATAATTGCCGATATATAGTTCTGTCAATTTACAATTTTTAGAAATTTTTTTTGCCTGATATATTCAATACCGATATATCAGATACTGATATAATAATGATTGATATCGATATTTCCACGTATGCTCAAAACATAAGGGGGCTAAAACAACAAAGAATGCCATAGCTTTAAGAGCCTGTTTGGCATAGTAGAAGCTTTAGAAAAAAGTGTTGTTCGAGTGTAACTCTCACAAACTGCACAAAATAATCTGTGTGTAGTTGCCAAACGAACCCTTTCTTCTTGACTTCCTATTTTTCCTTGAATTGTCGCCATTCCTTTTTTCAGCTATTCTGTTGTTCAGGGTGAAATTAGAGGATATGTCTCAGCGCAAGGTTCAGATTATTCTATTTAGACACGAAGGATATGGGTTCTGACGAGGACGACAGAAGTAAGCCGGTCCAAAAGACGATCCGCCCAGAAGGAATACGGCCCACTGACCTAGAGGACGGTCAACGCCTCTGTTGACCGAAAGCGACCTTCTAGTCGGGCGGATGCAGCCTAGATCGGCTATGGCCCAAGCCGAACAGCTCACAACGCCGTTCCCATAAATGTGAAATTACCTGCCTTAACTGATCAAGATTCTGAATATCTCCCCAACAATTGCCGTGTACAGCATCTCTATAGGGAAGGAAGGAATCCTTTCGGCCGATCATGGTTGCCATAAATGGCACCAGCAACCTCCTTGCCGGCTGGCAAAATCTTCTCCAGGCAGCTGACAGCCAGTCTTGTCGCCCAGGCAAGGATGAGAGGGTTCCAAGGCTATAAAAGGCTCTCAAGACAGATTCTGGAGGCATGTTCTCTTGATTGCACACATCTGCTGTTGCAGACACAATGAGCAAGCCCTCAAGTGCTGTATCTCTATCTGTCTACCAAGCCCCGAGAATTCCCTCATAATTCTCACCTCCATGACGCTAGAGCCGCTCTCCACGAGCGCACCATCACAAAGTTGCTCCACGGTAAGCGCAACCTTCGAGTCAAACTCACAAATCCCCTTTCTATTTGCCATACATTCTGTGCTTGCATCTTTCATCTCATAAAAAAAACTACTGACTTGAGTATCGGAGGATATACCGGGGAGCGAGCCCCGTCAATCCTTTGATCTCTCATTTTTTGAGTTGTGGTATGCAGGATCCAAGGCAAGATATACGGAGATTGGGACCCGTTTTAGCTCGACCCAAAGACCTAATGGTACTTTAATCCGTCGACAATTCGAATCCAGGACGCATCATTGGCGCCGTCTGTGGGAAGGTGAACAAGAGGCCTAACCACCATCCATACAGAAGCAGACACGGTCAACATCGGAGTCCATACAAAAGCTCCGACCAAGGACGTCGTCCCCCATGGCGACAACCTCTCTACAGGTAGCCATGCGGGGGAACGACTGGCACTATTTATGCAAGTATTGCCGACTGGGTGGGCAATATATCTCAAATGATTTAGACCCTTTCCGCACACCAGCATGAGTTGGGGCTCATTCCTCCACCGCATGCACTTCGGCGTCAAGATGAAGGCGCTAGAGAAAAAAGTGATCGATCAGGAAGGAAGGACGCCCGAACGACCTTGTAGCTAGACCGGTTTTGAGTGACGGGGTCCGATCCCATTTGGAAGGCCGACTTGGCCACATGACACCGGAGGAAAGCCCTGAGCGACGAAACCCACGTTACTCGTGACGAACGAAGGACACCAGCCAGAGAGGGGGGCCTTGAACAACGCCCAGCCAACCGTCGGCAGTAGCCGGTCGCCCTCCCGCCGCTCACCGAAGCACTTAGAGTTGAGGATCTACCTCAACGAGGAAAGAGCGGCTGTCGCCCCTCAAGTAGAGGAGTAGGTTGAGAAAATATGGCAGCACGTATTCAAGGCAGATGCTGTCAGACGATTTACAAATTTGAGACAATTGCTGTTCATAATGGAGATCCGGACACAGTCGCTCCCTTAGAAGTTCAAGATGCCGACCCTGGAACCTTATGACAAAAGCACCGACCTAATGGACCACTTCCATACCCTCTTGATCTTCTAGGGCCTGTGTAAGGCAGCTATGTGCCCGTGTTTTCCACTTATCTTGAAAGGGGATGCCCAGATTTGGTTTTATCGCCTACCGCCAAATTCGATAGTACAATTTTTCAAGAAACTTGTATAGAGAAGTCAGTGGCATGGAAGCCATTAGATGTAAGTGGCTTCAATTTACATGTTATTAGACAGTTGAAAGTTCAGCAAAAATGATATCATAAATGCAAGTTGTAATATGCTGTTAAAAACAGTCAACCACAAAAGCACAAAAGTGAGTTGCCCATAGCTTGTATTGAAAAGACATCTGTAATTACACACTAGTACATAAGTTTAGAGCTCTTATTTCATTCATACAGAGAGGGAAAAAGAGCTTCTGTTGCATGTTTACTAGCTTTTCCCAACAAAATCTTAGAGAATAAGTGTTGCAGTATGAAGAACAGAGATGCAATGAAAGCAAAATCTACAATGATTGATGAGAACCAGACACGGGATTTGGCTGACAAGCCAATGCACAAGGATCTTAAGGAAGTAAAATGCATTTTCAGATCAAAGCTAAACCCAGATGACTCAATTCAGAAGCATAAGGACATATTTGTAGCTAAATCATATTCAAAACATCAACTTAGGATTCATCAAATGCAACTTTTGCCCGGTGACAAATAAAAGCTGCAATAACAAATTTTGTGCCCCAGCACAAATGTGATAAATTTATATGAGAGGCCTTATTAGTCAACTGATTTCTTCAAGAAGAAATTCACATTGCACAACCATCAGGCTCTGTGACAAAAGGAGCAGAAGACAAAGCTCTCAGCCTTGAGGGATCCCTACATGGCTCAAGAAGCCATTTCTTTAGCATGGAAATTGATCAAAAAGACATGGAAGATTGGAATATTAGAAAAAAGGTATGATAACAACATTTTGAAGTTTTCCCGAAGTCAAGTCAACTTCAAGGCAATCAAGAGAGTACTTCTATATGTCAAAGGCACATCATAATTTGGCATAGAGTACAGGCCAGTGTAAAAGTAAAAATTAGTAGCTTACTCAGATAGCGACTAGGCTGGTTTTATAGATGACCTGAAGAACACATCAATTATGTATTTTCATTTAGCAATGGCAGAAATTCATGGAACAAAAGCGAGCCTGCCATTGATATTGCTAAGAATCCCATTTAATGACGAAGCATATCAATTTTAAATTTCACTTAGTTCAAGAAGCTGAGAACATATGAGAAATTAGCCATGGTCATTGCAGCTCGGAAGAACAAGTAGCAGATACCTAACCAAAACACTTGCTAAATCAAAGTTTGAGTTTTTCAAAGGCAAAATTTGCGTGCATAAGAACCTTTCCTAATTTGTTTTGTTTAGTATACATATCTATGATTATAATCTCATTTATAGATAAACTAAAGAACCAGTGGGCTGCATGCAATATAGAAATGCATGGTTAAAATTACCAAACATTAGTGGGTTACAATAGCCGAAATCTTGAAAAAAATACATCATCATGAGTTTCGATATATCTATATGTTATCGAATGATCTTGCTAACTCTGATGTTAACTCAAATGAAGAAGTGGCATTAGAACCAACAAGAGAATCCAGATTTCCACATGATAGTAAGGATTATTATTGAATAGCCGTTCATAGTGGGTTAAAAACTCTGAACTAGTGTAAAGATGGTAGAGAAATCATCCTCAACACTCCGTCAATGATTATTCTTTTATACAACAGTTCATAGCCATACGACATCGTTCTTAAAGCCTATGTCAACGCATTTCCTTCCTTGATTTGGAGATATAATTCAACTTATCCTTACTTTCCACAAAACAAAATATCAGCAGAAAAAGCAATGCATGTTTAAGCTGATACAGATTAGTCATTGATGCAAATATTGGTCAACATGTATCGATGTCGGGGGCCTTTGATACCGACAATTTTGATACTGTGACAATATCATGATATATATTCGTATTGATGATATACAGTGATATATTGACCAATATATAAAATATCGGCTGATAAATCTCTATTAGTTTATGGTTTTCAGGATTTTTTTCCTTCCTGTATATCCAACACTGATATTTATCGTCTGATATGTCCAAGACCGATATGGTTGTGACCAATATTTGTACCGATATTTTCATCCATGGTATTGGTACTAAAAAGAAGGCGGGGCCACTATGATTCTCCTGTGACAATTACAGGCTTACAATAAGCCCTCAACCCTTATGATTGCTAAGAAATGCCCATGAAACTGCTACTGAGACAATGTGACACCACGATCTAAAACTATGCTACTTTCAATCCTTGTGGGGCCACTGCACGTAGATGTTCTTATGCATGTCACTAGATTCCAAGTTCAATACTTGAGCTTTTAGTCTCACAATCACTTTCTCAATCATTCTCCCAACAATATTCTCATATGTTTGCTTAGCTTATCTGTCCCTTCATTTTCTTCTTTGCCAGCTCTCTAAAGGCTTCCACACTCAGCCTCATTTCCTTTGAAGTATTAAATTGCACCCATGAGATTCATTGTTCTCTAATTCTGCAACCATGTCCGAGGTTTCTAACTCTCTCCTCTTCATTTCATTGATAATTTATGTTTATGTCTAAAATCATCTCTCTCAAAATTTACTTTAGATTTTATAACTTACTCATGAACAGCCATTCCAGAATGATCCCTGTCTTCAAATTGAGATTTCATAAGTTGGCCATTGACTAGCAAAGATATAGCAAAATCTGAAGCCAATGAATGTGTAAGTCCATGATGAACTAGAACTTTTACAAAATACATTCTTTTATAAAATTTTTAGTGTAAATGTTCATTACAATTGGCAAACATAAATGTTTGGGTCCACCTCTTATGTTATATGGAAGTAACATGGAGACAATTCCTTGTGCATATTGGTTAATACTTCTTTTTTGCAACATAGATATGAACCTTTCATTTTGGTAGGATGGCAATGGACTAAGGCCAATGCAGAGGAATGATTGGATTTGGAGGTCAGCCTCCATCCTCAAGAAGTCATGCTGAGCTATGTTCTTTGAATTATCAATTAACCCTCCTATTAACAATTTCAAACCTACTCTTATTAGCCTCCAAAAAAATCATAAGCAATTTAATTTGGAAATACTCAATGACAATTGAACTATGGCCACGCCATTCAGAAATATGGCCACTACACAGCCATCAAAGTTCCACCATATACAAATTACTATCATATATATATATTTTTTAAAAATACCTCTATGAACAAGTCCTTAGTCCTACTTTTCTTTGGCTTATCTAGCCCAATCTTATCTTGAAATTGAGCATGAGCTGCTTAGCAGCTTTTTTCGCCTCTTGAATATGCTGTTTAGAGAATGTCCAAATCATATCTTCAAGCCAAAGAATTTCAAATGCTCATTTTAGCTTTTCAAAACTTTAAAAGTTATTACTGCAAAAATTCCACGTTTGCTTGGGCCAACATAAGCTTTTAGAGCAAAGAAGCTGTTTCAAGATCTAGGCCAAATAGGATGCAAAACAATAATACTCAAAGCCCTTAGACTAACTCAATCTGCATACCATGAATTCTACCTCAAGAGCTTTGCTATGATCAGCATTTGGTCCAATAAGACTAGGAAGTAAAATTTCAATCATGAGTTCCCCATTATTTCAAAAACACAGGAATTCTTGATCGACCAACTTAATATTTAGGAATCCCGTCACATAAAAATTTAAAATTTTCAACCTCAACAACCTTAACTGCAAAAAAATTCATGGGAGAGAAGCAAAATAAATTACCAAATAAGAAAGAAGAAAGAGGAAGGGGGAAAACCTTGACTTTAGAAAGGATAATAGTAGCATGCCGCTGTTGCCAGTCAGATAAGTCAATCTGAATGCCACCGGACGTGGTCTGAGTCTCATCACTTTGATCCTCTAACACAGAGAAAACCCGCACATTATCAATTCGCAGTCACATTTTGTTTGAATATCAAGAAAAAAGATCTATCGGAGCCCTAATTTAACATGAGAATTAGTGGATTTTTTCCCCTTTCAATTATATCACAACAAACAACAATTGCTCAACTTCAATCAAACTTTCATCTCAATCAACCCGAAACCCAGAAAATTGGAAAAAACACCCTTTAAAACTACAAGCAAATTTGACGTCGAAAAATACAAAGGAAAATCAACCTGGGAGGGAGAAATTCTTGAACGTGTCCACGGTAAATGACCTGACAAATTCAATCAACTGATCTGTGACTCCATATACCTCCTCTTCCTGATCTTTACTCACTGGAGTTCTTGGTTCTTGTGCCTTGTTGCTGCTGCCGCTGTTCCTCTGGAGATTACGCCGTAACCAAGAATACATCGCTTTCGCTTCTCTCTGTCAATGGTGGACTTCTTATGTTCGGAGACTACCATTGAAGGTCGAAGTGAGCTTGACAAAATGACCGACTGATAAGATCAGACACATGGGCTATCTCAATCGAGCTTCAATTGGTAAACAACCTTCAAGCAGAGGATCCTGGAGAACGATCATACCAATGCTCAGGCATCGATTCTATCGTAAGCTCTCCATAGCTTTAGCTGTTAAGAAACGCACCCATAATACTTACCAGGAACAAAATAGGTTAAAACTGATAAATAATAATACATAAATATTATATTGTTTGAAAGAGGAAAATAATGGCATGGTTAGTTGAAAATTTTTTTTATTTTTTATATTTAAATTTATTTATTTTGGTTACAAATATAAATATTTTAAATTTAATATTTATTAATGTTTATTTATAAAATTTAAACCATGTGATACATAATAAAAATTATTAATTAACAAATAATTTAATAAATACACTAAATATATTCATTTATAATAAATTACTTAATTAAACTTATTTTATAATAATTTACTTTACAATTACTAACAATCATGAAAAATATATGCATCACATAATAAACTTGTGTATCAAATATGATTCCCAATTATATAAATGGCATATGTTTATATTTTATATATGTAACATGTGTCCTTGATATTTAATCATTAACTATTATTGTATTAAAAGAACAGATGATCAACTTATTTGAGTTTAATGCGTTTATAAATTTGAATTATTATATAAATTAGAGAGCCGCTTGATCTTCCCTGGGGGTTAAATTGAAGTGAGTTTGATCTCTATTACTTTGAACCTACATCTCGCACATCATAATTAATAAATAAGATATTAGATGATGATGAAAACTCGCTATCCGGTATATCCTCCGATATTGAAGTTAAAAATGTTTCTTAGACGAATAAAAAGATGAAAGGAGTAAACAATGATACGTGAATGCATATAACGATGGATTGAGTTTTGAGTGCGCTTGATTGGGAAGTAACTTTAGGAGATGGAGGACAGAGCTCCGGCGGTGCATTGGGCAGAGGAGCGGCTTGGTGATGAAGGATTGGGTTCCGACAGTACACTCGGCAGGGGAGCAACTTAGTGAAAGAGGATTAAGCTCCGGAGGTGCGTTCAATAGGTGAGCGATTTAGAGATGGAGGATTGAGTTTCAATGGTATGCTTGGTAGGGGAGCGGCTTGGTGATGGCGGATTGGGTTTTGGCGGTGTGCTCAGTAGAGGAGTGGCATGATAATGGAGAATTGGGCTTCTGCAATGCGCTTGGTAGAGAAGCGGCTTGGTGATAGAGGACTAGGCTCTGATAATGCACTTGATAGATGAGCGGTTTGGTGATGGAGGATTGGGTTCCAGTGGTATGCTTGATTGAGGAACAATTTAAAGATGGAGGATTGAGTTCCAGTGGTGCGCTCGGTAGAGGAGCGACTTGGTAATGGAGGATTGGGTTCCGACAGTGCGCTCGATGGAAAAGCGACTTGGTGATGAATGTACTCGCAGGAGGGTGGATAACCAGATGAAGAAAATATTCTTGGACGCTGATGATGAGAAAAGGGACACCCATCGGTCTCCTATCTAGTTACAGATGGGAGGACTCTCTATGCCACACTTTATAAGTCTTCTTTGGTCTTGTGACACAAGAACTTAGACCCGGCGGAAGGCTTGCATAACCATCAGCTGGAGTAGAAGAATGAAGCCTCACGGGAGACGAGAAGGGAGTGGGCATGCCTTCTGAGTTTCTCTCTATGTGCTCATTCTTTTCTCTTATTCTTCTTATTTCTTCTCAATTTCTACCTCACCAGAGATCTCTTTTACTTGTAGGGACGAATGAGTATTTATAGTGTTAGAGTTAGTTCAACTTTCCTTGGGTATTATGATTACTGACAGTTACCAGCACTGACCTGCTAAGCTATTTCAGCAATTGTAGGTGCTTGCTATGGCAACTATGGCTATCTGTAAATATTCTTCTCTTTGTTAGGGTAATCATGGGGATTGTTGTATGGTAATTTTTGTCTGGGAATATTTGTCGAGCCATAATTGCCATCATGGTGCGATACGTAATTAGAAGTAATATTTTGGGAATATTTGTTGAGTTGCCCAGGACAGTTATGGAAAGTATCGCCTGCGTATCTGTGGGATGCTACATCGTTTGTCAGCTGATGAGCTGGAAGAGCGTTTTGTGCCTTGATTGGCTACAGGTGATGCAGCAGACTGGCAATAACCATCTATTGATGCTTCTTCCATAATTACTGGAAACCACGTGTTGACAGTGGCATATGGGCTCACCCGCTGAGTTGGAGCTGCTAGGCTATATTCGTAGGCCTATTCAGTGCCTAGCTACATCTGCCCGTAATTTGTTGGGCAGCCCAAGGTCATGCCATTTGGGCCTTGGGCTTTATGAAATCTTGTTGGGCTTTTGCTTCCTGAGTGCGTTTATTGGCGGGGTAGGTTTTGGGTTGATCCATAAAATTACCGGACCCATCACTAGCCCCCATGCCGAGAGGTTGAGTTTTGTCAACTCTCGACATGTCTATTGATGGGACGTATCTTGTAGCGGCTGGCTCACGTGTTCCTTTTCTAGGCATTTTGAAGCCTTTCCATGTAAGAGAATAGTGATTCGATACTCTTTTCGGGAAGATTTGGGACGCTTTGCTGGACCCATCGATTTTCTATGAATAGCGCCGAATGATGCGATCTTTTACATTAATGGCTTGCTGACCTCCTTTTTTGGCTACAAATAGAGGGACTTCCTACGCCTCGCTTCCTGAGCCACTCTTTCACCAGCCAAGTGGTGTGAGAGTTTAAAGCGGGTATGGTTCTGACACTGCCATTGGCTGGGATCGAAGAAGTTTTAAGAGTTTTGACGATACATTTGAAGTTTTCCCTGATTTCCATACTCTAACCGTTCTCATGTTGTAACAGATGAGGCCCAAGTATTGAGTGGCTGTTGTCCTCTTCTCCCAAATGTTGTCATATAGTCCTTGTTGGGGCGACTTAAGGGAGTGGTGGATTAGCCCTCGAAGGAGAGAAAGTTTCCTCTTCTCCTTCCTATAAAGGTGGATGGCCATTCCATTTGTGAACCATGCTAGACTGTTGGTGACCGCAGGGGGAGGAGCTCCCGAGTCCACCTTAAGTCTGGGCTATCATCGCCGCATTGGGTTTAATGCAAATTCACGGGTCTTATAGCTACGCTTTGTCTTGGTGGAAGGTCTTTGGTGGTTTCCTCCAAGGTAAGAACTGGTGCTTCACTCCTCATTCTTGTAAGTGAGAGCTTTTTCATGTGCTTTCTACTTTAGCAGCTCGAGAGTGACGGTATGCAGGAGTCTCATCTTCTTAACCATCTGGAACGCATTGCTCTCTTGTCCAATATTCCTTTCCGAGGTCAAGTGCCTGCTTACCCTTTGGGTGTTTGTCCCGGTGAAGCAAGGCTTTAGTAGTCGGATTGTCGTTCCATGTATTTTTATTTCATTTTTGGGTTGTACGTTCATTATTGTAAGCTTTGTACTTTATAAAAGAAATTAATGAAGGGAACAACCAAACACTTTCTATCTTTGTTGCATGGCTCCAATACTTTTGCATATTGTGAATAGTTGAAACACTTGCATACTACTGTGTGTTGCTTGATATTTGATAATTTGACTATTTGGGCGGCTGTGAGCTGTCTTCTAGTGATCTATCCCACGGTTGGGCGTCCCGAACGATTGTTTGGGACACGAGTCGGGCGAATTAGCCACGAGCTTGCCAAGGCTACATGTTGTCTGTCATGATTGGTGACAGCTGTCAGCGCTGATCTGTTGAGCTATCTCAACAATTGTGGGTATTTACTATGACAACTATGGCTGCCTGTGAATATTCTTCCCTTTGTAATTGTCACAGGGATCACTGCATAGTAATTTTCATCTAAGAAGATTTGCTAAGTTGTAATTGTCATCATGGGAAGATACGTAATTAGAGGTAATATTTTAAAAAAATTTGCTAAGCTACTTTGGACAGTTATGGCAAGTATCGCCTGTGTATTTGCACGGTGTTGCACCTTTTGTCGGTTGATGAGCCGGAGGAGTGTTTTGCGCTATGATTGGCTGTAGGTGATGCGGCAAATTAGCTGTAACCGTTTACTGATACTTCTTTCATGACCACTGAGGACCACATGCTGATAGTGGCATATGGGGTCGCTCGCTGAGCTGGAGCCGTTGAATTATATTCATGGGCCTTTTTCAGTGCTTGGCTCAATCAGCCCATAATTTGCTGGGTGGTCCAAGGTTAAGTTGTTTGGGCCTTAGACTTTACGGAATCTTATTGGGCTTCTACTTTCCAGATGCGTTTACTGATGGGTTAGATTTTGGGTCGGCTCATAAAAATACCAAACCCATTTGAGTTAAACTTAATAAACTATTTGGTAAAATTTATACTTAATTTTATTATCATAAAATTTATTATTTGAGTATAAGTTCCAATACATAATTTTTATGAAATTACCTATATTTTTAATTATTAATAAATTAAAAATATATAATAATGGCACATTACTTTTATAAGGATTATCCTTTAAATTAGTATAATATAGTTAGTTTAATTTTTATTAAATTAATAATATATAATATTTTTTTAAATTATATAAAATATTAAACAGTAACCTAAATATTATTATTATCATCAAATAAGTTAAATATTATTTAAAAGACTATATTTTTAATTTTTTATAATAATAAATTAATGATTCTCTTAAAAATATTCTTAAATAAAAAATTTAAAAAAAATAAAAATAATTTAGTTACAGATTGGATCAAAACTTTATTATTATCAACTTTACATATTTATATTTTAAAAATTTATGAAATAATATGTTTATAATCTGTTACGTCTTTGAAATCAAAGTTTGATTATATTACTTTTTTTAATTTATTATTGAGTTAAATTAGATTTTTATCTTTTAGATTCAAAATTTAATTATTGATTCCACTGATAAAATTTAAAATAATATTAGAATACAAATATAAAAATCAAATACCAAAAAATAACCCTGAATAAAATAATAATTTAAATCATAAAATTTAAATATCATACCTGAAAATAATTTCAAATATCAATAATTATAAAATCTTGAATCATACGTAAGTGAAAAATTCATACTAAAATCAAAATAATCGAAAATTATAAGTCAATCAAATTATTGAAAGAAATCCGAAATCAAGCTTAATGCCACCATCATGCATCATCATTACCTAAATTACAAAATAAATATAAATAAACCAAAATTAATAATATAAAACTATTGTTTTGTCTAAATATTAATACATAAATAGATCTAAAATCATAAGTATAATCCCTAAACAGCCGTCCTCATTTTTTATTGCCTATAGGCAAGCATCGGGCATTTTAATTTAAAAGGTTAGTGAAATAAAAATAAAAGTGAGTTAATTATTTAGCGCGACATATATTATTATCATATGTGAATATATATATATATATATGTATGTATGTATGTATGTATATCACATACTAGGATATGAACATTATCAAATACTTGAAAAATCAATAAAATTATTTCACAACTTATGTATAATCCAAGATTGATGTTTGATATGTACCAAATTGTGTGAATACATAAAATATGTTCAAATTATCTAAATTCATAATGGGCCAGGGATCAATGATGATCTTATTAACATAATATGAATATCAAAACTTGGGTTCTGAATATTTTCATATAACTAAAAGTCATACGCTACTATTAAAGATTCATAGGTGAACATTCTACATATAACTTTATAGATAAGAGAAAACGTTACTCTTTTGACCTGCAAATGATAGATATAACTTTCGATTTACTAATAATATATTAGTATATATTTAAAAGCTTATGGATTGCCAACCAATGAATGAAGGAGTGAGAGGGAGTCCTCGGCGGTCTCTAGACTAACTTGGCACAATGGACCTCTGGCTCAATTGGCCAAAAAATCCGCCACACTAAACCAGAAGTGAAGGCACTTGACGATTCATTTGGACAACACTGTGTTTTCTCTAATAATAATGGACTGATGTAATTCTCAGGAAAGACTCAAGTCATAGAGACAAGGACACTACAATAATATTAATTTTTAGTGACAAAATAATTTATCACTAAAACTTTTAGTGATAAAATATTTATTTGTCACTAAATTGTCACTAAACATTTGTCACAAAATTTTTAGTGACAAATTTTTATTTTGTCACTAAAGAATATTTGTTAGTAACAAAATAATTTTATCACTAAAATATATTAAAAATTTGTCATTAAATAATATATTTAATAACAAATAATTACCATAAAAAGTATATAGTTCTATATTTAATTTAATTACTTTAATGGGCAAAAATTTAACACAAATATCAAATTGATTTCAATACAAATATCAAATTGTCTTACAACAATTTAAAAAAAAATAGAATCAACAAACTTATGTTGGTGTTAACAAAACCAGCAGCTTGAGTTTCAAAAAAAAAAAAAAATCTCTCTTTGAGTTTCAATAAACTTATTGCAGCTTTGTAAAATAAATAGATGAGGTTGGTGTTCAAATCGAGAAAGAGTTCTGATGCCATGGTGGCCATTGGCAACAACCATTTAAAGCCCAACGTAATAATACTTCTGTCCTTTGAATAAATGCAGTTATGTGGACCTGCCATTTGAACAAATTTCAGTTAATCCCCACTGTTTCATATATGAAGCAGCACACAGACCGAAGCACCAACACATCACACGCAAATGCACAAAGGCACACGCACAATGGAACTTATGATGAAAAAATATGCTCATTATTGACAATTTACACAAATCACCAGCAGTTTTTTGTATCCCAACTGGCAGCCTATCAAATGCCTTTATGATTATACAACTCTAATATCAACAAAGTTTTACAATCACTACTATGCAAGTAGAGACTCAAGAATTATACAAAATGAGAGTAAAAATGAGAAATCTGAATTAGTAAAAGTGTTCTAAATATATATAATTAAATACAACATACCTGAAAATGGAAAAAAGGGTCTAGGGATAGCACCCTTTTTTCTTCATGCTGATATTTTGATTAACACTCTGATTCTCGCTACTTAGCCTCACAATGTTAGTCTGCCAAGATCTTGACACTTTGCCCAAACTATTATCATATCAAAATAATTCACACAGCTCAAATGCTTCCAAGTAACATTATGATTCACACATTAATAACTCAATCAGATAAAAAAAAAAAAAAGATAGCAATCAACTAATTCACACATTAAGCACTCAAAATTTAAAGTTTACAACCTGAACTTGAATTTGCATGTATGCCTCCTTTGAATACGGAGATCATCGGATTTGGTCTTTTATTTTTTTAAATGTTCGGCTGTTATAGGTAATGAGTTATTTTTTAAATAACTTTAATACATAATCCGAGATATCTCAATATAATCTAATTATGTTCGGGAATAAACTAAACAAATATGGGAAATAATATTTTAACATTCTCTCAAAGGCTCTAACCTCCACTTGTTTTAGCACACGATCGGTCGAGGAAGAGAAAGCCAGCTGGCCTTTTAAGACTTTAGATTGGCTCGTAGTTCTGCTAGAGGCCCACTAGATTGATCAGAAGTTCGCTTTTGCATTGCAGAATACGGCTTCTCAGTTCTGTAGCCCATCATATTCAAAGATAGCTTCAACAATGGAAAGCCCCAACCAACTACAACACGGCTCTACCAGCAAGCCAGAACCACAGGCCATCCACTATCAACAGGATCATATTCAACAGCATACATCTTCTAACCTGGAAAATAGTATACGCAACTTACGTTAACACAATTCAGATCAAACAATCAACATTTACAGGCCTCTTTTGCAGTATTACCACAGAAAGAATCTGAAAATCAACTCCATCAGCAGCAAAATCATAATCACATAGTCACAACAACATAATTTAGCAGTGACCTGCCAAACAACTTAACATTCACAGGCCTCTTTTGCAGTATTACCACTGAAAGAATCTGAAAATCAGCTCCATCAGCAGCAAAATCATAATCACATAGTCACAACAACATAATTTAGCAGTGACCAGCCAAACAACTTAACAGGAAATGAAATCATGCAGTCAGTCAAGTCATGCCATACAATCAGATAGCATCATAGTCTAATTCAATCAATTCCAGAACTTCAGCAAACAAAGACAGAGACATCACTCAAATATTGAGAGTTCTATTGAACAAATAAGGAATTACAAATTTAGATTACTCTTTCTCCAACATTGCATGCAAAAGGGTATACAATATCATTGGGATCAAAGAATGGACTGATTTATATATAAGCTCACAATCATAATGGATAAGAAAGCTACCATATCATGCTAATGTTATATATTAATATGTATAGAATAACATTAGTTACTTCTAGTCCTTTATTGCCGTAGTATTTGAAAATACAGAGGAGAAAGAACACAAGGAACCATCTCCATTCAAATTTTGAGAACAATGATGCTCTTATGGGAGAGTATTGTTATGTTCTCTATGTTAACAAGGAGTAAGGCGATCAATACTGGAAAAAGAATAATCTATTACTACGAGTGACTTTGATTAAATTGAAAGATATTATGGTAAACATAGTTGAACTCATAGTTACTAATTTGATTCTTGATATTGTGTATTTGATCTTATCTACGTAATTGTTAAAGTGGGAAACGGCGTTTGCATTAATTTCCTCATTTGTTCTTTATAATCTAGTTTCCCTTTGCATATCCATTAGAGGCATACTGTTTGATTGAATTTGATGATGGTGATTGGGATTCATTCTTTGCCATTGGCAAATAGTTTCCTGTCTTACAGAAAGAACATGAGTTTAAGGTCAACTGTACCATTGTCACCAGCTGTCTTGAAGGATGGCAATGGTGGTCTAAAGATAGGAATTAAAAATTGGTAACTAAATAAAAATATGTTATATGTAGTGAAGGAATTCACTACATATTTGAAGGGATACAAATTGGAGTTCCAACCTACAAAGAATGCAAAGTAGATTGTATCAGACATTAAATACTTCAGATAAATAATCGTTGATAACATTGAAAGACCAAGTTGCAAAATATATAGTAGACTAAGAAGGTACTAAAATACTGGGAATGTATCAAATAAAATTTTTCATATACTAGGTCAGTAAGGCATTGAGGATGAGGTTTTTCTAGAGCAATGACCCCGCATGGATTCACCTGTATAATCTTGGCAAAAGTTGTCTCAATAAAATTTTCACTTGAGACTTCTTTTTGTCTCTCTCACTCTCTCTCTTTCTCCCTCTCCCCCTCCCTCTTTCCTGCAAAAAATGCAGGATGTCGTGTATTTGGATGAGGGCAGTTAAGAAGTTATTGAAGTTTACCCCATCTCCATTAATGATGCCAAAGTGCTCTCAAGTTCCCCTACTTCGCCCACATCCCCAGTCCCACTTCCAGGGACTTCACCATCCAGCTGTCCACGAGAGACAAAGGAATATACACCGAGATGATATTTACTTGTACTGGGGTTCATTAACTACTGGTTTCTTCATTCATGCTTCTTAGACTATGGCAACTAAATGCAGGGGATTCCTTGTGGTTAGACAATCATTTTTCAAAGATGATTCAAGGGATTTAATTTCCTGCTATCAGCAAATAAGACAAGACATACTAACAGGAATATAAAATAAGTGGCTTGAGTGAGAAGCCCTGCTATCAGCAAAGGTATACACTTACTTCTAGGTTTTTCTTTTCATTTCTCATTATTTTCTCCTGGAGAACATCTTAAGTTGCTTTATGATTTCCAAGTTTTCCCATGAGATTAAGGAATGAAGGAAGTTCAAAGGCAGAACGGACTGTGGAGACAACTGTATTTGACTATTTCACTAAACACTGTGGTTTTGAACTGCCTTACTCCAAATACATGCCATGCCATGCCATGCCTTGAATTTACAGTTTTACAAGTGAAACTCTTGTAAGGTATCTTTTGACACGAATCATAAGGTACAAATTTAAGGTATAAATTTCAAATCATATGGAAGTAATCAAATTGAAGGGGAAATATATATATGTTTATTTTTTAAAAAAATTGTTATGTATTTTATATTTGTGATGAATATAAGTTTTATTTTATTCTTGTAAATAACAAAATTCAAAATATAAATTATATGACAATTTATAAATACAGCAAAACCCTTAACAAAATTACAAAAAATTCTCCTTTCTATTTCTATTTCCCGGCTGAGCCAAGGCCATCGAACCAACCGAATAGATTTTATGAATTAGAAGGAATAATAGTGTGATGAAGGGAAGAAGAAGACAGAATATATGTTTTACTCTCACTCGACTAATTAATATGTCGCATTATTGTCTTATTAAACTGAAATTAGGCTAACCTGGTAAAAGATTTAATCAACAGAATTGTCCCACAAGTATGTGTAGCACAAGAACTATATAGAGTACTATGTTATTTATAATCTGTCATATATTATGAATATATAATTATTATAAATATATAATTTTTAAAAAGGATAGTCCAATATATAAAAATTCTGACATTGTAAACTTTTAAAAGATAAGATATATACAATCTTACTTCAACGTTACAAACCAACAAAAGTAAAGGCAGGTGTGGGGCCGCGAGCATACCCGAAAGCAAAATAGAAGGCAACACACTTGTTAAGAAACATCGGTACCGATGGATCACAAATCCTATTTAACTCTTCATTGGTAATCGAATCACCATTCACGACCCAAGATTCAATGTTATCATCAATCCAAAAACCATTCACCTCTTCTTCCTTTTGGATTCCCACATATCTGCTCCAACTACGCCTCATTATATGATGAATATAAGACCCATCTGTATAAATTACATCAGCTTCATCCAAAAAGCTGTAAGTTTTGGAAGAAACACATACAATTTGGGAAAGAACTGATACCCGGGCCGAAGGAGGACTCAAATTGCTAATATAAACTTGTTGCTGATACAATTCTTCCTGTACTGGGACCGAAGCTCCGATATTAAGCTGATTTGGTATAAAATCTGATGCCGATAGCCAAACCCAAAATCAGCAGGGGAACAAAGAACTGCAGAATCTTAATAATGAATGCAGTAGTCTTATCTTGGTTGTAATATGGCTGCTTAGGAGGAGTATACTTTGTCTTGGCAGGAATAGAAGCTGAATCGATGTGGCCCACATAGAGCTCATCCATCATGGTTCTTGCCGTAGTGCTATGGCCAACGTCCTCGAAATCATCGGTTGCGTCCTTACCTGTACAACATGCCAATACATTATTTTTTTAAAAAATGAGGATATAATATGTTGAAAAAATACAGAATTAAATTCTTAATTTATTTTTAGGTATGAGAATATAACTGATCAACAATACTAGTTTGTATTAAATTATCAATAAAAATACATATTTTTTAAATTGGAATTACAAAAAAATCCCAATTTTTAAAATTGTATGTTCAAAAAAGTATCGGAGAGTGCTGGAGTAAAACTAAAAACAAAAATATTCAGAAACGTGTTGAACAATGCCGGTGTCAACCACCCATTAGAGACCGAAACGCTAATCTGGGAGAAATGAGAAGTGTCTTTCTGTCTTCTCCAATTATTCGGCTTCCTTAAAGAGAAGAAGTAAATTTGAGGCAGACAGAAACAGTGTTGTCGATGAAGAAGAGTAGAGAGCAAGATTCTTTCTTATCTAAACAAAAGCAAAATAATTCATCCCCACATCATGTTGCACGACTTTCAAAACCCCAAAAGTTCCAAAACACCCGTAAAAATTCAGTCAGTAAGTGCCATTGGCAAACATCAAAAGGATTAAAGAGGATTGCAACGATGGAGTCATTTTCCATTCAAGCATCTCGAGGTCTCTGTCCCCCTTCCTGCTTTCCAACAATGATTCTTAAAAATAAAGGCCTTAAAACTCCTCCAACATCAAAATTGGCAGATATGTGTAGGCATAAGAGCCCCCGATACCATGATAATATCACGATATATTTTCGTATCGACAATATAATAAGATGCATTGTCTGATATTTAAAATATCAGCAAATATAACATTGCCATCTTATAATTTTTATAAATATCTTTTCTTTCGATATATCTGATACAAATATGTATCATTCAATATGTCCGATACCATATAGTCACAACCGATAACGATATTAATACTTTCTTCCATGATCCCTAGAGCTAAGTGCAATGGTTCAAGACACATTCAAATGCACCTAAGGTTGAAAAGGCTCATTATAGAAGCGGAGGACTAAGAATTTGAAGGAAGATATCAGGACCTTTACAAGAACTAAGAATCCCCTATGAATTTTCCATATTTAACTAAAACTCAGGTCATGGGTATGCAATTTACCATAATCTTTTAAAATAACAAAAGAGAGGCAAATCAGCTACGAGGACCCGATCCCGAAAACATAATAATTCTTATTTATTAAATTGATACAAATATATTTGAGGTGAATAGGTTAAGGAAAAATGTGGGAGAAATTCGGTTTAGAGGTAGAATAAGCCCCCAGGGCATCGGTGCCCGGGTGGAGCCTGAGCCGCTACTGAGACCTATTTAACAGAATGTGCCGCTCGAGGCACCACCTGAGCGGAAATAACAGAACCGGGCGAGCACCCGGTTAGCTCTCAAGCGTCGGTTTACAGCCCAGTCACGTGATTCTTTCCTCCTGCGTTTTAATGGGATAATTAGGGATTTGGGGTTTTATTTCCAACAGCCATGATGTAGGGAACGAAGGAGGGAAGAGAGAAAGGAGAGAGAAGAGAAAGAAAAGGGGAAAATATTTCGATTCGCTCCGATCAGAGTCACGGTAATTGTAAACAGAGCTCAGGTAAGTATACCTCGGATGTTATTTTCTATTTTTACTACTTTTCTGTATCTCAAAAATGGTATTTATATTCTAAAAGTATGTTTCACCATATTCCGTATAAATAAAGTCAGTTTCTACAAATTGTTTTGATAGATTTCGTATTTATATATATATATATATATTGTAACATCTGGCTTTAATTTCATGAAAATGTATGTGTTTGGTGCCCGTTTATCGTCCGAAAATTTTGGTGAAACCCTAGGTATGAAAATGAAGAATTTTAATGACTTTTATCCATAACATCTATTATATAAAAGTTAATCTGTACTGAAATAAAACTCCTGGTATAAACTATTTATGAAAATTTTATACGAACTTATATCGATAAATCATTATGGACTTCTGAAGTAAAACTGAAGGGTTTTAGACCGTTACTGTGTATTTTGAAATAAATTTGAAGGGTTTCAAACTATTTTTGTATATTTTGAAGGGAAACTGAAGGGTTTTAGACCGTTACTGTGTATTCTGAAATAAATTTGAAAGATTTCAAATGATTTCTATATATTCTGAAACTGACTGAAGAGTTATTGTGAAACTTTAATTGATTTCTAAAATTGAAAAGGGTTTTCAATTATGAAATAAAAAGGAAAAATGTTTCTTATACTGATATTTAGGATCTTTGACTGATATACAGTCAGGTTATATTATTCGAAATACCTTAGAATGTTATGGTGGTAATCGAGGATAACTTTATCCATGGAGTTATTTGTGGTCCGCCCTTCCTTAGTGTAACGTCCCCGGAGCATCCGCACTGACGATATTGTCCGCTTTGGACCGTCCCCTGCCGCCAAGGCCGTCGCAGGGCGCCTCACGGTTTTGTTCCTGGCAGACCCTCACGGGCCCCTAAAACGCGTCGCCAATGGAAGAGGTATCCACACCCTTTATCAGGCATGCTTCGTTCACCTCCCCATCCGATGTGGGACTCTACACTTAGGGTATTAAACTAGAGGGTAGTTACTATTATCTGCCGGCATACTATATTGAATCCCGTGAGAATAGATGTCCCACGAGACGGGATGACTGTTACTAGCTTTAATTGTGTGCAAACACAATCTATCTTCGATTATTCGCCCCCTCCGCTAGTAGGGTCTACTGGTTGGGTCCTTTACTGATAGGAAAGAGATTTTTTTTTATATTCTGTAGAATTGAAACCGATTTCTGCTTTCTGAAACTTAAGTGTTTCTATTTCCCGAAAATTCTGTAAATTACTACTTTATAGCGTTTATATTTCTACATGTATATGTATCCATTTTACTACTACATTCTATTATGTATAAAAATTATACTGCATACCTGCATGTACCTTATTGAGTCTCGGCTCACTATTTTACTGTCTTTTTCCCTCCAAATGAGATTGTAGAGCTATTACCGGATGAGGAGTAATCTAAAGCTCAATTTCAAGACTTTGGATATCTGAAATATTTTGAAGTAATTTTGGAGAAACAGCTGGATGTAAAAACCTGAATTTGATATATGGTTTTGTGTACGGATTATATGTGTTGGGGTCACTCCCTATGTGGGCATGAGTCCACGAACATGTCTAGAGAAATAGATGCAAACTTGTCCGAGAACCTTCTGTCTGGTCCGAGATACCTGGAGGCGAGGACTTGAAGTATGGATGAGGACCCCTGAGATACAGGCGTTGACCGTCTGTAAAAAGCCTGCCACATGATAGTCTGCTACTATAGAAAGACAGTCGATTTACTTTGTTGAAAAATTGAGAAGCCGTCTTGTTAGGGTGGCTGGCAGGTCTGTCACTGTGCACGCCGAGCATGTGTCTACTGTTGCAGGGCTAGAAAGCCTATCCCAGCCACCCTACAGCCTGGGTGTTTGACCCTCCACTCCACTGCTCTCTCTCTCTATATATATATATGTATGTATGTGTGATTAGGGAGAAGAAGAGGCATTTTTTTTGTAGAGAGATTGTGAAAGACATATAGAGAGGTCAAGAGAAAAAGAAAATAAAAAAGTTTTGAGCTGAGGATAAAGTGTGTCCTTGTACTATGCCTTTTGTTCTTCTTCTTCTTATTTTGATGCTGTTTGGGCTTGTGTAGCCAACAACACCTTGTAATCGGCCATTATACTTAGTGAACTCTTTAGTAGACTGAAATCCCGTGATTTTTTCCTTAATTAGAAGGATTTTTCACGTAAAAATCTTGTTGTATTCTCTTACTTTTATTTTCTCTCCTTTTTTGCCTCTCTATCCAAGTGCCTGACTTCGTTGGTGTTCGAGCGTTTCTGTCCGACCAGTCAACATCCCTCCTTTTACGCCTGCAAGTGGTATCAGAAAGACTTGGTTCTTTGGACGGTGACTTTGTTGAACGTTGTTATGAAAATTGGAAGTAAAATGATTTGTTTGAACGGCACCAACTTTGATACCTGGCAAAACACGATGTCTAACCTGCTCTTTGTTAAATCCATGCACAATCCAGTGTTTGTCACTCAAAAGCCGGCGGAGAAATCGGATGACGACTGGGCATTGGAGCACAAGCAGGTATGTGGCTACATACGGCAGTTCGTAGACAATAACGTGTATAATCATCTTAGGAGCGAAACGAATGCCAAGACGCTATGGAAAAAATTGGGGAAGCTGTACGCCTCCAAGACTGGCAATAACAAAATCTATTATCTGATGATGTTGATGCAAATTCAGTATAAGGACGGCTCGTCTATTGTTGATCACTTAAACGAGTTCCAGGGCTGTGTTGACCGTCTGGGAGGCTTGGGGATAAAATTCGAAGATGAAGTGTTGGGACTATGGCTCCCAACAACCCTCCCGGACTCATGGGAGGTAATTAAAATCATCATTACCAACACAACTCCTAATGGCGTTGTGACGCTAGAGATGGCTAAAGGAGCCGTGCTGAACGAGGAAATGAGACGGCGGTCTCAAGGAACGTCCACCTCTCAACACTCCGAGATCCTTGTGACCGAGTGAAGGGAAAGAAACCGAGGACGTGGATCGTGGTCCGAAGAGAAAGGACGTCATAAGTCACGTTCTCGGTACCAGAACATGGAATGTCATCATTGTGGAAAGAAAGGCAACATCAAAAGATTTTGTTATAAATGGAAGCGTGAAAATGTTGGAAAAGAAAAACGTGAAAAGGGACATGGCAAGGAAGAGTCCTCGGTTTCTGTTGTTATAGGAGCTGATCTTTTTTCGGCCTGTGAAACTGATGATTTCATTAACGTGGCCGAATAGGGGATTGACTGGGTGGTGGATTGTGGAGCATCCATTCACGTCACCTCCAGGAGGGAGCTCTTTTCAACTTACACTCCGGTGTCTCCGGAGTATTGAAGATCGGTAACATTGAGACATCCAAGATTATTGGCTGTGGTGATGTCTCCTTGTTAACAAACAGTGGTGCCCGGCTGATCCTAAAGGACATCCGACATGTCCCAAATATTCGGATGAATATCGTTTTAGCGGGAAGGCTTGATGATGCGGGCTTCTGCAGCGTCTTTTGTAACGGCGGATACAAGTTGACGAAAGGGTCCATGTTGGTTACTTGTGGCACCGAAGACTCGGACACATAAATGAGAGAGGAATGAGTCACTTAGCAAAGAAAGGTCTCATTCCAGAAATGGATGAGGACAGGCTGAAGATTTTCTCTCACTGTTTGGCGGGGAAGTAGAGAAGAGTCTCTTTTTAAGGAGACTCATCTTCCAAGAAGACCGAGGTACTTGAACTTGTTCACACCGATGTGTGTGGACCCCTTAAGGAAAAATCTTTTGGAGGAGCTCAGTATTTTATCTCCTATATTGATAACTGCTCAAGAAAATTGTAGGTATTCCCACTTAAAACCAAGGATCAGGTCTGTGGAGTCTTTGAGCATTTCCACGTTCTTGTTGAGCGTGAGACGGGGAAGAAACTAAAGGTCGTCCGAAGTGACAACGACGGCGAATACATAGGACTTTTTGATGCCTATTGCCGGTCACATGGTATTGGGCATCCAAAAACTCCATCAAAGACGCAACAATCAAATGGCATGGTTGAGCGGATGAACCGCACCTTGATGGAAAGGGTCAGGTGCTTACTGTCAGATACAAAACTTCTGGGATCCTTCTGGGTCGAGGCCTTACTGTCAGAATTTAATTAAATTTAGTAGGTTCAATTCTTACAAAGCTGGTGGGCTGAGGATTGCATTTTAAAAGTGGGTTTGCTCACGATGAAAAATTTAAAAGATCATGTTTATAAAACATTAATTTCAACAAAATTTCATCCTAGATCTTAGGAAGCTGTTGATTTTTGTTCTAATTTCTAGATGCTCGACTATTAGATGAATGTCTTCTAAATTTCGGACCCATCTTATATGTTATTATAATTAATCGTTGTGAACCTATTTTGTAAGAAACCATTGTTTCCTTATTAGAAAGTTAAAAATTAAAATAACTTTTAAATTTTTTTGGCAAGCTTATCATTTGATCTAATTAGTTATGGGGTGATCTATTTTCTAAGAAATCATCTTAAAAGTTATTATTGATTCTTAGTGATTATTTCTATATAGGGGATACCAATAATTTTAAGGCCTGATTGACCGATCAGGATATTATGATAAGTAATGTTATAGATAATGATAAAATTTGGAGTATAGACTAAAAATGTGAGAAACTTGATAGAAAATTACACTAACCACTTTTATCCCTTTATCCATTCCATTAGTAGCTAATTGGTTTGGTTGTTGGCTTGAATTTTGTGTAAGAAGTCAATAACTAAATAGCCAAATCAGAGATAGGGTCTTTAGCAGATAAAATATGAGTAGGTTAGATTAGCATTGCTTCTAGGGGGTGTGGCTGATTGGAGGTGAAGACGCAAGTGGTTGATAATATTTTCGAGTCATTAACTTATGTAATAATAATGGTTAGGGAATTAACTATTTTTAATGGGTTTGGTTACATTTGGATAATTTGTTCAACCACTTTCAATTAGTTGATTGTCCCATTTTGTGTACTGTTTTATTAGGTGGCTAGCTATATTTTTGGTGGTCAAGACTTTGTCGGTTATGGATCCTTACAGGAAGAGGATGGTTGTGAGACTCCATGATTCCATAAACCGAATTTCAGTTGATTGGGAGTCAAGATTTTATGAACCAAATTTAGTTATTTGTTAACTTGTATTGATGGCTTGGTTGGTATTAATGAGAAAAATATCATCCATCTCCACTCTTTTAGAAATTCTAGAAAATTATAGGAAGATTTTATCATAACTCAAGTCTCTAGCCACTCTATTTTTTGAGCAACATTAGTATAACTTGTTAGGTGGTCTGCATAATCTTTGCTAGTCAACTATTGGTTAGCTTTTTAGCCGATTTTGAGGGAAATTTTGGCTAAAATTGAAAGATAATTCTCAATCATATTTTTTTTTCGGAATAGAATAGGGTGAGAATTTATCTTTTAATATCTTCCTTTTCAACCCTCGCATATCTTCTTATTCTACCCTCATATTATTATCATCCAAAGTGAAATAAAAGGGAGGAGAACCTAGACAAGGAAGAGAGCAAATGGAGGAGGAAAGAAGAAGTGAGGATCAATTTTTTTAAGGCAAGTGAATTTATGACCTATATTTTACTCTCCAATTTCTTTAATTATTCTTGTAAAAATCCATGTCTTCCATCTTGATGATACCTTAGTTAAGTGATGATAATTCAAATGGCCAAATTGATTA